>JAPDVR010000004.1:28598791-28611291 GCA_026230005.1 Gila orcuttii | reverse complement strand
CCAAGGATGCATTTTTTATGATCAAACATACAGTAAACAATAATATTGTAAAATATTATTACAATTTAAAATAACTGTTTTATATGGTAATGTATTTTAAATTTTTTTTTTTTTTTTGCTTTGTGATGCAAAGCTGTATTTTCAGCATCATTACTCTAGTCTTCACATGATCCTTCAGAAATCATTCTAATGTGCTGATTTAGTGCTCAATAAACATTTCTTATTATTATCAATGTTGAAAACAGTTGCACTGCTTGCTATATTTGTGAAAACTGTGATACATCTTTTTTTAGGATTCTTTGATGAATAGAAAGTCCAAAAGAACAGCAATTATTTGAAATAGATTTTTTGTAACAATGTAAAAGTCTTTACTGTCACTTTTGATTTGATCAATTGAATGCATTTTTGCTAATTGAAAGTATTTTGATAGATAGATAATTACCTCATGTTAATTTATACATCTTGTTAAAATGTTCACAAAATGTGTTAGTACAAATTACCATTCACCTAGATTGACCTAATGCATTTACTAATCTAAACTATTTGAGCCATAATATATAAAGTGTTATCAGCATATTTGAATTGCACACTTCCGAGTCGCCACACATGCACACAGTCCTTCTGAGGTGTGTGTGTGTGCTGCACTACAGCTCTTACCTGCCGATCATAGTAGAATGCTGCTGTACCGCAGCCTCCAGCAATCTCTCCAGTATAGTCCACTCGCCCATGATGCCGTGCTTTTTGCTCTCACTCCACCTCTGACCTTCAGGTATTGTCACGACCTCTGCCCTTGGCAACTCTTCCAGTGTCCCCCTGTTGACCTTTGAACGGATATCTCGGGCTCCTCTTGAAAGCCGCAGCTGTGTGCGTCCGTCCGTGCGACCGTCCGTGTGTGTGTGTGTGTGTGTCAGGGTAGCGCTCTAGTGCAGAGATGAGCTAGTGTAGCATCTGCAGCAGAAAATCTGATGATGCTGAGACACAGAGACTTCAACCATACTGCATCTCTCAGTCTCACACACACACTCACTGTCCACATTCACTGCTTTATCTCTCTTCTCAGGGTGTAGGACCCTCTACCTGCTCTTGCATCTTACCCTGTGTTACAAATACACACTCTCTACACCCTGTCTGACCTTTTCTACCCTTTCCTCTACATGCACACTCACACACACTCACTCACTTGACGGTCACTGCAGACTCTCTTTTCCCATTCGTTGAGCTGAAAGCTAAAGGAACACACATGCAGGAGCAAACGGATGAAGATGCAGCTCTCTGAATCTCATAGCAACGCCTGAGCGTACCTTCACACACACACACACACACACACACTATCGCCTGTGCTCCAGTGTGTGGCGGCGGCAGCAGCAGCAGCAGACGAGGATCGTCAAGGTTATGTCCGGTTGAGTGATGAGCTCGTGGTCATGTCTGCGGCTCAATCTTCCTCAACCTCAGCCTCTCTTCTCTCTCTCTCTCTCTCTCTCTCTCTCTCTCTCTCTCTCTCCACACCTTCCCCGTTCCTTTCGTCTTTGTGCTGCACTGCTGTTGCTGCTGATGATACCTTTCCCTCTGCTCCTCCTCCTCCTCCTCTCTCTCTCTCTTTCCCTCTGTCACATGCCATAAGCATGCCACCCACCCTCCCTCCATCCTGGACCTGCTCTCCTCTCCCCTCCTCCCCTCTTCTTTCTCTTGTTCTCCTCTGCTCTGCTGACTGTTTCACTTGTGCTGCTGTTCAGGTTATCTGTGCTGCAGGAGGGAAACAGGTTTTAACCTTCTCTTATTCTGTCCCACAGCATGTACACATTAATAATAACGACACTTCTGCACTTTCAGGAACCTTTTTGATTAGTTTGGCTTGTATTTACTGAAGAGTCAGACTATTAATGGGGAATTGTGATTGTGATATTTTGGTCAGCTCTTCTGTTCTTCATCCTTTTTCTTACTGTCATCTATCCAAGCCCGAATGGGTATCAGGCTTTAGAATGTTTGCTGAAAAAAAACATTTTGAAGCGCGTTTTAGATTAACCAACAACATGTAATTAAAGTAAGGGATAATGTATTGCGAAATGTATTTGAGTTGCAAATGTTTTATAATTGTAGCTGTATGTTATGTTAAAGGTTCAGCTACAAAAAAATATACAAATCAATTAGATGAGCAACAAGATGAGCACTACAACAACATTACAGTAGTAGTCCTTTGAGGGAATTTTCACTACAATCAATAAGTGAGACGCAAGATGACAACAGTTGTGTTTGTGTGAAACAGAACAGAGCACTATGTGATATGAAAAACAAGAATGTATAGTGCCTTTTTCAGGTATCCGGAAGAGCTGTTTGTATTTACACCATTGCCATGGACGAAGCAGAATATTTGGAAACATCTGACTGCTGAATGCTGGGATTGACCAGTCAGAATGCAGCATTTAAATTAACATTGTTTTAACATCATATAGTATTATACCATATATTATTTGACATCACTGAATAAACACATAAAAAAATCTGGATTGTGCACCCACATATTGAAAAGATTGGCTCCATCACAACCTGTCATGCACTTATATTTCATTCAGTTCATTTTCTTATGTCTCCCATCTCTTTCCTCATTCTTGCACTGTCCATCAGTGCGGCCACATGACTCTGAGTGCTGCATTTATTTGATTAATATTTCGGGTTGATTCGCTCCCCCCTCCACTTCTCCTGCACATTCCGTCATTTCACCTCCGCCATGTGACTCAGAGACTAGGGGTGTGAAGACATGGAAAAAGGGAAAGAAAACGATTTACAACCAACATTTAAAGGCTTGGTGTCCAATCAATTTTGATAGAGCACCTTAAACTGTACTTTAAATGATTGTGTATTTGTACGGCTCTTTGTACCTACTGTGTGATGATGACTGATGCAGTTGTGTGCAGGCATGCGTGTGTCAGTGTCATGGTAACATTGTGTATAATTACATTAGTCTTGTACTGCACAGAGAGAGGAGAGGAGTTGGCTATCCAGATAAGCAAGCAGCCATTAACCTTTCCCGCACACTCACTGCCTGAGTGACTCTAAATGAAATAGTTAATCACAGAACAGCAATGTCATTATCAGGGGGCATTATGGGTAAGGACACACTGACTTTGGCTATGTCAGGTGTTTCTACTCTCATAATGCACACACGCACATGAAAACTCAAGATGTTAACTGTGGAGAAGGGACAGTTTTTGCTTCATGGTTAAACTGTCTGGACTGCTGTTTGAGGGAATGCACACTTTTGGAAATTATAGGTTGTCAGGTTTTGGGCGATGTGTTGGCTTGAAGGCAAGAGGCACAGGTGTGTCATTTGTGACCTAGAAAAGCTATTTCTCTTTTGCTCTCTCAGACACACATACAATTAAAATACATAAACATGAGTGAACATGGGGGTATTCAATCTGGACTCACGCCTGCTCACACTCACGCCTGCTCATACAAACATGAGTTCAATTGAATTTTATAATAAAGATCTATCTTTCTATCCATCCATCCATCCATCCATCCATCCATCCATCTATCTATCTACCTATCTATCTATTTGTCTGTCTGTCTGTCTTTAGGGTCAGTAAGTTTTTTTTTTTTAAAGGAATTCATATTTTTATTCTGCAATGATGTCCGTGCGACCGTCCGTCCGTGTGTGTGTGTGTGTGTGTGTCAGGGTAGCGCGCTAGAGCATAGATGAGCTAGTGTAGCATCTGCAGCAGAAAATCTGATGATGCTGAGACACAGAGACTTCAACCATACTGCATCTCTCAGTCTCACACTCACTGTCCACATTCACTGCTTTATCTCTCTTCTCTGGGTGTAGGACATCAGAGACCCGAGTTCTAGTCCCGGCTCTGACAGAAACATCAAGCCATCATGAACCCAGAGACGCCCAGCATGCAAGACCTCTTCACTACCGTGGCTCAGCATGAGTCCTCAGTCCAACGTCATGAAGCAGTGCTAGTCCAACAGGAGGCCTTGATGGTTAGGCATTCCCAATTACTGTCTGATGTCATGACCTCTGTCCGTCAGATCTTTGATCAGCTGCCTACCCATGATCTCAAGACCCTCATTGACCTGGCGTTCTGGCTGGATAATCGTCTGAGGGAGAGGAATCTGAGTCGCCAGTTTGTTTTCACACCTCCTGTCAGTTCAGTTCCCACAGAGAAGTTACCTCCGTCCCAAGGATTTCCTGAACTGATGCAACTGGGTGGTACTCTGATCTCCCCCATCAGAATGTGACCGCCGCATGAGGGAGCGGTGTTGCCTATACTGTGGACTGCCTGGACATTTCCTTTCTTCCTGCCCAGAGTTCTCGGGAAACGCTCGGTACCGTACAGGCAAGGAAGGACTGTAACGGAATTACTCACATTGCCCCACCTTCCAATTCAGGATTGATTCTCCCATCACACTTGCTTGGGGAAATCATAAGCATCAACTTAAAGCCTTGGTGGATTCCGATGCAGCCGGGAACTTTATAGACTTATCTCTTGCTAGGAGTCTGCAGATCCCCTCTGACTCACTCGATACCCCTCTGACAGTTACTGCACCGGATGGAAGACCTCTGGGCCCCGGGAAGTTACCCTTCTTACCGTTCCTCTTCACCTCTCTATTTGTCAACACCAGAGGAGCTGAGTTTCCCTCTGATACAATCTCCTGAGTTCCCTGTGATCCTCGGCCACCCCTGGGTTCTTCACCCTAACCCCCATCTTGACTGGTCCACTGGCGTTATCCTTAGTTGGGGTTCCACTTGCCCTGTCACCTGTCCAGAGTTCCCCTGACCCCATTCTCCAGTCTCAAGAACCCCTAGACCTATCTCAAATCCCCACTCAGTACCACCAGTACCTTGTCTTCTCCCAAACGTGCAGCTATGAACAATTACATTGAGGAGGCCCTCACGGCAGGGATCATTCGTCTGTCCACTTCCCCCGTGGGTGCTGTTTTTTTCTTTGTGGGTAAAAAGGATGGAGGCCTTCGACCCTGCATCGATTATCGAGGCCTCAACAAAATCCCTATCCGGAACCGTTACCCATTGCCGCTAATGGCAACAGCTTTTGAGATACTGCAGAGGGAGCTTCCATATTCACCAAACTCGACTTGTGCAATGCTTACCATCTTGTACGCATTAGGCAAGACAAGGCAAGTTTATTTATATAGCACATTTCAAACACAATGGTAATTCAAAGTGCTTTAGAAGAAATTAAAATAATCAAAAGAAATAAGAATAATTAAAACAGTTTAGAATAAAAAATAAAATAAAATACAGTACGAACAGTCGGACGATCAGTGGTACAGTGCTCATTCATTAAATGCACAGCTAAACAGATGTGTTTTGAGTCTGGATTTGAATGTGACTACTGTAGGAGCACGTCTGATCTCTTCTGGAAGCTGGTTCCAGCTGCTGCTGGCATAATAGCTAAAAGCAGACTCGCCATGCTTAGAGTGAACCCTTGGTATTTCTAGCTGATGTGATCCTAATGATCTGAGAGATCTGTTGGGTTTATATTCAGTGAGCATATCTGCAATGTATTGAGGTCCTAGGCCATTGAATGATTTAGGCTATATACCAGTAATATAGTGTGATATGGTCATATTTTCTGGTTCTGCTCAGAATCCTGGCAGCAGCGATATGAGCTGCAACTGTCTCATGGTCTTTTTGGGAAGGCCAGTGAGGAGTCCATTACAATAATCCACGCTGCCCCGATATACGGGGAAGGGGGAGGGGGAGCGGGGGGATAATGTCTCATCTGCTGGGAATTTTCAGGGATGCTCTAAGTACTGGGAATGTTCCAAATGTTAAAGCAAACTAATAACAGACACCTCTGAAAACAACAGTATATTTTATTAACACTCAGCAATGGTAGATACACACACTTATTTAAAATTATTAAATAGGCCAATTATTTTCTCTTTCAATATTTGGATCACATGAAGAATAATGAAGACCACTGTTCGACAAAACAAATATTAGCATGCTGGTTAATAAGGTAATGTATTTGAAATATAAATAATATTTCTGTAAGAATCTGTAAGACATTCTTGGAAATTGAATAATAGAGTTTATTTTCCCCCAGGAGCAAATGTTACAACACAGGCATTTCTCAAGGCACTGAGATTGACAGGTACATGTTCGGACTGCAGTTGCTCTCCTATAGCCATTGTACTAATCAAATGACATATAGGGATTTTAGGGTCACAGAAACACAATCTAAAGGGAGGATCAATTGGGTCTTATGCTGAGTTAGCATGTACTAATCTATACATTTACTTTAGTGGTAACTGCAAATGAGATTCACCTATAGCCTGCTACAGAGGTTATGTGAAGTTAAATATAGAGCTGGTTTACTCTGCTGGGGTACCAAATCAGGCCACTAGCAGAAATGGGGTTGGAAGGAAGTGGACACGTCTACACAAGACTAAAAAGGGAAAACTATCATCATGTGGATAAGATTTTTATGATTTTATTACATTATAGCAAGAATATCATTTGTATGTATATGTTCTGAATCATTTATGAGGATTATTCTGTCAGGGTATTGCTAAATTCTATTAACAAAGGAAATTTAGCATAAAGAAATGCAATGACTTTAATTGTTTCTGTTGCATGTGTGTATAGAATATTAACATTGTTGAAATTTAATTTATATTTTTTGCATCCTGTCAGTTTCACTTTGAAAAGAGACATGACAATGACTAATTGCTGTACACTAGTGTACAATTTAGTATCATTGAGATACTCTTTAAGTTTTTTTCATATTTGAAATTTGTTTTTGTTTTTAGTTGTAGGTTTTTTTCCCCATTTAAAAAAAATGTCTACATAGTTTTATTAATTTTTCATTTCAGTTTTATTTATTTTTGTACATCAAGTTAAACTAAATAAAAATGTTGCCTTTGGCAGCCTGCTGACATAAAGGTTTTTTTCAGTTAGCGTTTTATTAATTCATTTATTTCAAGTTACAATTTTTTTATATGGTTTTAGTTTTAGATAACTAACAACCCTGTTGTACACACATAGTTTCATAGAAAGCCTAAAATATATATATATATATATATTTTGCCCAAAAATTGTTAAATGTATGCCGTATAGTAATTTGAGAATACCAGACTCTGCAAACTAAAGACATAATCCACAACGGGTTTAGCTCTGAGACTAAGAACAAAGCTTTGTGTTTTTAAAATATGTGTGTTTGCAAGAAACCAACATGAATGCTGCTGGGGGTTTTCTTACTTATCTTTGCCATTTAGCAGATGCTTTTAATCCAAAACTACTTACAGTTCACTAATTGCAGGCACAGTCCCCTCCCTGGAATAAGATGGAGCAAAGTGTTTGGCTCAAGGGCACAAGGAGCCAGATCCCATCTTTTGCCTTCAAATCTCCAGCTTCCGTCTTAGCAGTCTTCCATTTCGTTGTCCCATACCACCTCCCCAAATACAGTGTAATTGTGTCTAATTTCAAGGGGAAAGTTATAACTGATTTTATCTATTAAACTATTAACTATATTATTTAGTTAAAGCTGCCGGGATTGTGAAAATGGATGGGTTGTAGCAGTGATGGTTGTGCAATTTTTTACCGCAAACCCAGATAGAGCAGCTGCCATACCATACTGTGCTATAGCTGCTGATCACGCTCATAAATCTGGTAATTGTTAAACCTTTTCAGCACTCCAGTGTTCTTGCTAGTAACTCAGCAGTATCGTGCTGCCCAACAACACTGTCAGTTTAGAAGGTGACTGTGTGAATACAGCTGATTTGGGATACGCCTCAGTCAAAAGCATATAGTAAATAGTAAGTAAATGCTTTTAAATGGCACACTGCACATTGGAGGTTTTGGAATAAGCCTGATCCAGAACTGGGGGGATGGAAAAGGTGTTCTGTGTGGAGATGAGGACATATGGGCTGTAACTGTTTTCACACTGAGTCTCACCTTGCTGTGATACCTGGCTGACCTTTCAGAGCACACAGGCGATGAGTGTGGGTGGAGGATTAGGCTGGATTGTTGTTTGCCTTATTTGTAACTAAAGCTGTGCATATAATATCATTCTTATGAGAAATGTTGGGCAGAAACTCTAAACATCACATTCAAAATAAGAAACCTTTTTTACAGTAATGTCAAGGTAACATCTATCACTTGAGCGTTGCCCTGTCAAAAGGTATAATATGTAGCCTACACTTTAGGAACTAATGCTCCTAAAGTACCAAGGTGAACCTTCTGAAAGGGTACCACTCCAGTGACAGCTTTTTCTGACAGCGATAGGCAATGTTTTAATTCATTAAAATTACACGTTGTCACTACTTTAAGGTTTATATGAAAGATATTTCAAGCAAGATGTGTGCTAATATTATTATAGAGCATGTTTAGGCAATGAGACAAATAGCTAGCTACAATAGATACTGATATGAAAAATGTATTTGTCTGCCAAAGAGAAGGCTGCTTGTTGAAATACATTTTTATAAATGAAACAGTAATATCTGTGTTCATTAAAGCTGGCTCTTCAACAGCATTGCAGTTTGTGAATGGGTCCATCAGAGTTTATTCACTACTTCCCCGTCCTTACCTAATCAGACTGTCTGTTTCATTTTATCAGGAGGACAGTGCTCTCTGTTGTTTATAAGAGGAACTGCAGTTGGTTCCAAGAAAAAGCATTGAATGAGCCTTATACTGCCATTAGAGGAACAAGGAAGTGAAATGAAAAATACTGCAATAAAATTGCTGAATTTGCAGTATTACCATCCCATCTGTATTTCCAGTTTATCTTGTCTGTAATTAATCTCACAATTATAAGATGTTGGACATCTGCACTCATGGTAACAGTAACAGATTCACCATATTGTTGCAATTTTTTGTGTATTTCAAAAATAAAATAAAGATTACATGTTATGTAGATAATTATTCATGTTTAGGTGTAATTCTATTATCTAAACTAGGTTTCGGGGAATATAAGAATATAATATTATGGCTGTGAAAGCTGCTACACCCACCACTTATGGGTATAAGTCAGTCAGTAAGTAAATAAGTAAGTAAATAAATAAATAAATACACCACGCTTCTACCCAGCTGCCATCGCTAATCTTATGTTTCTGATGCATTACCCACTTTATACATGAATTCAAGAGTGTGTCACATTAAAGACTTCAAAGCACTTTTAGCCTCTGAGACTCACTGATCCTTAAGCTTTCAGGACCTTTGAGACAATTACTCAACACGCCACATTGTATTACAGTCAGACTTTATAGCCTAAACGCAAAACTACATTTAGTAGCAGAATACGGAGTGTTTTTCTACATATGCAACTATTACAAGGCATACGTTTTTTTTTTTTTTTTTTTTTTGGTACATAGAAAATGGCACATCCTTCCTGAAATGTCACTGAAGCCTTAAAGATAGTGAGCGTTAGAGAAAGGAATGAAGCCTTTGGTTAAGATAGGGTTCCTACATGGCTGAAGGGTGCTTTTGAATGTCAGCCTGAAATATGTAAAACATTGCATGGCTGATCTGGAATCATCTGGCCAACAAGTGATGTCTGAGCTATACATTAGGGCCCCAAAACAATTCTGTATCCATAAAAAAAATAATAGTATATTGGATGACATACCTTAAATCAAAGGAGTCATGGAAAATGTTTAAGATTTGTAATAATAATATAAAACGTTGTTGTTGTTGTTATTATTATTATTATTATATAACCAGCAGTGGATGGACCCATCACCCTGTCCTCGAAACAGATGACCTCCATTGAAAAAAAAGCATAAAAACAAAGGGAATGCGGTCAAACTTAATCTGAAACACAGTACTTCAAATACTTAATATTAATCCCTCTAATTACATGCTAAATAAAACGAAAATCGTAATTGTACTGTAAAATGGGTAGTTTTGTGTTTACAGTTTTATTGAGTTGCATTCTGGGAGAGAATGATTGACATCGCGGCCATTTTGGCTCTGGCCAACCCTCTCCCATTGTGTGTGAGATAGTAAATACTGACACTGCCAGACAAGCTGAGCACATATTTCACTGCGCGAATTAAAATACGTTCACCTGAGGTAAGTGCCCCAATTCATCACTGTCTTCTCTCTGATATACTTTTCAACAGCTTTGTGAAACTTTCATATAGAATAATGTTTATTTTGAGCGTTAAAACGTTAAATTTCGCATCGTCTGAAAACGAGAAAGCCGATGGCGAGACGCGAGAGAAACAGGCTCTCCTTTTCGTGTCGGAGGACACACTGAAATCCGTCCCACTTTCGTATGTCTCTGTTTACTTCGATTAAACGGCGTAAATTCGCGCCAGATATTCCTTTTAAGCGACTATTTAGTTGCCCAAGGATGCCTGCTACCGTATTGTGTTGTTGGTTTTGCGGTGCATCCATTGGATTTTGAATTTTATTTCAAAGTTCACGTCCTCCCCTGTGCCTCAAAGCACGGACTCTCTCCAGTTGCCGTTCAAATTGCAGCCATAATCTTGCGGTTTAGGGCGGGGCTTAGACGGACTGCTTTGCCCCCATAAGTGGCAGAACGGCCTGTGATTGGTTCGTTTTTTGGACTCCTCAATTGGTACTGGTTTCTGCTTTACTGTTGTTCTACGTTCGTCTGTTATTGGTTGAAAGCCTATATCAGTCCACGCTGAGTGGTTGCTTTTAGTTATTAGGTTTAATGTGACGTGCTGGAGGAAGTTGCCTGAAATAGCATATGAGACAGGGAGTCAAATACCAAAACAAGTGTAAAACTAGAGACGCTATTTTTAGTAGAATCTGTGCATGAGAATGTATACTTATTATTAAACAGCTAATAGAAAGCACTGCTAAATTATTGTTATTAAACTTTTTTACATTCCTGGCTTGTATGTCATAAACCTGCCCATGATTTACTGACTTAACTGTACTCTAAAACAGTAGTTATTTTCCTTTTTCTCAGGTGATATTGACTAGCAATGGCCCGTACTAAGCAAACTGCTCGTAAGTCCACCGGAGGAAAAGCTCCCCGTAAGCAGCTGGCTACCAAAGCCGCCCGCAAGAGCGCTCCCTCAACTGGAGGAGTCAAGAAACCTCATCGCTACAGGTGATATTCCAGACTTGTAATTGTAATTGTAAAGTTTTACTGTAATACACCCTACATTAAACACATTTACTGTGTGCAGGCCGGTACTGTGGCTTTGCGTGAGATCCGTCGGTACCAGAAGTCCACTGAGCTGCTGATCCGTAAGCTGCCGTTCCAGCGTCTGGTTCGAGAAATTGCCCAGGACTTCAAAACTGACCTGCGTTTCCAGAGCGCCGCCATTGGTGCACTGCAGGTGCGCATAGCCTGTTATCTGGTCTTGCCTTTTCTGGTCATTTATTCGTTATATGTTAAACATTTTTGCACACATTCCCATTTGAAGATTTTTTTTTTTTTTTTTATTGTTTATGCCTAATTAACATTCTGATTTTGTGTGCGTCTTTGCAGGAGGCCAGTGAGGCATACCTGGTCGGTCTGTTTGAAGACACTAACCTGTGTGCCATCCATGCCAAGCGTGTCACCATCATGCCCAAAGACATCCAGCTGGCACGCCGCATCCGTGGAGAGCGCGCTTAAACTCTCCCCTTCTTTGTATCGCCCTCTTTATTTCTTTCTGTCTCTCCACTTGTTCTCCTCCTGCTTTTCTTGTTAGAGTTTAGAGTATCAGTGATGGGGAGTAACTTTGTCTCAGTCTGCTAGTGCTGTCTAAATTACGCGTAGGGTACCTATATGTGCATGTAACAGGTGCTGCTGATCACACACACACATACACACACACACACACACACACACACACACACATATGCACGTGCACAAACACATACTCTCACACATTCACATTTGGAGCGTAAACGAGGTTCACCTATGCCCGGTTAAGGGCTACACATTCAACATACGTGCAAGAAGAAGTCGTTTCACACTTACTCCACTGTCCAGATAGAAAAACAGGGTGGTGTCTGGGGTCAGTCTGCTTAAGGGGAGCGGAAACTTCCACAGCAGGGTGCTACTAAAACTGCCTCAGTCCACCTTACTGAAACCTGTCCTCACCAATCTCCTTCAGAACCCCAACTATGTTTTTTATCCCACTCCGGTTTGCCCTGCCCCTTCCCGATCCATCCAGTCCTTACATGTCCTTTTTGAATCCGTACTTGCCCCTTCATAGTGGAGTCAGACTTCATCTATCTGTTAGTGTCTGTGGGTGATGTGATCAGCAAAGCAGAATCGTATTCAACTGCAAACCAGCATCTATTGGTTGAAAAGATGTTACTTGTAATATTGATGATTACTATTATTGTTGATATGGTGTCTTTTTTTTTTCTTTTTTTTTTTACAATGCATACATGAATTGTTCTTTAGAAAAAAATTATTAATCCGCCAAGAATCAATTTGAATTAAGTTTCCTTTTTTCTTTTTTATATTGTAGTGAAAACCGATCCTGCTCCTCCTGTTATAACTTCAGGCAGCCACAGGGGGGCGCTCTAAACCAGCCTCTCATTCAACCTCACT
>JAPDVR010000004.1:28286291-28593791 GCA_026230005.1 Gila orcuttii | reverse complement strand
AAACAGCCGTTTATATTGTGAATTGAAACACAAATATATCCCCTGTATTTTATTCTATTGTTACTGAGAAACAGTTGATTGAATTATGCATATATATATCACAACTGATTTCCATCTAGGCAACACACTCAGGTGTTGAGGTTCTTTCAATCGCATGACCATATGGTATAAAAGACGACCTTTGGGCTGATCTTTTGTGGAAAGGAAACAATATAGAGCAACAAAAGAAAGAAAGAAAAATGTCTGCACTAGGTAGAGGAAGATGTGTACCAGGACAAGGGAGAGGAGTGGGACAAGGACAAGGGCAAGGGAGAGGAGTGGGGCAAGGGAGAGGAGTGGGGCAAGGTCAAGGGAGAGGAATGGGACAAGGGCAAGGGAGAGGAGTGGGGCAAGGGCAAGGGAGAGGAGTGGGGCAAGGACAAGGGCAAGGGAGAGGAGTGGGGCAAGGGAGAGGAGTGGGGCAAGGTCAAGGGAGAGGAATGGGACAAGGACAAGGGCAAGGGAGAGGAGTGGGGCAAGGGCAAGGGAGAGGAGTGGGGCAAGGACAAGGGCAAGGGAGAGGAGTGGGGCAAGGGAGAGGAGTGGGGCAAGGTCAAGGGAGAGGAATGGGACAAGGGCAAGGGAGAGGAGTGGGGCAAGGGCAAGGACAAGGGCAAGGGAGAGGAGTGGGGCAAGGGAGAGGAGTGGGGCAAGGTCAAGGGAGAGGAATGGGACAAGGGCAAGGGAGAGGAGTGGGGCAAGGGCAAGGGAGAGGAGTGGGGCAAGGGCAAGGGAGAGGGGTGGGTCAAGGGCAAGGGAGAGGAGTGGGGCAAGGGAGAGGGAGAGGAGTTAGTATGCGTGGTGGCACTCAAAGAAGGGCCAGAGCTAGGGTACAGATGAAATAAGACCTGCACGAAAGACTTGTGCCAGAGGTAGAAAGGGGACAGGTGAGAGACCACTTGCCAATATACGTGATCACATGGGACAATGTGGCATTCCACCATTCCCGTACAGTCACAGCCTGGTTTGACGCCTATCCTAGGATGATGTCCCTTTTCCTTGCTCCTTACTTCCCTTTCCTCAACCCCATTGAGGAGTTTTTCTCATCCTGGATATGGAAGGTTTTTGACCATCATCCACAGGACCAAAGGTCCCTCCTTGATGCAATGGATGCTGCATGCCAAGACATCACAGCTGAACTCTGCCAGGGGTGGATACGGCATGCCAAAAGATTCTTCCCACAATGCCTTGCCAGAGAAGATATCAGGTGTGATGTGGATGAGAATATGTGGCCAAATGCAGAAGACCGGGCAGATTAGAAGATTACTTTGTTTTTTTACAGTAATTATTATTCCAGTGCTTTTTCTTGTTTGTATATCTTGTTTGTATATCTTGCAGCAATGTCCTTTTGCAAATAAAGTCTTTACTGCAGCAATTCTGTCTCTGTCTTTTTTTTTTTCATAAACTGTACATTCTATAAAGCTACTCTGAGATGGTCATTCATTTTTTGTATTGAATTTCTGCAGCAAAAGAAACAAAATGCATGCATTTACTAAACCCAACAAAACAAAAATGTAGAGAGGCATCAAAAGAAACTACAGTGCAAAACACAATCTATGATCAATACAATATACTGTCTGTTGTATAAGGGCAGACCTGACACATAAAATAATGCAGTTTCTGTAATTCCAGCTGATGATAGTGTTTTTTTGTCATTGTGTTATGATTGACTAAATGTTCCTGTTGGAAGAGAACATATGTTAGTGTTTTGAATAATTATTTGATTTTGAAACATGTTTGCAGTGTTTTCTTAGACATAGTGTTTTGTGTTAGTGTATTATTGTATTTTGAAAATTAGTTTTGTAGTTTAGTTTACAATGTGTGATTTTGAGCATGAAATTAACCGTTTTGCCAATTGTGTGTTTTAGGTGTGTTGGTGCGTTAAGAGTTTAGGAAACTTGTTAAATGTATTGAAAAAACTGTCATAGCGATTGTAAAAAACTGTAAGAACCGTATCGTCTTGAATAAGCCTTCATGCTGAAATGGTTCGTTCTATGTGTTAAGAGTTTAGGGTCCTTTTTTCCCCACCTTTTTGATTTTAAAATCTGTAACTGTCAAAGCCACCTGAAATAACATAGGAAATGAATACGGGTCATTTTAGACCCGTGTGTGTAAAATTGATGTAGAAATACAAAAACTGTGTTTGTTTATAAAGTAAGAAAGGAAACAATAAACATAATGATTTGTGGAAATCAGAAACAAAGATATTTAATGAATACCTGGAATAACAAATGATAAAATACATATATTTTAAAGATTCAGAAAAGAAACACTCAGCCATGACTGAAATAACATAGGAAATGAACACGGGTCATTTTAGACCCGTGTATGTAAAATTGATGTAGAAATACAAAGAACTGTGTTTGTTTATAAAGTAAAAAAGGAAACATAAACATAATGATTTGTGGAAATCAAAAACAAGATATTTAATGAATACCTGGAATAACAAATGATAAAATACATAGGCCTATATTTTAAAGATTCAGCAAAGAAACATTCAGCCATGACTGAAATAACATAGGAAATGAATACTGGTCTTTTTAGACCCATGCTGTGCATTAGAAGGGGTTTGCATAGCATGCGCATCAAAGGGTTAATAACAAAATAAAACAAATACAAAAACAAAAGTATAAGCCAGTATAAGCCTCACGGACGACTGCTAGCCACACAAAACAGAAACAAAACACACGTTCAGGCCTGTTCCTCTCTCGATCTTCACTGTCGTAGCTCCTCCTTCATGCCTCCGCTCTTCCGTGAGAGATACGAGACCGGTGCGTCGCGCAGGTGCCGCTCATCAATCACGCCACCAGCCTCGCGCGGTTCTCTCACGTCCCTCGACCTCGTCCACAGAACCAAATGGGATATTCAGAAAATATTTCAAACATTAGGTTTAAATTGACCCTATTACTAAGTGAAATCGCCGTGAACAATGAATGTTTGTGTGCTATTGTTGTGTGCATTCATAATTTCAAACTGAGGACAATTGAGTGACTCAAACACAACTATTAAAAAAAGTTTAAACATTCACTGATGCGTCAGAAGGAAACACAATGCATTAAGACCTGGGGGTGACAACTTTTTGAATTTGAAGATCAAGGTAAATTTGTAGGCTACTTAATTTGTCTTCCGGGAAACATGTAAGTATCCTCTGTTGCTTTTGAAGGGCAGTACTAAATTTAATATATATGTATATATATATATATATATATATAAACAAAATAATAAAATTTGGACATCTTCATCCTGTTCGTAAGTTTTCACCCCCGGCTCTTAATGCATCGTATTTCCTTCTGGAGCATCAGTGAATGTTTGAACCTTCCCTTTTTAATAGTTCTCATTGTGAAAAGATGGATCTTAAAATCACAGTCACTGGTGGAAAGGGTTCAAATATGCACAAGATGCTGGAAAACTGAAGAATTTTCGGGACCTGGAGGATTTTTCTGAAGAACATTGGGCAGTCAAGAACAACCATCACCAAAAAAAAAAAAAAAAAAAAAAATATATATATATATATATATATATATATATATATATATATATATATATATATATATATATATTTATATATATACAGGTCCTTCTCAAAAAATTTGCATATTGTGATAAAGTTTATTATTTTCCATAATGTAATGATAAAAATTAAACTTTCATATATTTTAGATTCATTGCACACCAACTGAAATATTTCAGGTCTTTTATTGTTTTAATACTGATGATTTTGGCATACAGCTCAAAAAATTAGCATATCATGAAAAGGTTCTCTAAACGAGCTATTAACCTAATCATCTTAATCAACTAATTTACTCTAAACACCTGCAAAAGATTCCTGAGGCTTTTAAAAACTCCCAGCCTGTTTCATTACTCAAAACCGCAATCATGGGTAAGACTGCCGACCTGACTGCTGTCCAGAAGGCCATCATTGACACCCTCAAGCAAGAGGGTAAGACACAGAAAGAAATTTCTGAACAAATCGGCTGTTCCCAGAGTGCTGTATCAAGGCACCTCAGTGGGAAGTCTGTGGGAAGGAAAAAGTGTGGCAAAAAACGCTGCACAACGAGAAGAGGTGACCGGACCCTGAGGAAGATTGTGGAGAAGGATCGATTCCAGACCTTGGGGGACCTGCGGAAGCAGTGGACTGAGTCTGGAGTAGAAACATCCAGAGCCACCGTGCACAGGCGTGTGCAGGAAATGGGCTACAGGTGCCGTATTCCCCAGGTCAAGCCACTTTTGAACCAGAAACACCAGCAGCTGACATGGCACCCCCGACCATCACTGACTGTGGGTACTTGACACTGGACTTCAGGCATTTTGGCATTTCCTTCTCCTCAGTCTTCCTCCAGACTCTGGCTCCTTGATTTCCGAATGACATGCAAAATTTGCTTTCATCCGAAAAAAGTACTTTGGACCACTGAGCAACAGTCCAGTGCTGCTTCTCTGAAGCCCAGGTCAGGCGCTTCTGCCGCTGTTTCTGGTTCAAAAGTGGCTTGACCTGGGGAATGCGGCACCTGTAGCCCATTTCCTGCACACGCCTGTGCACGGTGGCTCTGGATGTTTCTACTCCAGACTCAGTCCACTGCTTCCGCAGGTCCCCCAAGGTCTGGAATCGGTCCTTCTCCACAATCTTCCTCAGTGTCCGGTCACCTCTTCTCGTTGTGCAGCGTTTTTTGCCACACTTTTTCCTTCCCACAGACTTCCCACTGAGGTGCCTTGATACAGCACTCTGGGAACAGCCTATTTGTTCAGAAATTTCTTTCTGTGTCTTACCTTCTTGCTTGAGGGTGTCAGTGATGGCCTTCTGGACAGCAGTCAGGTCGGCAGTCTTACCCATGATTGCGGTTTTGAGTAATGAAACAGGCTGGGAGTTTTTAAAAGCCTCAGGAATCTTTTGCAGGTGTTTAGAGTTAATTAGTTGATTCAGATGATTAGGTTAATAGCTCGTTTAGAGAACTTTTTCATGATATGCTAATTTTTTGAGATAGGAATTTTGGGTTTTCATGAGCTGTATGCCAAAATCATCAGTATTAAAACAATAAAAGACCTGAAATATTTCAGTTGGTGTGCAATGAATCTAAAATATATGAAAGTTTAATTTTTATCATTACATTATGGAAAATAATTAACTTTATCACAATATGCTAATTTTTTGAGAAGGACCTGTATATCATCCAAGTAACAACAGTGTTAAGAATCAAGGGTATGTAAACTTTTGAAGGGGTTATTTTTTATAAATCAATTTTTTTTTTTTTTTTTTTTTGTCTTGTGGATATGTAAACATCTTTTATGTAAAATTTCTTATTCAGGACAGTAGGCCTACTAAAAAAATAACATGCATTTTGTATGATCACATTTTGCTAATTCAGCAATGTATTTAAACTTTTGAGCACAGCTGTATGTGTGTGTGTGTGTGTGTGTATATATATATATATGTTATATGGATTTTAGAGGTTCCATGGATTTGAAAGATTCTTAATGGAGCCATCAATGCCAACAAAGAACCCTTTATTTTTAAGAGTGTATGTTTGTACAATTTCTTTTAAATTCCAGTTAATTTGACATTTATTTTAATAAACCTAATGCAAAGACCTTAATTCATAAAGGCAGGCCACTGTAACTCTTAATTTTGAATCTAATTTGGGACTGAGATAAAGAATGATGGAATAATTATAGTGGTGGAGTCATAGCAGAGAGAGCTGGAACTGGAATCAACAGGAGGAGAGGTGTGGAGGAGGGAAAGAGAGAGAGGGTTCAGTAATCCTGTTTAATTGCTTTAGGGTAGTGTTCTGTCGACAGTAAGGAGATTGAGGTGCTCTCTGGGTCATTGGCTAAAATAACCCCACACACCCGGCTTCATGGGCGCGGCCACCCACACCACACCATCACAGCAACACGATTACCAGACAACACCATCGCAGCGCTACAACCTTGTGGACCCCAGATGCCTCTTCCATGTGGGCCACCTGCATCCAACCCCAGGGTGTCACAGTAACTCATGGAGAAGATGGTGGAAGTATGTGAATCTTTCCACTTCGTGTTTTTAAACCCAAAGCACTGAACTTTGCAAGGAAAATTCATCTTTTTCAGTTCAGTTGGTTAAAGGGATAGTTCACACACACAAAAAAAACATGTCATCATGTACTCACCCTCAAGTTGTTCCAAACATGTATGAATTTCTTTCTTCTGTTGAACACAAAAGAATATGGGTAACCAAACAGTTGATGGGCCCCATTGACTTCCAGAGTATGAGTATCTTCTTTTGTGTTCAGCAGAAGAAAGAAATTTGAAGTTCATTACAGTTTGAATCGCCAGTTCCCTACTGATACCAGAAAATCCCTTATTGAGGCATGAATACATTTGTTTAAATTTTTTAGTACATTGTTTTTTTTTTTTTATATTCATAAATGTTAGTCCATATATATTTTTATGTGTTCTGCATGAGGGACAGATGTAGCCCAATTTATTTAAGTTCTGTGCTGTATTTAAGTTCAGACCCATTCTCACGTAAATCATTTAAATGCTGTGTGCTAACTTTCCAGCCATGTTTTTATTAATTGACAGTAGTACTTCATCTTGCATAATCAACAAGAAACAAAGTTAGACAACTCTTGTTTGACAATTCTTCTTAAACAAAGACACATTTAATTGTGTAGTTAAACTAAATGTACATTTTAAAACCTTTAGTTCCCTTCTGAGTGTATTCGGTCAAAGCAATATAACAACAATTGTAAACACCAACATTTTTCAACACAAGGTCACCCAAATAGAAAATATATATCAACAGCATGACTATACTGCCATTAAATGAAGTTTAATAAAGTAAGTAACGATTAACTCAAACTAACAGAAAACAACATTATTTGTTATAAGTTAACATAATTTAAAAATACATAAATAACAGTAATCTAAATGTACAACACAAGAACTCCTAATGCTTCCCAGTACAGACAAAGCAACCAAACTTATGAAAAAAGTAGAAAGAACTTTGTCCAACAAGCAGCTTGTACCTACAGAGAAACCGAGAGGTTCCCCTCCAATTATGTGCAGGTCTTTGTGTGGTGTGTGTGTGTGTGTGTGTGTGTGTGTGTGTGTGTGTGTGTGTGTGTGTGTGTGTGTGTGTGTGTGTGTGTGTGTGTGTGTGTGTGTGTGTGTATTAGTGAATAGCTAAATATCCCCAATGTGTTGAGAAAGCTATTTGATTGTATGTGTGTGTATGTGTGAGGTAAATGGTTAATAATGATGACTGATCAGTAGACTTGAGACACTCTCAGCCAATCACAGAGCAGATCTGGACTACAGAGTCTTGTTCCAAAATGGGCCTCCCCTTTTCACCTCTGAGATCACATGAATCCTGCTGAATCAGACCTGTTTCATCATCAAAATGTCTCCGGCATTTCAAGCAATAGTTCTGTTTAATTTATTCTTCATGCATCGTCTCCTAATTCTCCTTCCCTCTTGCTTTTTTTCTTCACTTGCTCACTTTCTCTTTTACAGCACCTGGAATTTGTGGTCGAGGCAGTCCATGGTGCTGAAGTTGAGCTTCCAGGCCTGCTGGTCCTTGTAATCCAGGCAGTCTACGGAACTGAAACCCAGTGAAGAGGTGCTGTATCCTTGGGAGGAGAGGGAGGGTGACTGGCTGAGCGAGCCGCCCATGGAGGGCACGGTGAGGGGAGAGAGGGCGCCCCCACTCGCAGACAGCTGAGTGGTCATGGGAGAGAGGTACGGGCTGCAATCCAATCCACTGAAGTAAGGAGAGGAGCTGTAGCCCTGGCTATAGGTCGAGGGCTGACCGTAGCTCATGGGATAGGGAGCGGGGCGCTGCACGCAGGGCGTGCCGGAGCCACACAATGGATCGGGAAGGGGGGATAGAGAGGTGGGACTCCACACAGAAACGGGTGCTGTGCCTGCGCTGGCAATAGGGGGCACAGCCTGGGTGGGGGCAGCCGCCACCGAGGAGCTGGCGCCAGGGTCAGAGGTCAGCTCAGAGGGTGGGGAGGACTTCTTTTTGGGGGGACGGGGCTTGGGCTGACCGCTGGTCTGCTGTTGCTGTTGGCGGCATTTAGCACGACGGTTCTTAAACCACACCTGAGAGAAATAAGAGCGGGGTTGAAGATGAAATAAATGTTTGGCTCATTTCTCAATAGATCAAAAAGAATGTGTTTGTGATGGATGTGATGTGATCTGCATTAATAATGGGCCTCACACACACTGACTTTAACTGTCAGAGTTGTGGTCACTTTCAATACTTGTGACTTAACAAATTACAATAGATTCAACTTTAAACACAGCACTGCATATATTTAGTTGCAGATATACAGTTTACTTTCATTGCATCATAGCAAGTGAGTTAGATGCTGGGATAAATGTATTTTATTTTTATTTGAAAAGCATCGTTTCTTTCTGCTACATCCAACATTAGGCCAGGTGTGCTTAGAAAGATGTTATGCAGTCGGAGAGGTGTCAGAAAGATGTTTGTCTCAGTTTGAGGAAGACCCACCTGAACTCTGGACTCGGGAAGGTTGATTTTCAGAGCCACCTCTTCTCTCATAAATATGTCTGGATAGCGTGTTTTGGTGAACAGGGCTTCCAAAATGTCCAGTTGGGTGCGTGTGAAGGTAGTGCGCTCCCGACGCTGCTTCCTTGGAGTGGCTATTTATAAAAACATCGACATCATACAGCAAGAAACAACTTTAGGTTTTCCAATACATGTAGACCTAGAGAAAACTGTTTGGTGTTTACATGGTAGCATCACCAATGTTAATCGTTTTATGTGAGCTAGTAACAGTCATTAATATGGTTGATGTTGGTGAGAGAAAATATTTTGACTATCCATTGTCATCAGATAGATAGATGGTTGTATTTTAGTATATTTCTTGTTTTTTTTATAGCTAAACTGACAGTGAGTTAGTCAGTCAGTGAGTGACTGAGGTCCGTCACTAAGGCCGCTCATAAAAACATCGTTTCTGACGTAAGTAGGCCTATATTATTTTTAATTAGTGATTTAGGCCGATTACATATTGATATTAGGCTATTTAACCCATTTAGCCTTATTTGTATTCTTCACTCAGTAGCCTACTATTATGATCATTATTTTTATTTGTAAAACGGATGAATAAAACGGACTAAATATTTACATTTAAAACATTTACAAGAAGCTCTTCATAATGGGCTAAAATAAACTTTTAATAAACAAGCACACAAACAAACACACTATCACAGAAAATTAAAATTTGACAAAAAAAAATGATGTTTTTGTAAAGACGAAATTTATAATAAAGGCTATTTGACATCTATTTTTATCTAATTCGTTTTTGTTATAACGTGGGCACTACGTTTGTTAGCGTATACTACGTGAGCAAGTTCAGTTAATATGGCTATCAACTGGTGAAATGATGTTCGCTCTGCCTAAATTGTAGGGGGAAAGGGGTAGGCTACAATCATGTCAAATGAAACAGGAAAGATGAGGCTACCTTTTAGTTTTGTTAGTCACGTCTCTTTTGACTTCAACGACCAACAAAATTATTAAAATGTCTGAAACAAACATATAAATAATTAATTAGAAATAACTGACCTGGGTAGCCGACGGCAGTGTGGAGCAGGTCCATTCCTGAGGCGGACAGTGTTAACCCGTTCACAGCATAATGGGGCTGCTTTATGTAGGACATCATTCTTGGGACGGCCGCGTCTCTCGCACACACTCTCTATTGCTCTCTCTCTCTCTCCCTCCCTCTCTCACCCCTCTCTCTCACTCTCTTTTTTCTTCTGTGACGCTTTTTTTTACGGGTCGGGGGTCGCGCTCTGCCCCTGACGGCCGCGTGTCTGTGCTCGCGCCTGGCGCGTGCGGTGCTCCTTCAGTCTCGCGGATCCAAACACCTGTAGATGTTTTCCCGGTCCTCAGTGCCTTGAACAAGCTTACACTCTCACAACTCTTGTCATTAATATCGTCCTGAATATCAAAGATGAGCGTAGCTAAATGTGTGGAAATAGTAAATTTACTATTATAGCTCAATAAAAGTTTTAGACGCTTGGTCAGAGTTTTGGCGCGTGTCCCCTGGGCAAGACCGGACAGGAGCGGGACACTATGAGAAATAAGAGACCGAGCAGCTAATCAAGGCGCATTTCTCTCTCTCTCTCTCTCTCTCTCTCTCTCTCTCTCTCTCTCTCTCTCTCTCTCTCTCTCTCTACAACTTTGACGTAGCCTATCTTAACACGTGGTAGCCTATGACGGTAAAAAAAAAAAAAAAGATAAAAAAATGTTATGAAAGATTTATCGAAATGTTGCGAATACTGGCTCATAGCATGGACAGAAAATACCAGGGATCGGAGCAAAAATGCCACGAGAGATGCCTCAAAATGCCGCATTTTTTAAAATCTAACATAGATTTTTAATAATAGGCCTAGACCTATGTATAGTTATCGATTTTAGGAAACGTATAAACCATTAATTAATTGATTCACTGCAAGGATTTTCCATAAATGTTTTCTTTGACACGCTGCAGGCTACAAGAAATGCGCCCTCACAAATGTAAAAATGCCCCTGAAAACCAATTTCAGAAGGCAGAACTTGTTTCTTTATAATATATGACGAAAAAAATTCTAACACTGCATGCCCAAAAGCATTGAAAATAAATAAAAATCTTAGGCTATTGAATGCTTGTGCATGTTTGTTCGTAAAATAATTTAGATTCAGATTACAATTTGCATATCGATAATTCGATTTTTTATTTCCATCTTATAAATTGTGTACAAGCTATTAACCATTATATTTCAATTAGTTGAATGCTTTGTTTTTCGTTTATTGGCATTATATTTTTGCTATCTTTATAGAAACGAACGGCTCAAACTTCGGACAGGCTGTTAGACGCAACTGTAATTTGAATCTCATAAATAAGACGACGATTAGCCTACACTCTGAAATTTCATTCGTTAATCGAACTATTTTTTTCGTATATGAGCTAGGTTAAATGTTTCTTGTGGACATTTTCTTGTTCAGTCCTGTGTTAACAGTTTTTCATAGCAACTTGCATAATAGAAATCCTTTATTTGTATCAGAATTTAGTTGCATATCTGTTTATTGATTGCAATTAAATCTTAAACTTTTATCATAATTTCTTGACTAAACATAAAAAAGCATAATATCACACAAATATTTGACACCACATCTGATATAATAATGATTTGTAAAGCATTTAAAGTATACTTTATTTTTGACTTGACACACACACACACACACACACACACACACACACACACACACACACACACACACACACACACACACACACACACACACACACACACACACACTGCTGAATTATCATAATATGCTTTATGTAAATAGTCCTTTAACCCTATAAAGAGAAGAAAGAGAGATTTCTCATCACTTCACAAGAGAAGAGTAGAACAAACAACAGAATTCGAAAGGTTCCGAATAGAAAAAAATCACAGGACCCAAAAGAGCTAAGGAATGTATGGATAAATGATTAATTAAAAAAAAGATGAAGACAGAAGGACGAGTGTTATCTTGACCAGTGATGGAGGGCCTGATAAAAGAAGAAAGGAGAACATCCATTTGGAAGGATTTTGACTTTGCTGTATTAAGCTGTTTGAAATTTTAAATAGAATGTTTTCTACACAAAGAACATGGTAAGTTTTATTTGAAAGGATTGTTTGTTTGAGTGTAAATATGTTAGTGACAGAGAGAGGGAGAAAGGTAGGAGAATGGCGTCAATTGGCACTCAAAGATGAACTGAATGTGATAGGATGGCTTTAAACAGACAGAGCAGACAGGGTTATTTGGCTGTGGCTAGACGTCATCCCTTGTAAGTACAGTACAAACTCCACGGTCAAGGGACAAAGGGCAAAAAAAGTCTTCGGATTCCCTTAATTATTATGTCAAGCTTTTCTCTAAATAATGGAAATTACAGATTTTAGATATATGGATAAAAATACTTACTTTAAATCCGATCAGCTTGCTACTATATACCAAATAAATATTTTGTTTTAGGCTAATTTGAAAAAGAAATATGAGATGGAAAGTGGTTCTTCAAATCTTAGAAAGAAATTCAAATATCTTTCTTGTTTAGAATCAAAATTATTTAGCTATACACATACAAAAAATATTTCACCTCATATCCCCCCCCCCCCCCCCCCCAAAGTATCCAATTGTCCAACACTTCCCAGCAATGGAGCCTTCAATATAAAATATTTTTTTATTAATATATACAATACGAATGAAATATGCAAATAAAGAACTGACATTAAGAATTGAGAATTAAAGACAATATCATTACCAAACAATCAATTATTATTTACTTGTTTCTCTGTTTATTTATGCAACAAACTAATAATCAGGATACTTTTTTTATTAATTTTTTTTATACTTTGCTCAGATTACCACATTATACAACATGGCAGTTTTTCAGTGGTGGTGGTTGTTTTTTGTGTAAAACCAGTAAAATTATGAAAAGACGATTTGTTGTTGTTCTGTGTCAGTATAGGATGTTTGTATGTTTATGTGTTCAGGATCTGGGCTCGTGCGCTTGCAGAAGGCAAAGTTTTGTGGAGGGTGGTGGAGAGGGGGGTGGGGGGGACCAGTCCGTCCATCTGGCAACAACCAGCTATGCAGGCACAAGAGCAATTATGGAAGTGGACTAAAGTCTAATCCGCAGGCACACACACACACACACACACACACACTCCAGAACACATTAGCATAGAAATACACAGCCGACACATTGACATAGCAACAAACATTTAATCTGAGTGGAGTCACATTGATGAAATAAAACAAAATGTTCCTATATGCAAAGAGGTAAAGGAAAGAAAAATGTGAAGATAAATTGGGGTGAAGAAGAGCGAGTGAGGTGGTAGATAGATAAAAAGAAAGAAAGAGAGAGAGGGAAGGAGAGAGAGAGAGAGAGAGAGAGAGAGAGAGAAAGAGAGAGAGAGGGGGGGGGGGGGGTAGTGGGCCGCATCATTGCAGGCACACTGCATCAGTTAATCCAGATTAGGCAGTCTAAAAAGGAGCGGCTTAATCTGCAGGCCAGCCAGTAATACACAGACCGCTGTCAGCACCAATCACTCACACAATTCTAATCCCCTAAGAAACACACAGGCTGGACACACACACACACACACACACACACACACACACACACTCTCTCTCTAAACAGTGAGTAAAGCATGCATATAAAATATTCTGCACAATCAGACAACAGATTCATTAGAATCTTTGAATATGTGCTAAATATATGTTTAAAACATGGGGTTCTTGGTCTGACTATATAATCCCTCACAAACCAGTGACTGTAATCACTTTATAATACAGGTATTTAAAACAACTGGTGGCAATTTCTAATGTAGTGTATTGAGTGTAATGAGTGTAGATGTGTTTATAAGAAAGATGTTGTGATGAGGCAGTTATTTGCTGATAAGCACAATATGTCCCATGTGGACAGACTTTGGGTCACAGTCAGATTAAAAGGGTTTTAATGTCAGTGGGGCTGTATGCTGAAAAGGGCCCCAATAACCAATTGACAGTTTGTCTGGCCCTCTAGTGGAGATTCTGTCCATTTATCTCAAATCAATATAGCTCAGGTCAAATAAGTTTTATTGATAACAGACAAAAGTATGAATATGTTTAAGTATTGTATCTAAATGTGCAAAATGTAATGAAATTTATTTTTTGTGCTTTTTACTTTTGCAGTTTACTTTTATCAGATCTTAGGTGTATTGAATGCATCATAATATGCTTTTTATTCATTTGCATAACAAAACAATATAGGATCTAATAATAGTAAGGTCTAATTGGTTCTAATTGGACAATACTGGGTATTTAGTTACACAAAATCTGCCGATTTTTACATTTAGATGGCTTTTGTGATCATATTCTGCTCGTTTTATTTTTATTTGTTTGTTGGTTGATTTACTTATTTAATTTTTATTATTTATTTTTTTTTTTTACAAAATTGTTAGCCATAGTATTTAATTCCATTGTATAATTCATTGTGATTGCTGCCAATTGAAAAATATTGTAAATAAAGTAAATTAATTAATGCATGTAATTTCGCCCCCTGTTGGAGGCCCCAGTTCTTCCTCATCGGAAATGTAACTAATAGAATAATAGCAATAGCCTCCCATTGGATTCAGTTTGATGCATCTTAACCACAAAGAATAAGTTAAGACATGATCAATAAACAAGCTGGTATGGAATATTTGCGCTTAATAAAATTGAGTGTATTGGGAGAGATTGTTTTATGAGATTGGGAGATGAGAGGGTCTGTGGTTTACCATACACATATAAAATACATAGACGCATAGGCTGTCAGAATTACAAATTGAGCTAAACCGACTCATCTTTTCAAAGAAGAGGAGTTTTGATTGCTCGTCGTCTAATCGTGGCTCATTTAACTAATAGAATAATAGCAATAGCCTCCCACTGGTTTCAGTTTGATGCATCTTAACCACAAAGAATAAGTTAAGACATGATCAATAAACAAGCTGGTATGGAATATTTGCGCTTAATAAAATTGAGTGTATTTTTTTCAAATTGGACTGTTCTCTGCATTTCCAAGATACTGCTCTACTCCTCTTCTGCCTATTATATTATTATATATGATATTACTATACGACTTATACTATTACATGTTTGGACCATGGTTTGGACTATTCAATACTCTATTTTATTCGTCGGCGTATCACTGTCGACGACAGCCGATGACGCCAGCATCATTTGGAAATCTGTGATTTGTCAAGTGTTTCGAAAAACACAGCTGATTGGTTAAATTTACTCACAACCCGCCCATACCCGGATGTTGTTGTTTTTTGTCACTAGTTTGGCAGTCCAGTAAGATCCAGAGGAATTGTTTTATTTCTTTTGTGATCACCTGTAAGATGTTGCCGGATCTAAAAGGCCTGTGTCCATTTGTGGAAGACAGTTTTAGTCGTTTTCCCTCGCAGAGTAACATATACGGACTCTGTCAGGCAGGGGAGCAGGAGTTACTGGCAGCGACTCTGAAGGGGAAAGTCGTGTGCTTCAGATACCAGGACCTGCAGAAGAAGATCAGACCTGTGGCCAGAGAGATTCAGTTCACATATATACCAGGTCACAATCTCTTCGTTTGCTTTGAAAGTCTTTTGTTTTAGCTTGCTGTCTAATGCAAAAATATGTCTTGTTCTGTTAACAAAGTTGATGCCGAAATCGTCTCCATTGACGCCTTCAACAAATCTGCCCCTAAAAGGGGACTGGTCGTAGGAATAACCTTCATTAAGGTGTGCTTCATCATTAACTGGTACAAGTACCGGTAACTAGTTTCATACTAGATGGAAAAGTTTCCTCGCTCACTCTCTTTTTAATTTTCCATCCATGAGAGCTGACATTTTTGCTGCATGTTCTACTTCATGCATTTATTTTGATCTCTTTCCTCTCAGGACTCAGGAGATAAAGCGACTCCTTTCCTTAATATTTACTGTGATTATGAACCAGGGTCAGAGTTTAACCTGGAGTCTATTGCACGTGAGTTTGTCATATGGGGGAAAGAAAAAAAAGAAGAAGAAAAAATATATATATATATTTTAAATGTATGGTTCCTTGAGACAAGGAAGAATTCACACATCATATGGCTTAAATTATACAATATGCTACATATTTTAATCTGATTAAAATTGGTCCATACTGAATAATCTGACGGTTTCATCTGGTTGACAGAAAGCTGTCTGAACCTGGAGCTCCAGTTCACTCCCTTCCAGCTCTATCATACTGAGTGAGTGTCATTGTGTTGTTCATTTATGTTATAATGAAAGGAGCCAGTAAGGTTTTTATGTAGTCTTTTTGTATTTAAATAGATGGAATGCAGTGTGTTGTGGTATTTGAAATCTAACAAAGATTTAATGTTCAGAAGTACATGTTTGTTTTGCAGGGTGCATTGTGTAGATGGATCCAGCGAGACTGTCTTTCTCCTCAGTGGGCATGATCAGCGCATACATCTTTACAAAGAGGTCAGGCCAGCTGATAAATGTAGTTAGAATAAGGTTTTGCTTTGTCTCTCTCTCATACTAAAGATTTGAAGTTCATCCTCTATGTCTGATTGGTAGAATGCCTCTTTGCACCAGTTTGAGGAACAGCCAGTGGAAAGACTCTTTCCTGAACTGCAGGAGCTGCCAAGCAAGTGAGTGGTTTACTTTTCTGCAGTTCAGGTTTGGATGATGAGACGTGCCGTTATGTGAGATGTTTGATGGTAATTATTAATATGTACTTTGTGTGCATTGCAGTGTATTATGGTTAGATGTCTTAAGTATTGATCAAAACCGGCGTCTCACTGCATTTGGATGTCAGAATGGTTCTGTTGGACTTTCTCTTGTCAACCAAAAGGGACCCGGTTAGAAACACACTTGCACAGTTTTTCTCTTCTCTTCTTAGAATGTAATATAGTATAATAAAAGCTCTGGCTTTCTATGCACATTTGCCTTATTAGAGATTCTCCAGAACTGGCGTGTTCAGCATGACAGTCCCATCTCCACTGTGTTGCTGTTCCCTTTGAAAGAGCAGCACCAGAACACAGAGACGAACAGTGAGTGATACAGCTCATATGATAACCAGTTGATGCATAAAATAACTGTTTTCTGTTTGAATATATTTAAAATATTATTTTATTCCTGTCATGACAAAGCTGAATTTTCAGCATTATTACTCCTGTCTTCAGTGTCAAATTATCCTTCAGAAATAATTCTAATATGCTGATTTGCTGCTAAAGAAACATTTCTTATTATTATCAATGTTGAAAACAGTTATGCTGCTTAATATTTCTCTGGAAACTGTGACGCATTTTTTTCAGGATTCTTGGATAAATAGAAAAAAGAATTTATTTTAAATAGATTTTTAAACACAATAGATTAATGACTGATATGTTCTCTTGAGTAGACCAGTGATCCCCAACCGGAGGTATGTGAGCAGGTTCCAAGGGGTGCATGAAAATATTTAGATTTTGCTTGGTTTGTTCCTCATCTAGGCGGAATAAGCATGCCAGGAACACCGTCAATCGCCCCAGCATCAGCCTGGTGCATTAGTCACTGCAAAAAGTGTCCAAAACTTGATTTTACAGTGTTGAGTATTGTAGCCAATCACAGGCATGTCTTTTGAAAGTAATGGCCAATCAGAGGTGTTTAGTGCCAGTTTATGTCCTACATGCTCACAAACCTAACCCATTATCACAAACAAAGCAAGTTTTTGGAGTTTTCGCAAGTGTCCCCAAATCAGTGAGCTTGCACTGAACTGACTGACCGCTTATAAAGGGAGCATACCTTGCTCACTTCGTGTAATTCATTCGCAATTTGAAGAAAAGTTATTCTTTTTCATGAGACTTTGTGACTTTTCAAAAAGTGCTAAACTTTTATGATATTTTTTTTTTTAACGTTGTGATTTTATAATGTCTTAATATAAATTAAAAAGCAGAACTTGTGAAAAACTATTTTAGGGAAATTGGAAATGGCTAATATGAGCCAATAAGTGCTAGTGGTAATTTCATGTCTTTTTAATTTTTAAATATAAGATTTAAAGGTTTTGTTTTCCATCAAATGTTGGATTTAAAATATTACAATTTAAAATGTGTATTTTGTCCAGTCTTTATTTACTCACAACATTTATTCTTTAGTTTAGTGTTGATGAAGGGGTACTTCAGCCTTTTTGATGTGGGTCGTGGGGGCTAAAAAGTTTGGGAACCACTGCTCTTGAGATTATTGTTATTAATCTCTCTTTATCTGTCTTTTTCCCCCACAGGTAGTCAAAGGGAAACATTTAATCTGTTGGTAACCAGTGCGATAGAGATGGCTGTTGTTTACAGGTTAGAGCCTCTTTAGTATGTTGCTTGTTGTGCACCATGTGTCTGGTTGGGTGTAAAATAATTGTGTGTGTGTTCAGGGATGTAGAGCAGTATGGACTGAGCAGACAGCTGTGTTTGGCAGAAAGTGACCAGTGTGATGCGGTTCTCTGTGCTCTCGTTGTTGATCTGGACTTTGACGGACAGCATGAGTTGCTACTGGGAACGTATGGACAGGTAGAGTGCTGGATTCAAAATACATATGCATAATAGGGAACAAATGTATGCCACAATGAAAGAGTTCATAACACTGGTGGTAATTTGAAATTTTTAAATATAATCAGCTTACCAGTATGCACAATAATGTATTTGATTTGTTATCTATAGGACCTGCTCTGCTACAAATTTCCCCAAACAACAGGAGCTTTTGAGGATAAGTTACAGCTGCTGTGGAGACGGAGTTTTAAAAGTCCCCTACTGTCACTGATTTATCTTGACCTGGCAGGAGATGGACTAAGAGAGTTAGCTGTTCTTACCTTAAAAGGCCTGCATATACTTCAGGTGACTATCACTGAGCTGTTTTATTATTATTATTATTATTATTGATTACTGATATTTTTAGTTAATTAAGCTTCTGTGTTTTTTTCTACACCCCCCCCCCCAGCACAGTCTGAAAACAACAGCAGATCTTGTTCTTCACCGATTGTCCACGTTAATATCAAGACTGCCTGTTTCTTCAAAAGAACAGCCGATCAAAAACCAAGATACTGAAGAGAAGTCTATTTCAATCAGCTATGAACAGAGAGCTGCAGCCACTCAACACTGACTTTTATGTGAAAGATATTTATTTGTATTTCAAGTGGTTAAGGAAGAGCTAAATATTTCATTCTGTTTGTGTATAATCCATGCCATCTAGCAGGCACTGAAATGAAAATTACCTCTTGCTACTGGTACCATGTTTTGTAGCCAGACTTATTCAATCTTACTTCCTAGTGGCCACAAGTAGTTGTTGTTGAATTTCGGATGGCACATGACATGGTGTGTTTTTTTTTATTTTTTATTTACATCATAACCTGGCAAAACCATGATTTCATGCTGTTGCTAGTCAGTAGGGGTGTAACAATACATCGATATGGATCGATACATCGATCAAACGTCTAACGATACGATGCATCGGTGCTACACGTAAAATATCGATATACGGTACCTTTATTTTGACACTCTCCACATCCTAAAGCCTTGTTTATACTCGACGCGTCCGCAAGAGCGCGAAGGTGCGCGCGGCAAAATGACGTAATTGCGGTGTGGGCGGTCGTGCGCGTTGGGTGCGCAAGACCCCATTTCGCCTGGCGGTGTGCACGGCACTTTTTGTAACATCGCGCGCGGCGCCGCATCCGAAGATGAACGACTTCGAGCCGAATCTGGCAGAACTGGTACGTCTGCACCAGCATGTTTATGATCCTTCTATACACAGAGACATTTGCATTGATGGGCGACCATAAAAGCCTCTCATTTTGTGAATAGGAACACATTTGCATTAAGCACCCAGTTTGCACTTGTCTAAAGTAACTGCTTACATTAATACAAAATAAGCCTACAATAGCAGAAGTAAGCCCTGCTGATTAAATTAAGGTTTAAACAATCTTCAATAAGGCTTCAGTTGTTTAACTAGTTTGTACAAAAAAGTATAATAAACCTACTGCATTTATTACTCTTTTAATATGGATCAGCTATTAATAAACTACTAATAAACGGCAAACTACTTCTTCACTGCTGATTCCTGGTGGTTTAGAGGAGAATTACTCCGAGTCGCCCCCTGTCGTTTCACAGAATAGCACAACGGCGAGCGCGTCAAGCATAAACGCCTCGTCCGTTTGGAGAGGTGCGGGCGCAGTCAGCGGAGACTCGCGCTTGTGCGGACGCGTCGAGTATAAACAAGGCTTAAGGAACGTAACGTCCGTCTACGCATTTTTGCCAAAGCGCGCATTAACGTTAATCTCCTCATCTAAAATAAACGCCTGACAAGATTGACTGAACCCTAAACACGTTTTATCACAAAAGCCGGTATTGTTCATTGTCAAGGCATCGCGAGTTCATGTTTTACAGTAGAAACCGACAAGCACCCTTGGTGTTTGTGAACATGAAATGTGGAGTTATCTGCTTTTGCTAAAAAACAAACTTTTAATACATAAAAAACATACTTTCAATTAACTTTTAATTTTGTGAGTCGCCTGTATTTTTTTAAAGTTATTATTACTTATTTAAAACAACCCAGCTGCTGTTTGATTGATATTACTTGGAATGCACAAAAAAAAAAAAAAAACATGATTCATGAAAATGAACAAGAACAGAGTTATTTGTTCTTGCAAATGGACTCTTCTGTTGTAGGCCTAAATGGAGAGGGTGTGCAATTTTCAAAGAGTTTAATAAAAATGTTATGTTTTATATTTTGGTTGCATTTGTGAGTTAATAAAAATGTAACTGGTTGTGTAAACTTGGCACATAATATCTAAATATCGATAAATCAATCGATATTGCCCTGAATCGAATCGAATATTTTTTTTTGAGGTATCGGCAAATATCGTATCGTTGGCTGAGAAAATCGATATCATATCATCGTGGTGTTGAACTGTCACGGTTGTATTAGAGTCAGGGGACATTCACAATTTATCTGTCTTAGTTACAGGGGTATATACATTTTTGAAAAGTCGTCAATATTTTTGGTCCATTTTTAATCTGCTAAAAGAATTTCTAAACCCAGTCTTTGGTTTCGTGAGATTTCGAAGTTCTTCAGGCAAGACTGGTGTTTTGCCATATCCCCAGTAGAGGGCGCCCTCAGTCAAAGCCATTTCGTGCTCTTCCAAACTGCATTGTCCTCTCCGACTTGCCGTAGAGTCCTCAAACTCAGCATAGGAGGGGCTGTAGATTAACCAAGCGGGTAATCCATCAGCCGGAAGTTGAAGCTGCCTCCGGGGGCCGCCATTGTAGCTGGCTATCACCTGCTGTTAGCATCCCATTGACTCCCATTCATTTTGGCGTCACTTTGACAGCGAATAACTTTACATCTGAGGCGTCCAAAGACTTCATTTGTCCATTATTTATTTCTAAAGAAACACGACAATGTATAAAAGGCTCCATTACTTTGTATCTTACGTTATGGCCCCGTAGAAGCCATTCTTGTAAAAATAGGCTAAAAATTGCGTCATAACCACGCGACTTTATGTCGCACAATAGAGACATTACCGTATAGACAGGAGGAGAAGCTCGCACAGTCTCGCAGGCAGTCTTTTACTGTCTAAAGTCAGCCCATGGCATAGATAGACAGAGTCCATAAAAGCAACGCGACAAAATATTTAAACAACGTTTTTGAGGAATTGGAAATAATTCGATATGTGGCAAGTGAATACATATGAAGTAACATTTATCCACAAACTTTAAATTATTTATCTACTACTGATCCCGTTCGGAAGCCATTATGTACAAAATGCCTACATAACGTGAAATAAAGAAAAACGGTTTTGTTCAAGTGTTTGTGACCATGATTTATTAGCCAAAACTACATGATTTAACACCTAGCTCACAATTCTTTATATATTGGAATATTATATGGTCATGTAATATTGAATGGATACGAAAATGACTCGAGGGGACAGTATTTTATAGTATGGTTCCTGGGCTCATACTAAGAAGTATTTTTTTGGATGGGTTATTATTCTGTTTGATGTAGAAGGAAACGAAAAAGAAGGGAAAATTATTTGCATATGTGCCTATAGTTGAATCATTTTTAATAATTTTGGAAGATTGTGCTGTAGCCTACATGCATTTATTTATCTGTTATTTTTGATTGGTGTGTGTGTGTGTGTGTACTAGCCAAATATTTAAATCTAATGGATATATACATAAACATGTTCAAAATAAATTACTAGAACTGCAGATAGGCTACTCAAACGATTACAATCCTAAAGTAGGCTATTTTAAAGTCGATTTTAGCCACTTCTTTTATCATGTCATATTGTAATTATATAGCGTAATATGTTATATTAAATTAATTATTATAATTATTAATAGTATTGTAATATATTAATAAACACTATATTATGTTTTTTACAATACTAAACGATTTGATTTCCAAAACACACACACACACGCACACACACACATCAATGTGAGTTTACTCTTTACTCTGATGCGTCATTGACCGTTCGAGATTTGGCTTGCTTGCGCCTGCTAGTCAAAGCCCTTATTTCTGGAGAGCCGTGATACTTCGACCTTGGAAACTTCTGATCATCATTCAAGACAAATATTGTGTTATAGGTGGTATTTTGTTAATTCAGTGTGATAACTTTTTGTTGGCTTTTTTCTTTTCTTTTTCTTTTCCCCCGTTGATTTAATCTTTCCTTTTACTTCAATTTACTTGTTGCTAGCATATTGTCCCTCGCGCGAAAATGTGTTGCTGTGTTGCATACATGTGTTCTAAGAGACAAGTCTCTTCCAAGTTAAGCTTTTTCAGGTAAGTTAAGTCCACAGTCTCCATCAGTATAATGCATTCTTTTAGTATTTTACTCATACTAAATGTGGCTAAAAAAAAAGATGCACGTAGTCCTCGACAGCTGACAGACATCTAGGTGACTTAAGACATGCAGGTGAAAGAAAGTTTGTAAGATGAAATAATCATGTTTATTTTCTAAAATCAAAATAAAGCTGAACACCTCAATATTGCAATAAATCAAAATCGACACAACAGCCTTTAACGTCTACAAACTCTCAGTTAAGCTCAAGTGCACAAAAACACTATTAGTAAACCAACATCCTTCAAAAAGGCCATGTCAATATAGAGGACATATAAAATAGTGTTAATTAAAATTAACTAGTCAAAGGCTACTTGCACTGGATGTGCTGGTTTCGGCCTCATCAGCAGCTGCAGTCTTGGCACAGCTACTAGAAGATTTACAACTGTCAGTCAGGTTACTCACATGCACTGATCTATATAGAATGTCATTATATAGATCAGTGCTCACATGACATCTACGTCATAAAGCTCAGTTTGAGCCTGCGCAGAACGCTTGGCTATCTGGAAGTGAGTGCCCATGTTTGGCTTCAACTCTCTCCGTTGAAATCAACGGGGTCGCTGTGTCCATTTCTTTTACTGTCTATGACAGAGGTGTCCAAACTCGGTCCTGGAGGGCCACTGTCCTGCAGAGTTTAGTTCCAACTTGCCTCAACACACCTGCTTGTAAGTTTTTAGCATGCCTAATGACCTTCAACAGCTAATCAAGACCTTGATTAGCTGTTTCAGGTGTGTTTAATTGGGGTTGGAGCCAGTGGTGTAGTCTAGTTTTTTGTAGTGGGTATACTGTGATATACCAGCTCTACAAACTTTTATTTTGGTGGGTTGTAAATTAAAGACATTTGAGCTTCTGTGTGTTTTAATAAACTATTATTATTATTATTATTAGGCCTATACTTGAAGTATACTCTACTGTGCAATAGTAATACATTTGTTATATTTTCTTCAAGTTATACAAAACTTTGATGTCATGAAGGTTGTCATGAAGACTTTAAAGTTTGTGAGTGTGTATATGATACGAATGAATGACGATAGTTTTATCAAATGAAATGGTAAAATTCTTGTGAAGTGACTCTCATATAAGCTCTGCAATGAAGTTCAAATGTGTGCATGTCCTCCTCATAGACGCTGAAAACACCACGAGTGTCACGCGCATCAGTGTGTAGTAGAGCACACATTGAGCGCTCATTCACAGAAGCACGCAGAACATTCAGTTTATTCCTTTTTGAGCTTTAATATTCATAGACACTTAGTACATATCGAGATTTGATTCATTGTATCATTACTTTTGATTTATTCATTCAAAAATGGCCAAATTGCGTGACGTTCCGCTTTACAGTAGGCTAAGTTACATTTGTTGCTGGATTCCGCGATTCGATCCGTGTCGCTGCGCAAACACAGACGTCACGGCGGGGTGAATTGATGAATGAACGTTCTTTCACAAAACGATGTTGTTACGAATCCTCACGCTTTTTAAAGTGGGTATACGGAGATCTTTGACATTTCCTAGTGGGCATACGGAAATCCTTGACATTTTCTAGTGGGTATACGGCGTATACCTGCGTATCACGTAGACTACACCACTGGTTGGAGCTAAACTCTGCAGGACAGTGGCCCTCCAGGACCGAGTTTGGACACCCCTGGTCTAACGTTATGAGATTAACTCATAAATCTGCATTTTGAGTGGCGTCAAAACATCTATCGGCGAGTGGCGTTAACGCCCGACGGCGCTTATCGCGTGGCGGCGTTATGAAGACGGCGTTTTAATATTGATACGGCGATCAAATGCACGTGAATTCTGAACCATTTGGCTTTCGATAGTCAATGACCGTTGGCGTATAAACGAGTCCCATGGGGCGAGAAATGTTCAGCTGCAGACCCGCAGCACAACATATGAGCAGAGCAACTGTAGGAAAGCCAAAACCCATCCTTAATGAGGATATAATCTTTCTTAATTACTAGTAATACTATAAGTTACTTTTACAATAACTGTGACTATATTGTCATATACCGTGATGCAAGAGACCTTAAGGCTGGCCAGTTTTGACCATATCCTACAAATATACTAAAAACAATAGCACTTTATGCATTCTGTAAAGGACTGTTAACAAAGAGCAAACTTCATCTGCAATTAAGACAACTACTGTTAAAAGTCTGGGGTTGGTAATATAAGTTTTGTGCTCACCAAGGCTGCATTTAATTGATCAAAAAAGTAATAAAACAGTAATATTGTGAAATATTACTACTTAAAATAACTTTTCTATTTTTATAAATTTTAAATGCAATTTATTCCTGTGATGGCAAAGCTGAATTTTCAGCATCATTACTCCAGTCTTCAGTGACACGTGCAACCATTTACCACAAATGTGTATTGATATCCATTCTGTTTGGCTAAGTAAAGTTAGTATTCATATTGTGTTAAGGTTAGTTGCTTGGCTGGCTGTTTCCATAGCACACCAGCAATCCCACTGTTTTGAGTCAAACCACGTACACAAGGTAAACTGGTTCACAATGATGTCTTTACTAATTTAATACATTTTCCAACAAATTTACTGTTATACAAGACCGATCAAAAAAAAAAAAGTATATTAATATCAATAAAAAAAAATGTATTTAAAAATGAACAATGATACAAAACATTGAGTCTAGTCTTATTCTGGAAATAACAGTCTTATTTCTTTCCCTCCAGGTCAAGAATTAAGACATGCTATGGTGCTGGGATCACCGGGAAGGTTAGTGGGCATTATGGGTTTCAGTTGGCGTGCTGTGCGGTTGAAAAACACAGTTTAAGAGTGTATGGGTAAGGCCCACCTGAGGAAAAAAAAGAGAAAGATGAGATTTAATGAACATTATGATTTACTGTGTTACAGCTTATGTCTTTTAGAAATATGTGCTTGTGTTTCTGTTGCAGGAGAAGGTGTGGCCTGCACTCAAGCCAGCAGAGATCCTGATTGGTCTGATCCTGGTTCCATTGAAAAGGACCACCCCAAACACTCTATTGAGGCCGAATGCGTGCCATTTGGTTTGCTCGGTCTTGATTTCCTCTGATTGTGTGCCTTTTGTGAAACCTGCTTTTGTTCATCGATTTATAACTCTTAGGTTGTTTTGAATTACTTTGGCCTTCAGTTATATTGTATAAATATTATTTGTAAATACTTTTATCTTTGTGAGTGAGCGCACACTCATGTTGTGGCTGGCCCTAGACGGTCGTAACCTAAATTAGGGGCTCGTCTGCCAGTCCAAGCTTTTCTCCGGTTTGAACGACCAGATTCATTAAACAAATGGTTCATTCGATCTAAAGAAAGTTGCCTTATTTTTTATCGTTTGCCTTGGGGTTTTTACTTAAAAGGGAAGGGAATTCGGCAGTGTTTTTTAGATGTCTTCGAAATTTGTTTGCAATTCGGCCTACGGTGCAGCAATTAGAAAAATGTTGTAAAGATGACTTATTCGCAATCGCAGATTTATTTCACATCAAGGTGCCCCGAGGTGCAGTAAAGAGGGAGATTAAGGAAGTGGTTGTGGAATATATGGTGGAAAATGGGATCTTGCCAGAGGAGGGCGAGCTAGCGGGTGTTGCAAATCCAATATCGAGTTCTGTGGGTAAGGGAGCGGAGCAGAGCAGACCAAACCCGAGGAACCATTCAGCATAGATCCCGCTGAGCTGCCGTCTCCACAAGCTCCTTTAATTTAATGGTCAATAATGGGTTTTGAGTTGGAACTGAGCTGGCAGCAGTACCAAAGTCAGCTGTCACATGTAAAAACAGTTGAGCTGGAAACTCAGCGCGCAATCCGACTGAAAGAGCTGGAGCTCAAACTTAAAACTACGGTTCCCAACAGGTCTCCAACTACTGGTCCACCCAGCACGAGTACGCCTGTCTCTTCTCCAAGGAGCACTTCCACTCCTGGTTCTGAATCTGTGTCTCGACGCAATTTGCAAGTCAAAGTTTTGATATTAGTAAACAAATTGCATTAGTCCCATTCTTCCGTAAAAGTGAAGTGGATACATACTTCACGGTGTTTGAACGCATCGCCGCCACTCTTCAATGGCCAGGAAATGTTTGGCCGCTGCTGTGCAGTATAAACTGATTGGGAAAGCTCAAGTTTGTTCCGCGTTGACTCCTGAGCAGAGTTGAGATTATGATGCCATGAAGAATGCTGTGTTGCGCACCTTAGAGCAAAACAGCTCCGAAATAACTTGCACCAGTACAAAAACGTGTAGCTGCCATAACTATAGTTGTCACATTGCAGTAGCTTTAAAGTGTGCTGGCTGAATGTAAGCTGAGTACTTACTAGGGTTCTTCATCTGGAAGTGGTTTATCAGCGCAAGAGCCTCCATAGCATCGTTTACTGACTCCCACTCCAACAGACCAGATGAACTTCTCTCACCTGCAGCTCCACCAACACAAGAGCACACACACACACAACACAAGTGTATTTACATAGAACCAAACATACACCAGCTATATACACTTTACAACATAATTCACACAATAAATATGAAAAACATTAAACCAATTAGTAACTCACTCTTGCCAGTGAACAGTTTGACACTGGTTGGGCTTTTTATTCCCAACTCATCACAAATCTGTAGATGAAGATACAGAAAAGACTGTTAAACTGAGCCCACACACACCCAGATTTTTAAAGCACAAAACATTTCTGACCCAATTACTTTATTATGGCATGTACCGTAAAACTTCAAATAATAGCCCGGGCTTTTATTTTCCCAAATCATCGAACTGCACCGGCTTGTATTTGAGACAGGCGTCTATATGGGACAGGCCTTTATAATTTAGTGTTGAGATGTTGTTCATTGAGATGTTGTTCCTACAGTCTCTAATCTCTAAAAATCTCCAAATGCTCCACGTGAAACTGCTGTCTTCCGACCTTTTACTATCGTGACAATTGTTTGAAGACGCGAGAGTGCGCGGGTGTGGCGCTCTCTCCCTCTCTCTCTGCTAGTTTGCGCCCTGTCAAGCGCAGCAGTCATTCTATTACATCACTCACCGATCAAAAAAGACTTTGGCGGGACACAAATTTGCTTTGGCGGCCGCCAAAAAGCGGACAATCTGACGGGTTTTAGGAGATTAAATACAACCCGAAATTAAAAAAACAGACCCGGCCTCTATTTGAGACCGGCCTTTATTTACCCAAACCTGTCGCCACACCCGGCATGTAAAAGAGACAGGCGTCTATTTGGGACTTGGCTATTATTTGAAGTTTTACGGTATTCGCGTAAAATGGAAAAACGAGAGAGGGGAAAAAAAAGTTTTTGCGAGTTAATGTTTGTGTTAAAAGATTAAAAGTGCAATGTAAAAAAATAAATAAATAAAAAAGCACAGATATCACTCAGAATTAACAGTGCAACCTTAAATGACATAGGATTTCTGACCTGACTGAAAACTTCAACAGTACTGTCTGGTTGACTGTTGAAAAAGTGCAGTACGTTGCTGGGCTGCTGGATGCGGTTCTTGGCTGCCTGTTCAGCAGTGGTGAAACGGTTGTTTCTGTTGCCATGAAAATCCTTAAAACTACAACTGCCATCTTCCAGCTGGTATGACTGACCCGGCATTATAGCCTGCTGTTTGGATACACTGCAGACCAATAGACAAAAAAACTAAATAGTAGTATACACAGACAGAAATCATGCAGATTTAGTTTAACTTGTCTTGAATGGAAAAGCTAACTTTATGGTCAAATCCTTTTACTTTAAATAATTAGTAAATGTTCTAATTTTAAAATAAAATTTAGAAACAAAAGTAATGTATAATAAAATAATGTATAATGCATATGCATGCTCTAAAAGACATTCTATTGTACACACCAGACATTGAGTTTTTGTCCAAACAGCATGTTGTTGTTAAGGTGGGAAATGGCTCTATCCACAGCATAGCAGTCTCCCATCTCCACCATCGCAGCACCTGGTTTACTCTTCATAAACTTTACCTGAGCACAAATACTCAATACATAAGGAGACTATTGTTTGGAATCAGCGAGATTTAAGAAATGAATCACTTATTCAGCAAGGACACGTTAAATTGATCAAAAGTGATAGTTTGTTTGGTACCATTAAACGTCTTTGCTATTTCAAACAAATGCAGTTCTAGAAATAACTGCAGTCTTGGTGAGATTAAGAGACTTATGCAGTATCCAGAAGACTCTTAACTTAAGGTTTGCTTGACAAATGCTTTCAGCCATTACTTGGTTATAATTCTAAGGCGCAGTTGAACCTACAACTACAAGTTCTTCATCTGAGGATCATAAGCTCCACAACGCCACTTATGTAAAGAATCACCCACTCACCCTTTCCACATTACCGTAGAGACAGAATATGTTAAACACTCTGTCTGCATTGATCTTGTTGGGCTCAAGACCGTACACCATGACCACAGGAGAGTCAGCATGAGCGTTGTAGTCTGGTGGAGGAGGTCCATGTCCGTACTGTGCCCCAACATACCGGGGTCCGCCACGGCCACGCCCTACTGGGGGCCCCATGCGCCTACCCTCGTAGTGAGTTGGTGGAGGAGGTGGTCCATAAGTGTCATCATAGTGACCATAGCCACCCTGAGGACCAGCTATAAAAAAAATTATATATATTATAATTAGAGAGAGGGGACTGATAAATAAATATACACAATAAGCACCTATAAAAGCTAGAGGGGCTGATTCTGTGCCTCTATTTGGTCCATTTGTTAATGTGTGTATCAAACTGACCATATTCAGGTGGATGATCCCCCAGCAGTGCTGGCTGCCTCTGCCGCTTGTTCGTGTTAGCGTTGGGGTCTTAAAGAGACAAAACAATACAGCATCACAACTGCTATGAGCACAAACAAAAGAAAAGGAAGGGCTGTGCAGTTCAGTGAGTAACATGCAGTGAGATTTGGGTGTTTAAACTACTAAATCACAATTACTGCAATAAAGGAAGCCATAATGGAGATTTTGAATGACGTCAGGTTATTCAAAGAGAAATTCAACTATTTACATGATCCAAGAAAATCTTTCATACACAACCAAACACACACCTTGTGTATTGTTCCAATTGCCATCTGCATCGGTATCTGCACAGACAGGTATACACACAAATCAGATTAAAAGAAGTAATACAAATATATACAAGAACAGGATTAAAAAAAAAAAATACTTCGAAAACTAAATATGCATTTATTAATTTCACTTGGGTCAGAATGTAAAACCACAGGTTCCAAGAGGTGTTCAAAAGAACAATATGTATTGATTAATTGAATGAAAAATAAGCACATAAGTAGCCTGGTTCTAGATAGGTTTTATCTGTGCCTGTGAGACCAAAATAAATGGTCTTCTCCAATTATATTACACCCAAATTACATCAAAGTCATAATACAAGACTTCACAGAAAAGGAGAGCAGAGACTACTAAAACAGTACAGTGATGTTTATTTACCTACATTTTAGACAGGAATTCCAATGAACACAGAATGAATTAATGTTTCACTTAAATTGATAAAATACCAAACACTTTAGGAAGGGGTTTAAGGCTTTTCTAAAAGGGTGGAGTTGAGTTGAAGTGAACATTAAACACTGTTTGCAACCAGTTCTACTTTTTTTAAACTGACTTATCCCAATTTTCTCATTGAACATCCTATTTCATGTGAAAATAAATGTGCATTTGGAACAGTTGTAATAATGCGCACAAATAAATCATGGACAATAAGCTAAGAAAAAATGCATTAAAGTAAATGGGGGTCAATTTTGATTTCAAGTTGACTAGACAAATGAACATGGCTACCAAATAAGGTGGTAGGTATTTTTAGAGTTATGTTATGTCGTGATGAAATTAAAGGATCTTATCTTCTGTATTGTGACACCTCAATGAAACAATCGAGAAAAAAAAAATTAGGAGAGGCCAGGGTCTTTCATCCATTGGTTGTTGAAAGGACGGAGGCAGATCTGAATGCGAGTTTTTAAATCGACTGTAATTAAGGGGCAGGGTTTAAGCAGACTAAATGATTGGAGAGTCTGGCATACATCACCAGAAGTTTGAATAAGTATATTGATTCAAACATACAAGGTCAAAAATGAGTGGTCACCATATTTTTGCCAAGAAAGACACGTTGCTGATCAACATGTTTTGTTGATCCTGGAACATTCCTGTCCGAAAAATGTTGTCCTAACCCTATCCATAATTTATCCCTAAAATAAGAGGGAAATAATAGGTAAACACTGATGTAGAAGCACCTAAGCCTGGTTGTAAGCCTAAACTTGACAAACTATAAACTTGTCCCTCAAATCTGATTGGTTGACTGGAATGTTGTTCCTGGATCAACTTCATGTTGTACTTGTTGAAATCATGGTCACCACACACAGTTCTCAAGATCAATAACATGCATTTACATAATTGAAAATTTGTAATTGGATTTCTGACTTAAATACGCTTCAGAACTATAAGGAACATTCACTCCCACAGGAAATGTTACCTTCTAAAGACAACACAATAAATATCAGTCACTTGTGGGAAAACAACCATACTCAAATGGCCCCAAAATAATAATAATAATGTAGAGCTACATGTATCCACCACCAGGGGGTGGGGGGGGGGATGAAAGTATTCTTTATTTAGGCTTAAAAGGCCACAGGAAAGTGTTATTCAAGGTCTTCCCTCCATGCCAGAAATGGCGTAAAATTACTAACAAAGTTCTAGCTGATCCAGCTAGGACGAACAGTTTAAATGAGCAATGTGCTATATGCCCATTTAAATAAATACATAAATAAATGCAGCAGGCACCATGGTGGAAGTGTGATATTCTTTACCAGTCGCTCTTTTCCTGAGGATTTCGTTTTCATTCAGTTCTTTAGGATATTCCTCCCAGTCCACTGCATGTGCTTTTGGTGCATTCCAGGCACATAGGTGCTTACCGTAGTAGCAAAGGTGGATAGCAGACAGCAGACAGTGTTGAGTTTAGAAGAGACGCCACATCAGCAATCAGACTTATCCACACCTGCGTCACACAGGGGGCGTAACACAGGGATCAGAACACGGTCAGCCGTGCCCAATGAATAAAACAGATTTAACATAGAGAGGAAGAGGGATGAAGAAATGAGAGAGAGAAAGCACTTCAGTCCACAAAGAGACAAGGCTTGGGGAGGGAGAGCTGAGGATCTGTCTGTGTGATGGGTGGGCAGCTGCGGTCCTTCCCGTGTGTTACGGCGGTGTTTTGTCGCTATTGTCACCCATAGTGTCTTGTCTGGTGCATTTCACTATTGTTAGCAAGATGGCGAAAGGATGTGTTTGCAACAATCTCACGTTGATGTCAGAGCATGTGGACTGTGATCATGCGGTTTTGGATGTGTCAGGGTGTAAAGTCGATGTCATCTGTTCGTTATGTATAGACAAATGTCTGTTCTTGGCCGGGTGAGTAGTGACGATCTCAACTTGTCGTGCTGTGCGCAACGAGACCACCGCCGCTGTGTTGAAGCACTCTTGACTTGTGTCATGGTGGTAATGTCAACTTGCCGTGTTGTCATGATGATCTCTGCATAAATCTCAAACGATTTGTCTGATAGTATGTTGTCATGGCAATGTCAGCTTGGCATGATGTCATGGCGATCTCTGACCAACCCAAATCTCTGACCATGGCACTTGTGTTGTAGCAATCCTGATCTGGTGTTGTCACTTATGTCAGTGCGGCATGTTCGCATGATGTTCTCAGGAAAGAAGAGCGAAGCGAGAGCAAAAGTAGCCCAAACACCCAAGAAACATGGCGGGATTAGGCAGGGAACGAGAAGAAAATATCTGTGTAATTCTTCTCTGTCTTTCTGTGTATCTGTACCACTTCCCTTCATGTGTTTGCTGCTTGATCAGTCGCTTGGTCGGTGTTGATGTGTGAAAGTCTTCGGTGATAATCTGTAATGTGTTATCCAAAGAGATTAGACTCATGTCCCTAAAATGTATCGTTAATTCAGAGATGTCCGCCACCTTTGTAGAGAATGGAAGGATATCTTGAGTGTTTTGTATCCGTGCGACTTCGATACGAGTGAAACGGCAGACTTTGAAGTTGCCATGAGTTCCGTTTGGCTGTTCCATGTGGCCTGCTGAAGTGCTGCGAGTGTGTCTTGCAGAGAAACTTAAGTACATGGAAATGTTTTGTTGGATGTAAAATGTGTTCAGCAGCTAGATCAAGCACAGGAGCTTAACGCATCACATCTCAGGAGTAAAAATGCTCAGCAATTTTACCCTTTGAGACCTGATACATAGATATTTTGCATAAGAGCAAATACATAAAATCTGGCCAAAGACAAACAAAGCTTTAGTCTTGAGGAAGAAAAAAAATTCTGAATGCAAAATGTACTATAACAACTTATTCTGGGTAAAGTTGGTTCCTGAATGATCCATTAAATATTGCCTGGACCATTGTGAATCTTTACGTTCACGAATCAACCTGTTAAATGCAGCCTGGCTGTACAGCCCCGTTCAGTGAAATTCTGCTCCTGGAGGGCCAATGTCCTGCAAAGTTCAGCTTCAACTTAATCCAACACACCTGCCAGGAAATTTTTTGTGATCCTGAAGACCTTGATTAGCTGGTTCAGGAGTGTTTAATTTGGGGTTGCCGTTAAACTCTTCAGGAGAGTGGCCCTCCAGGAGCAGGACTGGATACCCCATCTCTTTTGCAAAGCAAAAATCAAATCTCCATCATGTAATATTTGCTTGATGCAGTGTCATGCTCAGTGACTACAGGTGAAAGGAGTGCCTGCTTCTCAGGAATCGCTATATGAGAAACACTTGTACTTTAACATGAGACAGGTGGCATGCGCAACAGACCAGTGTACGTCAGTATGAGCTAAGAAGAATGTGCGCTTCTGCAGTCAGTATGACAATCATGCCCTCTCAAGTGCATTTCTTTTCATTAAATAAACGAATGTGCGTTTTTTTTTTTTAAAGGCGCATGTTCTTTTTGCGTATGTGCAAGAATGCGTGTCCATGTAAGAATGTCTATTTACAACAACCGTGTAAATATTTTGTACTATAATCTAAAGAGAAGGAACACAAGAATGAAGCAGCATCACTGAAGTGACATACTTGGGAAAAGATCCACTATTGAAGTTACTTCAAACTTCCCAAGGGCATCACTTGAGGAGGCCTGTCCACACACCCATCCCCACAAAACATAAGGAGCAGCACAGACAGAGTGCAACGGCAGTACAATACCTTGGCCACTGAGATTGGGGTTGGTGTAATCCCATGTATCCTGATCATTTTTGAAGACGTTGAGACGGGTTGGCTGTACAATAAAAAGTGAGATTTCATTAGGAATACAGGGTTTAACAGTAAGTAGTCACAATCATTTGAATTGTCCCTGCTCATTAAAAGTGTGAGTGTTACATATAACCCTTCTGCAAATGTCAAAGCACTCATTCTGAAATCTGAATTCAGATATGCGTTTATAAGATATATGCATACAACTTAATACAAATTGTAGCTTATTTATTTATATTTGTTATGTAATTGTTATGTGTTAGATAATATAGATTCTTTTAGTACAATAACTTACTTTAAAAGATTGGCTGGCTAAATATCACTTGGGTTTTACCGTGAAATTAGTGTTCATGTCTCTATTAAAATGAACAGTCCAAAAGAGACCTTTCACTTTTCAACCTAAAATTTAGTTACTAGCTTAGTCACTAGCCTATACCTTTTAATGAAGAAAAATAATAAATGCACCCATTACAGAATGACTTAATTTGCCATATTGACTCCAGGCCTGTAGAATGCACTGTACAGCACACACAGTTTGATGTCATTTTATGGGGTACTAACCTTGGCATACTCAATTTTAAGGGTGCAGCAGCCCGAGTAGATGTCAGCTCCGTTGAGAGAGGCTTTAGCTCTTTGCGCACTCTGGACTGAGTCAAATGTGACCAAGAGTCAAGGAGAACAATATTTCTATTGTAAATTAGAGCATGCAGCCTAAACTACACTTGTACAGGGTTTGATCTTTGTTCTAGTGAAAAGCCCCATACTCTAATCTTAAAATACATTAGTGAAGTTTGTCATTTTGTTCAAGGATATTCGATCATGGCTTGAACTCCATTTTTCCTGAAGATCACAATCCTTTGCACGGGTCCACAGTTATTACAGATGGTGTACAGAACATCCTATGGACAAGAAATGACAATAAACAGAGGCACAAAGAATGAAGACAAGCTCAGATGCAGTAGTAGACAGCTAGACAGTAGAGTCTACTCAGCTACACCATCATAATATATGACCATGATCAATATCTAAACAACTTACCGTGGTAATGGGGTAGATGGGGTTCATGATTGTGAGGAGTAGTACATTGTTGACACTCCTTGTATCATCAGAGTCGCTGGGCCGAGAGATTTTTTGACTGGTAGAGTAATTGATGTAAGATGGCCGGCCAGCAATGTAGATTTGATTATTGTTAGCATATGTCACTGCGTTAGAGGAGCCGCCCATATCCTCAAACTCCACCAGTGCCTGACGCTTCTTTGGCATCAGCACAACATAACTGAAAGACAAACACATGCAGGCACACACAATAACAACTTTGAATTCCTTCAACAATTTTGCCGAAATGGTGCAAAAGGCAAATCAATTAATAGAAAAAAAAAACCTCCCACCCCATCTTATCATCATTATTAATTATTATAATTATCATCATGGGATTAGAAACACTTTTTGGTGTGTTAATGTTGGTTAAACAAGTTAACCTTAATACTCTTAATACCAATCAAAACATTAGTACGGTTTCTTTTTTATTTAGTCAGATATTAAAATGTTTCATTTAAAGCAGCAGTTCTCAACCAAGAGGCCTTGAACTTTCAAGGGGGCCACAGGAGGACTTAAAAGTATTTAATTATATTTTTTTAAATTAACTAAAATGCAAAATAAAAAAATCCTTTCTTTTTCCGTCAATAACTATTTTTATTAAAAAACATACAGAATCATAATCTTGAATTAATACATCAACACGCTTTCATAATTACAGCTGAAATACCAGAGAAAATAGCTCTCCTGTGTTGGACAATGGAGAGCCTTTAAGTCAAAAAGACTGAGAACCACTGGTTTGAATTCATTTTTGTTATAAGTAGGGGTGGCGTTTGCGTATGGCATTTGCCATACACTAGCAGTCAGAGTTCAGATAAAACATCAGCTAATGATGATGCTCGTTAAAGATTTTAGGAGGGCTTTAACCCCCCTAAATTTCCACCCAGCCCCCCTAAAAATTAGCTATTAACTGTACACTAATTCATGATCGCCTCAGTCACCTTTAAAAGTCATATGAAACCGGCTCCTCCCAGTATTCTCCTCAGCGTCAGAACAAAAGCAGAGGACAACGTGTGCATTTATTGATAGATCGTTATGATATATATGCATCTGTGTAGTTCTTTGTTTGTCATAAATGCAGTTTACATAATATGATGCTGGAACAATTCAACACGGTTTCCCACTGTAAAATCTCTGCTTATTTATGAAATTCCCTTCATCCAAACGACATGTGACTTGGTGACTTTTCCTACTCTTGCTGTAGTTCATACTTGAGTGAAATAAAATTGCTACATTTTTTTATAATATACATTTGATAAATCCAAAGGCAAAACACGCGATAAGTCAACCATTCACGATGAGCGCTACATGATCTTACCGCCGACTTCTCTTTTTGGGTCTCACTTCAGAAAAAATGTGTTTTTATTAGATTATTTTGACAACGTCGAAAACACAATGGCAGATTTTAAATGAACACAAATGTATACATTATTGCAAAAGTATTAATATAAAAAGAAATTGTGTGAAGTGTGCGTGTATAATACCGTGATATTAATCGCGTGTCTTTTTGATTAGCCTAGCTGTCAGATACTGGGTAAAAATGAAAAGAAACAGGCCCATTCAATTTTCCCTGGTTGTTTTTTCTTAATGAAGAAATTAAATAATAGCAATCAGGAGAATGGAAGCAGCAATAAAATTAAAAAAAAGGACTGTAGTGCTGTCAGCGAAACGTTAGGCCTACCCACTTATTAAATAAAAACTGCACTGCAACAAAAAGGTATGGCATGTATATTTATATTTAATGCTGTTCACTGTGTGTTTTAATTAATAGTGTAATAGAGTTAACAGTGCATCGTGCATTTTGTTTGGTATAATGTGAGGTATATCGTTCGGTAATGTCGTTGTTCTATGTATGCCCAGAGGGAATGCCATACGCTAGGTTTTGTGAAACGGTGCCACTGGTTATAAGTGTTCTAAATTAATCTCAAATACACCCTTTTGTAACTTAATATCTCTGTCAACAAAGTAAGGACTAGAATGAGAACCACAAGGGCTGAGGATACCATTTGGGACAGGGACAATTCTTATTATCCACCATGAACGTTACCTTATAGTGCCAAACTCCTGTAGCGCCTCCACCAGGTCAGCCTCGGCAATGCCGTCAATAAGCCCCCTTATATGCACCACAAGCGAGGGCAAGGTCTTGTGCGGGTCATTGTAACCCTCCTGCACATACAAAGGAAAAGCAAAGGGTTAAATTAAATAATAGTAGAAAACTAGAATCCTTGTGAATGCTTAAAACAAATATATAAAATATTCATTCATTTGCTTCACTACGTTAGCCTCTAGGTAAAAATCTGTAAGACTTTTAGTAAATAAAGGTTCAAACTAGTGAAATTGGTCCAATTACCAGCATCACATTCAGAGTAACATTACAGATACGATGATCTAGCCAGGGTTAGTGTTTAGCGCAAAAACTGAAATTCTACTGCTTTTGAATTTTCTCGTGAACTTTCCGACATTTTTCATTCGGCTAACATTAACTGAAAAGAAAAAAGAGCCTGATCCGACTAACCAGAACAATGAATGCGCATTGAGGAAAGCAATCCTAGCCGAACCACAGGGACCAATTAGTTGTGTTTGATTATGTATATTATGTATATCACCTTATATGTAATGCTTAACGTTATATCCTCCACAATCGCATAATTATTTCTCATAACTAAACAGACTAACAAACTGGTGTTAGCTACAAGCTAGCCTTATAGCATCACGTATTGAATGGAGAAAAAATCGTTTCAGGAAAAAATTAATATCGAACACCACAAACCTAAAAAATGTAATAACATGAATTAAATGAAAGTACCGTGGCCATTCCTTCGCCGTCTGTTTTCTGTCTTTTTGTTGCTCTGCCTCCGTCACCGTAATAATGGCCAGCCGCAGCAGCCATGTTGTCTCAAATGAAATGTTATAAAATGGAACACACCACTGCCGGAGCTACGGCAACCCTCAGGAGGAGGGGGAAACGCGAGAGGAAAAGGAATTTTGGGAATGGCTGCGATTCAACACTTATTAAGCTGCCTACCTAGACAACATTGCTGCGTAGTCGCGTTCGAATGCGTCTGGTGCACCAAAATGACGTTTATCAAAATTAAAATCAGAAAGAGTTTTATTGCCAAGTGTGCTTGCTGACACAACGAATTTCCAGTACACACACAAATACAACAAGACACATAATAACAAAATTAAAGAATAAAGAAAAGTAAATAGGAATATTTACAGATATGAACATATTTACTGTTAACAGTATTATTATGGATAATAAATAAAAAGTGAATTAACAAGATATTGCACTACACAGTGGGAGTATTGCACTAAGATTGGCCTCGGAAGGAATTTAACTGTTCAGGAGGGAGATGGCCTGTGGGAAGAAGCTGTTTCTGTGCCTAGATGTTCTAGTGCTTGGCGCTCTGAATCGCCAGCAGGAAGGCAACAGTTCAAATAGGTTATGTCCAGGGTGAGTGGAGTCTGTGAGGATTTTACCTGCCCTCTTCCTCACTCTGGAAGAGTACAGGTCATTGATGGTGGGCAGGGGAGTACCAACAATCCTTTCAGCAGCCCTGTACTGTCTGTTGTAGTCTTCTAATGTCCGATTTGGTAGCTGAACCAAACCAGACAGTTCTAGAAGTGCATAGAACAGACTCAATTACAGCTGAGTAGCTGTCAGCAGCTCCTGTGGCAGATTGAACTTTTTCAGCTGGTGAAGAAAGGACAACCTCTGCTGGGCCTTTTCGCAATAGAGTTAAAGTGTGTGTCCCACTTCAATCCAGAGAGATGGTGGTGCCCAGGAACCTGAATACCACAGTGCTGTTCATGATAGTAAGGGAGGGGAGTGATGGGGTGTTCCTCCTGAAGTCTACTATCATCTCCACTGTTTGGAGTGTGTTCAGCTCCAGGTTGTTGTGACTACACCAGGGGCCTGTTTCAGAAAGGAGGTTAAGTGAAAACTCTGAGTATGTTAACCCTGAAATGAAGCAAACTCTGGGTTTTCCGGTTCAGAATGTGAGGTATGTCAAACCCGAGAAAGCAGAGTTAGTCAAGCCCGTTTCTGAAAGAGGGGTAAATTATACTCAGAGTCAGTTACCATGGTAACTTACTCTGTGAACCTAACCTGGTCAGGAGCAGGTTTTCTTATATAAACCCAGAGTTTTTCTTTTAGTAAATGCATTTTGATTTAATAATCTTTAGATATTTTGACTGGAAACAACAAGGCAAAAATGCTAAGTAAGAAAAGCATTTTTTGTAGTGCAGTACATTCATTCATTGCACATTTTTCTATATAACATCGGAGATGCAGAGCACATTAGTAAGGCCACTGTATCAGAGCGGGAAGGAAAATGTGCCTCGCTCTCACACTCTTTCTGAGAGTTTTTGTGTTGTTTCCTGGACACAAACTCATGAGATCCATCAAAGAGGAGTTTCACAGGATTGCAGGACAGTGGTGGAGAAATCGGTTTAAATGAGGATAATCTGATAAATGACGTTCATTTGATAACATCTTGCTGTGTCCTCTGAAAGTAACCTAATAATTAGAATTTCCTTTAGGATTTCCAATGTGGTTGGATCATAGACTGTAAAAAATAGGGTTGGATGCATTGATGACATGCATATTACCATCATCACACCTTCTGAAAATGAAACAGATTACTGTATGGAATGGAAGGATAGTCTGAGATATATGCCGTAACCACCACCACAGCTGTTAAATACACACAAATTATTCCCAATTTATTTGGTCATCTTTATTTCCTACAAATACAAAAGTAACAGTTATTCTTTTTCCTGTTGGATTTTAATATTCTTCCAGTATTGTGTATCTCCTCTTCATCTATCAGTGATGGTGCAGGTCCAGCCTATGCCTTCTTGCTGTTGGCCCAGTAGAAGTCAAATGTTAATTTCATTAGCCTAATTAAAAAAATTTAACAGGTTGGATTAGAGAACATTTAATTATGTGAAAAGAGCATTATACTATGTGGAAACAGCTGCTGCACATTGAAATAGACACTGAATTATATTTATTTAATATGTCAAATGTTTGTAAAGTCATGTACAGCCATGAACCTTTTATGCTTAAAGATTTAACTGATTGAATTATGAATTTACTAATCATTTTTAGTTGCTGCCACATTTTTTGTTTGTTTTGTTTTTTGCCTGTGGGATACCATGAAAATGAGTATTAGTTCAATAACTTACCTTTCTGTCAGTTTTCACCTGATAATATAACAGTGAATAAGAATTATACTCGTGTATTGACTCGGAACATGTGGACGTCTTTTTGTCGGGTGCTGTTGCCATGGTGAAGTGTAATTTCGGAGCTCCATTGATCATGGCTTTTCATAGTCCTGGGGCACATGCTTAACTCAGAGTCAACCTACTAAGAGTTGATTGAACTAGCTCAATTCAGCTGTTCTGAAACCGAAAACTCAAGAGTTTCCCATCTCAGGGTAAGTCAACTCAGAGTTCAAGTTTTAACTCAGAGTTGGTTGAACTACCTTATTGAAACAGGCCCCAGATAGTCAGCTGCTCAACCTCTCTTTTGTATGCAGACTCAAGACTGGCAGCTATACTGCTATTATAATATTGTAGTAAAAAAAAAAAAAAACTGATTATATATGACTCATACAGACACACATTTGTGTAGTCATTAAAAAACCCATGGGTTCGAGGCAGCCAATGCTTCAAACTAAAGGACATTTAACTTTAACTACAAAAATATTTGGTATGTGCGAATTTGCCATGTTTCCGTCCACTTTTAAATGTTTTGTTTCAGCCGTTTCAGTTTGCATAGAATATCGATCTTTGTACTTTTTCCCCATAACAGTAATGAGTGTACTACAATTCTACATAAAATGGTTTAACAATTTGATATGATAAACTGCTTTGACTCAAGAATGGAGTGAAACCAAAACACGACTAAACAGCTTTATGTTTGAGCACTGCAAACAAACACACAAAACCAAACCTCCAGGAGAGATGCAATTCATTCAGGACATGACTAAAAGCTGTACAAAAAAGCAAATAAAGGCCCAATTAAAAAAAAACCAACATAAAAAAAACCAATCCATTCTAATTTTATTTTGCAGTAATGATATCATTAATTATTTGTGCTGTAAATGAGGTCATTACAATAACAACATGTTATATACCAGCAGAATTTCAAAATTCTCAAACAATTTTGACACAGCAGCAAAAACTAATACCAGGCTAACTAAAGTAAAAAGACCTAAAACAATTACTGAAGCCAAGTAAACAGTACATAGCAGCAACTTACAAACAATAAGAAATATTAATAAAAACCATTATGGTTGAAAATGTGCCATTTTTAATTTAAAACAGTATACTCCCTATCCCTTGAAGATTAGAGTTGAATAAAGAATTCTTTCATTGTGTATGGAAGAGTGAAGAGATCTTGAAATTCTGGAAGTTAGAACAGACTATGATAGATAAAACAATCAATGTAACTTTTTTTGAAACAACATTAATTTCTCTTGAAACAACATTTTGTATATTAAATTTATATCTTAGTAATCTTAAATTGAGAAGAGAATATATATTTGTCTATGGCCTGGTTTCACAGACAGGGTTTATAGATTAAGCCTTAGTTCAATCAGGGCATTTAAGTAGCTTTTATAGACGTGCCCTAGAAAAAAACATCACCGGTGTGAACCTTGAGACGAAACAATGACACTAACATATTTTAAGATATCAGTGCAAGTTGCAGTTGCTTTTAATGAAAACAGCTCAAACATGCATTTTAGTCTTGGACTACGCTTAAGCCTTGTATGTGAACCGAGAAAAAAAGAAAAGAAAAAGTAAATGTGTATTCTACAAGCTTATAGCACTTTGGAAAAAGTTGGAGGCACCAATTATAGGGAGATGGCATTGAATATATCATTGGAGAAAATAACGTATATTATTAAAGGCAGGTATAAGGCTTTTGAAGATGCTTGGAACATTTATGATTTTCTTTGAAAAAGAAAACGGGGACATATTTTATGGGATATTATAAGATATGCAAGAAAAGTATTGTTGGATGCGTCTTGTACTAGGAGGCCTAATTTAGATTATCTGTATGTGAATATATGCCAGTGTTATAACACATTGCCTTATGTAATCTAATAAGCAATAAAAAAAAAAAAAATTAGGTCAGCAAAAAAAAAAATGCACTGAAACCATTAGGTTTGTAAAGCTTTACTTTATTAAAAAGATTGTTGCCATTTTCAATGAAAAAAAAAAAACCCTTCTACAACAAACGAATCACAGCGTACTTCCAATTCATATAATACACTGACTAAATCACAACATAGCTCATTCACCACCTTACCCACAAATCACAGGACACTGGCTCAACACTGAAATTAAAACAATGGAGCTCTTAAAAAAAATGTTTAGAAGTAAAGGGGATTATGAAAAAGGGAAGGGAAAAAAAAATATTCATGAGCTGCTTGAGATGATAGTGATGTTTTTACAAGGTGGAGGAGCTTTGTCACTGAACTGTGGGGAGGAAAAATAAAATAAAAAAAGCTTTGTAGCTACAGTAGAACCAGAATTGAAATCATGGGGAAGATAAAATGTATTTTAGCCCTGAGGCAAAGGTGGGGAATAGGGGTGAAGCATCAGTATTCAGATCAGTCAGCACCTGGTGTTGGACTTCTCCGTGGGCTGGCAGACCTGGAATGACTAAGAATACACACAGTGTCAGTTTCTACAGATTTTCGACCCTGAATGACACAACTGAAATGTGCTAATGTGTAAATTTGCATTTACCCGTCTTTCTTGTGACTGACCGAACGAGACCGAGATCTGGACACACTACGTTCCCTCTGTCTGGAACCAGATCGTGAACGGGAGCGACTTTAAAAGAAACAACTAAGATTTAAACTGATGGCATGTACAACACGTATATCTTATTTTATACATGTGAAACTGAATTAACAAATTAGCATGTGTAAATTGTGCATGCAGTACCTGTCTCTACGGACAGGCGTTCTGGATCTGGACCTCCGGACAGGGCTTTTTGACCTGCGTACAGGTGAACGCGAGCGCCGCACAGGGGTTCTGGATCTGGAGCGGGCCGGGGAGCCTGACCTAAAACAAAGAAGTGGAGTTTAAGAAAAAGCAAAAGCCCAGAGATCAATGACAAAATGTAAGTCCCCCTGTGGTAAAAATCAAGCTTTTAAATGTTGTTTATATGTCTATGTGGTGTTTTTAATATGAATTTGCAAATGGTTTGTCTTAAAGCATAAGTCAACACCATTGCTGAGTATTTTATCCTTAAATGGAGTGAAAAAAGAGTCTCAAAACCACATTTCAAAATTGCTGGTGTTTCTGACATCACAAACTACCTCGCAACCAATCATGTCAACGTGTGATCGTCAGAGTGGATCTCTGAGCTGGTGTGTGTGAGTGGGGGCAAAGCTAATTTGCATATTCATAGAATCGCATATACTGAATGAGGCAAGGGTGTAGACGAGTTACATTCAAGCTATTTTAAGGCATGATGAATTTTTCTTCAAGAAAAAAAAGTTTAAATGTCCTTTTGGTGATTAAAGGAGAGTTAAGGGATAAAATAAACAGGGACTTTCAGAAAATCAAAACGTCCCATAGAAAGATTGCTTCTTCAACAGTGCTGTGGCAAATCAATGTGTTAAGTAGACTTATTGCAATTAAGAGTTGTAAGAAACAGGAATGTGAAAAGATACCAAAGCTCACCTGCTTCTGCGTTTTGAGTATGAAGGTGAACGGTACTTTCTGAGAAAGGGAGGTCATGAAATCAGACTGACGCATATTGAAAAAATAAAATAAAAATTCAAACATAACTGGAACAGTGTGTGGTCTTACCTTTCATTACTACGGCTCCGAGAGCGGTAGCGGCGGCCTCGAGATCTGGACCGAGAACGAGACGTTGATCTAAAAGCAACAAAAACAACATGAAAGTTTAACAACAACAGGCTCAAGTAGAAAGGCAATAAAAATAAACTGTTTATTCATGTACCTGCTGCGTCGGCTTCGCCTCTTGCTGAAACGATAACAGTCATAGGCATAATGACCACTCTCCCCACACTGGTAACAGCGGTCGTTGGGGTCAAATTGCCTGCGGCTGGGACGGCCATAACGGGACTTTCTTGACATACCAGTAGACAGCTCAACTCTGACACGGGCTCCACAAAGCACCCTGGGATATTATAGATCAGAAGGTTATTTGTTTCCCTATGTCACACAAAGGTGTGTACATATGTGATCCAGCTGTTGGGACATCCCAGACTCCCCCCTGTTAGCCTTTTTATTTCTGAGCCATACATTTCACCTAGATGCAGATAAAGTTCAGACAAATTAAAAACAACTGAACTCAAAAACAGTCTACAATTATTCTGCATCTAGGAAAATGCCACAAAAGTTGGGGCCTTTGTGAGCGGAAAGAGAACAGTGAAACCGCCGACACTCACCCCTGCGGGTCTGAGCTCCCTGAAGAGGTCAGGGGGTTAAATGTGCTGCAGTAGCATCATGGCATAGTGTAGGCAGGTAGAACTCAAGTTGACTCACTTTCCATCCATCCCCTTTACGGCATCCTCTGCATCTCTGGCATCCTCATATTCTACGAAGGCGAAACCTGGAGGGTTCCGGGCGACCCATACACTCCGCAATGGTCCGTAGTAACTGAAGGCCCGTTCCAGCTCACCTTTGGCTGCACCATTGCCAAGGTCACCTACATAGACCTTACAGTCGGTGGCACGAGAGGAACTTCGGGATGAGTAAGACATCTTGCACCTGTAGTATTGACAAAGTAAAGAAATGAATAGATGCCTATTTGAGAGAGTAAAAATTTAGGAACTTAATTTTAAACCAGCTAATGTTTGAAGCAAAATACAAATAATTGATTCCCTAAATTCATGGACACTCAAATGAATGTTTTTAACCAGGGGTTCATGGACCACTGGGTGTCTCTGATGGTACTCAGTCTGTGGAGACTATGTAAAACATAGAACTCCAAATTTAAAACTATCAAATACTGAACACATTCTGTTAAAAGGACAGAACACCCATTATAATACATTTACTCGCCTTCGTACAGTTCCAAATCTGTATAACTTTCTTCTGTAGGGCAAAACCAATGTATAATGGGTTTTTTTCCCTCCAAATTTAATGAAGGTCAGTGGTCAATGTCACCAAAACAGAAAGTAATACAAGTTTGGAATGACATGACTAAAAGACAAATTTGCATTTTTGGTTGAATTTTTCCATTAAGCATTATATAAGTATAAGTAGTAGCGTGCCCAGGATTGTTGAAAATTGTTTAAAAAAAACATTTCGTTGTACACTACAAGTCTCTGGTTTTGTAAAGGTTGTAAACCTCTAGCTTTCTTCTAGTATAAAATACGGTCTAGTGTACATTGATCAACCAGTGCGCATACAAGTGCGTTGGTCTAACGTTAGATGAACCGCCCTGCACTTGTTAAATACAGAGCAACTCGCGGTCAGCTGTTCCCGCATCACGTGGATGAATCTAAATTCGTTAAAGCTGAAGATGTGAGTGATGCTTTTAGTGCTTTGTTGCTACACATGTAAACGTATGAATTTCTCAAGGATTATGTTTTGGTTTCGTTTTCATCGGTCTGGAACACCAGTCACGTAACGAACTACGGCCATGATAGACCGCTCAATCATGTTTATCAACATGATACTGGAATTAACAAGACTCAAACAGCCAACTCCAAATCAGACAATAGGATAAGAGCTTATAAGCATTATCAATTTGAGAATGTAGCAAGTGGTTTGATTGTTAGCCAATTAACAAGATTAACGCCAATAATAAGTGCGCCAGAAACGCAGGCCGCTCTTTGTTTGGCACATTTTTTAATTAAACGATACACCTACCGAAACACAAAGATCCGCCAGCTGGCAGCAACATTTAAACCACGATCTCTCGTACAAGATATATAATCGCATGTGAAAATAAAGGCCTTTGAAATAATACCAAATAAACAACACCATCTGCAGCACGCGGACTTACTGTGTGACTCGACGTCCTCGGTTCCGTCGTGTGAGGGCGCGTGGACGCTTCTTCTTCCGGTTGATTAAAGGCGCTCAACCAAACCTTGGCCGACAGGGGAAAACAGCTAATGACTACAAGTACAAATTCGAAACAAATCGAATTCATCTAACCGAATAAACAATATAAGCATGTAACTCAAAACAGAGTCCTCACCAATTCTCTTATCTCATGCTCCTGACTCGCGCTCTTGGCCCGGAAGCTTCACCCGTCACCGGCTGAGAGCGCGGCCTTGACGACTTCTCTTACTTCCAAGAAGGGGCGGTGTCTTTAATGCTTAAACATGATTGGCTCTCACTGATGTAACTCAAACTAAAGGCGCGTTTCCTACTGTTTTATACTGGCGGGGATTTTCATTCATTCCAGTAGTTTGAATCTTTTGAATATGTTCACTAAAACGATTCATTCATTAATTCAAGCGATAATTTCTGCTTCAGTTCTGTTAAAGTCGTTGAATCTTCCACTCAACCGATTCGTTAAGAACACAGAATAGTTGATGAAACTAAAATTTTTTTTTTATAAACAAATCTAACGTTACCAAGAGTGCATCTTTAGGGTTGCCAAATTCAGAAAATATAGCAAAATATAGGCTAGCTTAATGTTTGTTTTTAATAGGCCAACAGTGTAAGGTACACTAAAAATAGTTTATAGTTCATTTGCATACAGTACCACAAGATGTTTTCAGTAAAATGTCCTATTTTCAAATGATGGACATGGTTTTAAATTAACATTCATAATTCTAACATGTCCTTTGTCTCATTGTTGTGATATATATCGCCTCTCCGTCTGTATGGATTCTATAAGCAACCAAAGCATTTACAAGATTCGTCAAAGGAAGAACTTATAATTAATTAGGCCTAGTGTAATCTGTTGATGTTTAATGAATAAAATAGCAGTAATTCCACTTTTCATTTCTGAAAGCAGCATGTTCCAGTTAGAATACAGAACACAATAAAACAACCATTTCAATTTATTAAGGATTTTACCCTAAATTTAAATACTGAAAATATACATTTGAGTGAATTCATGAAGAGACATATGACATAGACTTGTTAGTGTTTGTAAATATATGAATGTGAATTCTGATTATTATTTTCACATACATTATTTCCTTGACCAACTTTGCAAGGTACCTCCCATAATGTATAACATCCTAAAGTGAACCTAGCAAAAGTTGTTCCGTTTCACTTGTCAAAGAGGTTTTTTTGTGTGTGTGATAATTTCTATGGAGAGTCATGTGGCTTCTCTCTCGGAGAGAGGCCTAGCATCTCTTCACAGGTGCATCAATTACTGTCATGAGTCAGCATATAAATCACATCACAGTTCTGTCATAAAAGTGCTACATCAAAAGTTCATAATACCTCTAATGTGCTTTGAAACCAAAGCCAAACAACAGTTAGAGATAACCCTGATTGCTGTGCAGTCATATCTTGCTATCTCTCACTCACTCTCTTATTTTAGGTATGTTTGTTTATACAGAAAGTGCAAACCTATACCTACTTCATGTACATATTACCATGGAATAGACAGTACTTCATACATTTCTCTCACAGTTTTCACAAAACTCATTTAATCTGAATGCCATTAGTGTTAGTGTGTATGTGTGTTTAGTGAGTCTGTATGTCTTCTCTGTCCTCAGAAGCCGGTGATGTGACAGTAGGCCTCTAGGCTGGAGAATGTGATGTAGAGAAGCCACAAACCGATGAACAACGCTGAAGTCAGAACCTTTAGCGTTTTGGGCCCACCTAGCTCTCCGCCCACCGATTTCCGCCGCCGTAGCATCAGCACACCAATGTTGATGAAGGCGAAGATGGTGAAGAGTGTAACAGAGAACGCAAGCGAGCCAGGGTCTACATAAAACACCTGACCTTTGACCTCCCAGTAAATGGCTGAAATGGACCAAGCCACGCCAATCCCAAGAAAAACATTAACGGCGTTGCTACCGGTTACATTTCCAACTGAAGCATCTGCGTACTGATCCTGTTGAGCAGCGACCTTGCTTGCAAATGTATCTAAAAAAGGAAGGAAGGGAGGTGAGAAATGCCTGGTTGGTAAAATGATTTTGTCCACATTCACACAGCAACAAAATACAGTTGTCAGTCCTTTTTTTCCTTTATTTATAAAGGGACCAAGTACAATTTTTAACATAAATGTTTCCATTTCATGCATTGTACCGAATTTAGCCAAAGGCTAATTTTCATCCTTATTGGAGTCCTTTAATATGGTTACGTTTACACACAGTTCCGGGTTATGGGAGTTATGGGACTGACAACTTCTCAGAAAACATATGCTGTATGAACGGAACTGGATTGGACAACTAGTTGTCTGTCATGTCATACTGTGTGAGAGAGCCGCTCTGCACTGCACAAATGCTTGTCTACCGTTGCGGGTTTTGGTGTGTGGTTTTACTTTCAGTAACTTACAGCGACAGAGATATGAGCTGTGTAATCTGAAGGCTCAGTTTTGTATTCTATGAGTGACTCTCCACTCAGATATAAAAGCTGCAGTCAGTTGATGAAGATTTGATGGATAACCTTGTGGCACGATTGGACTTGTCGTCTCAAAAGTGATAAAACTTTTCAGTTTAATGGACGTTGCCATAATGTCAGTGTGTCGCTATGGTTAATGGTAAAAGAATACAGGCTTGACTCCTGTTGCACGTTCATACAGACAGTATTCGAGACGCTACGGAAAGTTGCTGTGTGAGCGGGACAATTCGAGACTCACACCTGTAAGTAAAAGCGGTTGTCAATCCCCAAAACTGGCAGTGTGAACGTAGCCTTTGTTTCACACAGTCTACCGTATATTTACCTGGTATGGAGGTTCCTAAGGCGACGAACACTACAGCAGTGACAGTGTCACGAAGGCCCACTGTGCATCCGAAATGAGATGCCAAATCTCCGATGACAGCAGTTAGCATCCCAATGACCAGAATGCACACAATGAAGCAGGTCCAGCCGTTCCCGTACTCTGTGGGTGGAACAAACGCAAACAGAATCTTCCAGAACACTGTAACCGCGTGCATGAAATAATCACAACGTGAAGGCTGCTGAGGCTCCCCTCCTTCCTCATCACCTTCTCCTGAGAAAAAGAAAAAAAGGTAGGAATAAAACATTACCTTAAAGAATCTCTTGTAAGTTTTTGTGCACACAAACACAATTCATTTCATATATATACAAACACAAATTATTTGATTTTACCTGCACTAACTGTTACAGCCTCAATGAACTGTTCCCTCCAGGAGTGTGTGCCAATTACTTTGGCAAGATTGGTATCCTTCAAAAGGCGGTCTACTGTATTCTAAACACATATGCACACCATAGTAGAGCTTAGTGATTGAGAAATATATCCGTTAAACAGCAATCAATCAGACTTCATCAGTTGCTCTGTGTAAGTCATTACACTTTTTTTTTTTAATTCCTGTTTGTAATATTGACTGTATTCCTGATTCATTTGCACAAAAGGACTGTTCTTGTGTAACGGAGGCCAGCAAGTAAAGAGCTGTGCAGGTAAACCACACACCCCTGGCCTCAATAGGCATCCTTAGGGTGGTGCAGCCAGAGCCGGACCGTCCCAATACCCCCAGCGTGATTGCGATGGACCGAGGAGGGACTTCGCTTCATCAACCTCGAGTGAAGACAATAGGCGAACTAGCAACTGATGCCAGAGGCTGTGGTCTTAAAGCTCCAGTAGGTAGCTTTTGTAAACAAATATTTGTTAAAACTGTCATTATGTCCTCACAGTAGAATATGAGACAGATAATCTGTGGAAAAAATCGAGCTCCTCTGGCTCCTCCCTGTGGTCCTATTGCCATTTGCAGAAATACACCGCTCCCGGTCAGAAACAACCAATCAGAGCCAGGAGGAATGTCTTAGCAGTGTCAATCATGCTCGTGTACGCGCTGATCACCCCTCTCTTGCACAGCGCGAGCGCGTACCGTCGTTCGTGACTCTCCTGTTCGAACGCGTTCATCCAAATGAACGAATCTTTTTTCCGAGTCATTTCGTTCATTCAACGAACGAAATGACTCGCAAAAAGATTCGTTCATTTCGAACGAGTCTTTTTCGGAGTCATTTCGTTCATTCAACGAACGAAATGATTCGAAAAAGATTTGTTCATTTTGATGAACGAGTTCAAACAGGAGAGTCACGAACGTGCATCACAGAACAGAGCAAGGCGAGCATTTGTGCTTATAAAACTTAAAGTTTTTTATTTATTTTTGAAATGACCGATCGTTTCGCTAGATAAGACCCTTATTCATCGTCTGGTATCGTTTAAAGCCCTTTGAAGCTGCACTGAAACTGTCATTTGGTCCTTGAAACGTTTGTGTCCTATTGAAGTCCATTATATGGAGAAAAAGCCTGGAATGTTTTCATCAAAAACCTTAATTTCTTTTCGACTGAAGAAAGAAAGACATGGACATCTTGGATGACATGGGGGTGAGTAAATTATCTGCCGTCATCGATGGTCCTGTTTACTAGCCTGCGCGTTCACGGCAGGCTCCGCTGTGGGGGAGGAGCTGTGAAGGGAGGGCTGTAGCGCAGCAGAGAGCAAGGGGGTTGGACCTGGAAGTTGTGCTTGTTCAAATTTTCAGGCTAAGTCAACATTTTCTCAAAACTCCCTACTGCAACTTTAAGCCCTTGTTAACGCATCCCTCTTGAGGCCAGCGAGGCCAGCTCTTTACTAGCTGACCTCCTTTACACTTGCTCAGCCAAATTAACATTTTGTTTCATTGAAAAATCATATGATATGTTGTGTATAAAGCTTTAGTTTTAATCTAGTTTTAAAGCTTTCAATTAGCAAACATACAGATTAAAACAGAAAGAGTTGAGATGAGAAAAATGAAATTTAATTGCATCACAATCTTCATGCATTTAGGTGGGATTAATTCAGTCAGAGAGTGTTTAAAGGTTGAAGTTAAGGCAATCCCAACACACACTTCACACTGAGGCAAGTGGTCTACTACCGCATCTAAAACTCCATTAGGGGCCATTCCCTGTCGGACCTATATGAGAGGGAAGGAATCACAGCTTATACAGTTTCTGTCTGCATGTGACAGACTAAATTGGGCACTGAGTTTCATGTGTTTGTTAATGCATGCATGCATATAATGTATACCTTGAAAGCCATGCTCTCCTCTATAATGACCTCTAGCCTGCTGTGTTCTCCCAGAATGGGCTTCCCCTTCTCTGCTATACGCCTGGCATCCTCCACTTTTGGACCAGGAGTGGCTAAGGAAAATGAGCAGGAGAGCAAAGGATAAATACTGAATGCTAAGATGTGAGGTGTAACAATTTATTTATGTGTAGACATACAAAATTGCATATACACTGCATAATATATGTAGAAAGAGTTTGTAAAATCATCTTACCCTGATTCAACAGCAAATCTACTTGCAGCATGCGAGTAGAGAATGAATGAATCATAGACTGATTGATTAATTAAATGATTGATTGATTGATTCATTCATTGTTTGAATCAATCAATAAATCATCCAATCAATCAATCTACACTACCGTTCTACACTACTTTTTTAAAATGTTTTTTTATGTTTAGGCTGCATTTATTTGATCAAAAATACAGTAAAAACATTTTTATTTGCACACATTAGCTCATATTACGTACACACACACACACACACACACACACACACACACACACACACACACACACACACACACACACACAAGCATGAGGCTGAAGTGTGTGTGTAGGTGAGTTGGATCTAGTTACTATGAGTGACGCATAACTAGTTTGTCCCCCTGTTGTGCTGTTGTTATTGATCTGAAACTGGACACTGGTCATAGAAATGTGTGTGTCTGAGAGGCGAGTGGGAGGCTATTGAGGCTATTAACAAGCATTCATAGAAATCTCCCACAATGATAAAATATGAAAATACTATAACATTATGTGATGATTAACAAGAATAGGTACACACACAGACCTGAGATGCCTCTCTTGAGCCAATTGGGTTCTTCAAGTACAATGTAGAAATTTTCTCGCTTCTCATATTCCTGCATGTTAATGATGCGCACCTGTAGTGTCTTACTGTGGATACACGCACACAAAGAGCAAAGGTCAAATAATCATTTCCTCTTGGTTTTACCTCTGAAATATTAGACCTCAGCATTTAAATCACATCAGAGTTGGGCCTACATGAATAATTGAACACACAGTGCATAAATAATTAACCCACACAGATGAACTGAGACGAGCTTTCGGTTGTGTACATGCTCTCCTCTCCACAAACCACTGCTTCATTGAGGGTTTAAGATTTATCTATTGTTTTAACAATAAAAGGTACTTTTATTCAGTGTGTGTATGCGGCATGATTTTGGTCTTTGCCATGTACTCGTTGAAGCTTCACTTTACAGACAGCACAGATTTCAACCTCATCAGATTTCACATACACATGAATGAAGTAATAAAATCCTGCCAAAAGTGGACTCTAACTGCCAGAAAAAAAATGTGAATGTGAATTTGAACCACATTGTTCATCAAAAAACTTGTACTTTCAAAATACAACCTATCGTAAATGCTCTACTTTAAGCATATAACATAATTATAATGTTATAATATAATATTTACAATATAATTATTTAAATGATATTTATTTATAATATAATTATTTATATTATAATGTTATAAAAATAATATTTAATTATAATATCGCTACATGTACTGAAGATCTATATGAGATCTAGATATAGAGATCTATGGATATGCTGTATGGAATCACCTTGTGTCAACCTTAAACCTTCTAGCCCAGGGTAAGTCGGTTAAAATTAATTTTGACCAAAAAAAAAAAAAACATTTCCTGCTCAGAATCCAGTATTAGCGTAACAGATTCAGTCTGGAAGCACACACAGGACACTAGAGAACATCTCAGAAGTTTCAGAGTCTGAAAGTACTAGGCAGGGATGATAGACTAAACAGCATTAAATGTTAGTACTGGGGAGAAAGAGACCTCTAGTGGCTCAAATGAGAAGTGAGGGCATAGTGAGAAATAATAGAGGTTGTTTGTATGCCGATGTAATACGAGTGCATTAGCTACAAAACTACAGCTAAATTAGTGTTTCAGAATTCTAACTTAAGTCTTTAATAACGCTTATTGTCCATTTTGAAAAATGGTAATTAAATCATAGATAGTAAATGGAATACACTACTGTTCAAAAGTAAGATTTTAAAATAAATTAAATATTTGTATTCAGCAATGGATACATTAAATTGATCAAAAAGTGACAGTAAATACTTTTACATTGTTAAAAAAAATTATATTTCAAACAAATGCAGTTCTTCTGAACTTTCTATTCAACTATTATATAACTACAGTATTTTCAGCATCGATGATAATAACAATAAGAAATGTTTCTTGCACACCAAATCAGTAATGTAGAAATAGCTGCTGAAAATTTAGCCTTAATATAGTAAAATGGAAAACAGTCATTTTAAATTGTAATAATATTTCACAATATTACTGTTTTACTGAATTTTTGATCAAATAAAAGGTAAGCATAAGAAACTTCTTTAAAAAAACTATTTAAAAAATCTTACCAACCCCAAACTTTTGAATGATAGTGTATGTTAATTTATTATTATGGGGTGGTGATGGCGCAGTGGATAAGACACATGCCTTTTGTGTGAGAGACCCGGGTTCGAATCCACTGTGAGACACCAATGTGTCCCTGAGCAAGACACTTAACCCCTAGTTGCTCCAGAGGCGTGCGACCTCTGACATATATAGCAATTAAGTCACTTTAAGTCGCTTTGGATAAAAGCGTCAGCTAAATGGATAAATGTAAATGTAAATTATACCTTTATAATGCATTATAACTGCATAACATATATTAGTTAAGCATATGAATGGGCTGTAATCTTCCACAATTGTCCATAATTATAGATTTTTAAGTGCTACTGCCAGACTGCTTATTTATTGAGATACTTACCAAAATACTTCACCATCAATATAACACATGCATTAAACCACAGTACAATTACCTACTTTTTCACATAAACTCAAACTTTGTGTGAATGTGGCAGGGTTTTGTATGCATGTGAGAAGTAAATACTCAAATCGTGTAGGTAAGTTAAAATAACAAGTTATTTGAATTTAAAACCTTAGTGTGGACATTTACCTAGTCTGCTCATTGGTAAACTCCAGCTCTCCTTGTGTGTGCTCATAGTCAACACCCTGTCGAGCAGAACCGTCCTCTGTGTGATACGGAATTGTTACAGTCCCACGCATACCTGATGTCCGGTTCACAGGCACCCCCACCACACCTGAACATTCACCCACGCAGAGCTCCTGCTGACCAAATGCGAAGACTCCTGCATGGTCATCATCCAGAATGGTTACTGTGGTTACAAGGGGTTCAACCAGTCGTGCACCGTCGGTGTTGGTTCCACCCTCTCCCTCTCGCAGGTTTGAGAGACGCACAAAGAAGTGTTCGTCTTCTTCAAACACATCATCATCAATAATGCCCACCTATAAAAAGCACACATGCATCTTAAGACAACTCTCATATTCAACTCGAATACATACACTACTGTTTAATAGTTTGGGGTTAGTACGAATTTTTAAATGTTTTTGACATTAACAATTAAACAAATAACATTAAAAATAACAATTTTCTATAGGAATATATTTTAAAATAGGAATATATTTCCAGTCTTCAGTGTCACATGATCCTTCAGAAATCATTCTGATTTGATAATATGCTGCTCAGCAAACATTTCCTATTATGATCATTGTTAAAAAAAAAACAGTTCTGCTTAATATTTTTGTGGAAAATGTGATATATATTTGTTTCAGGATTATTTTATGAATATAAAGTTCAAAAGAACAACATTTATTTGAAAATATTTGACAATTATACATGTCATTCCTTTTATTTAACAAGGACACACAAAATGTATCAAAAATTACAGAATGATGAAAAAAAAACTTCTTTTGTGTTTTCACTTGCTATTTGAATCATTCACATCATTCAACTGATTTTTTTATTGAATCACTTACAAATCAATGATTCTTTTTTTGTTCATGGATCAGACATCACCACTTTCTCACCTTTATTTCCTTGCGTGTCTCTCCGGGCTGAAATACGATCGTTCCCTCACAATACTCATAATCTGCCCCAGAACTGGCTGACCCATTCTCTGTCCTGTAATCGACGTGGAAGGTTCTGGTGCCGGTTCCCCCCTGTAAACAGACCCATAGACTCACGTTCCCACAGTTCTCACTGCACTGATACTGTGCCTGCTCAAAAGCTATCTGAGAACAGGTGGCCAGGTCACACTCAGTCGAATCTCCAGCGACTCTCTTTGCCTGTTCGGCTGCGGCATGTTTCTTCAGTACGTTCCCAGCACCAATCATCATGCGTGTTGCCTGTACGCGGTAAAAGGCCCGGCTCTTATGCTGTTTCTGCATGGTGGCATAGTTGGCCATCTCAATCAGCTGATCCAGGTCTTTGTCCGGATGCTTCTCTCTCAGTTCCTTCAGCATACGGATCACCTACAACCATAGACAATCTCAGTAACATCCAATAATCTTTCATTTCAATGTTCTAAATTGTTATATGTAAGGGATGATATTCAGTCGATCAATATCGTAAAAAGCTCTGGTAGGGCAATCAGTGGCCAGTTACATAAAATGCTTAGACTAGTTTCAAAAGTTAGTCATCTAATTTTCGCATACCTTTTTAAAGTCAGTTACCTAAAAAGGTATATTGGTATAAATTGACTTGTAAAAGTAAGGCTGTTTACCTTTAGTTAACAGTTAGTTAATCAAACTAGTTCTTAAGACAGTCTTAACATAGTGGCTATTTTAGGTAACTGGCCCCAGGTCTTGTATCACCCTGTTTATTTTGAGATAATGACTGACTGACTGACTGTGCATTATCCCACTATATGGCTACTTAGCAAATTAATAAATAAATAGACATGAATTATTGATTTGAGTTCAAAATATGTGAGATAATCACATATTTTATTATTGTTTTAAAATTTGAGATCAGTAAGAATTTTTTTTATTATTCTCTTATGCTCACCGAGGCTGCATGTTTTTAAATACAAAAATACAGGAAAACAGCAATATTGTGAAATACTATTACATTTTAAAATAATTGTTTTCTAATTGACTATATTTATTTCTTTGATGGCAAATCTGAATTTTCAGCATCATTACTGTGTATAGATTACATTACAGTGTCACATGATCCTTCAGAAATCATTTTAATATGCTGATTTGCTGCTCAATAAGCATTTCAATGTTTAAATAGCTGCTGATATTTAAAAATAAAATATTTTTTAGCATTATAAATATCTTTACTATTATGTTTACATTTTTTATTTGACAATTTATTGAATTCAATTTAATGTGTCCTTGCTGACAGTATTTATTTATTTCAGAAAAAAAAAATCTTACAGACCAAAGTTTTGAACAGTAGTGTATGTGAGGAAGAGGAAATATGGAAATATTTTCAAAAATGGTCAAATATACAAATTTGCAATCAATATACAAAGATATTTGACCATAGAATCTTTTATTTTGCCCTCTCACCTCCTCTCTCTCCTGTTCGGGTTCTTTGGTTTTCTCCATATTGATGCTGGTGGTGCTGTTTTGATATTTGTCTGCCATGATGGCATCAATGCCTCTGGGTGCTAGCTCACCCTCCATCTCCACAATGATACCATGACGTTTATCAGCACGGTATCGTTTGTGCAAATACTTGTAAAAGAGCAGCCGCCGGTCAGCGATCCACGCCATTAACACACACACAGGGAAGAAGAACAGAGTGACCAGAGCCTCCCAGACCTCACACACACACACACACACACACACACACACACACACACACACACACACACACACACACACACACACACACACACACACACACACACACACACACACACACACACACACACACACACACACACACACACACACACACACACACACACACACACACACACACAAAGTTAATGAAATTAGCCACAAAATTTACATCCACATATAAATATTAACATTTACATTATGCAAACATGTTCTGCTTACAAACACACACACCTCTACAACGCCAGGGCTTATGACTGCCAGGATGAGGTAGAGCCAGATGTAGGCAAAGATGCTCCAGGTTGCAGTAATGAAGAAGACTCTGAGGTGTTTAATCTTCCTCACCTCTCCATCAGGTATAACCCACACACACACTCCAATTATCACGAACATGTTAAATGCGGCACTGCCCACTATAGTGCCAGGACCCAATTCTCCTGACTCAAAACCATGTCCACACACCTGTTATACACATACAAAGCAGAGAACAATACTACCAATACTAATACTTTACTTTCCAAAGCAATTAGTAATGCACAATTTAGCTGACTTTTTAAGACTATATTTGTTTCTATCAATGACAGTTGAATGTCAGTGGCCGATGTAGGTTAGTATGATTTCTACTACCCTTACAGGTTGCTTCATTTCTTCAGGTTTTAGGAGAGATGGAATTCTCGTACAAATTAGTCATTTCTGGAGAATAATTTCTTAATTTTCCAGAATAATTTCTAGAGAACAAAAAATTAGCCATGTCTGACATTTGAAATATTTAACTGACCGTCACTATGTTAAACCACACTGAGTTAAATGATATGTCTTGACATGGATGAATAGCGGCTGAAGTCATCACTTTAAACTGATGAGGTGTGTGTGTCAGTCGTTTAATAATTAACCTGAAAAAAAACCTTCACTTTTCTTGTGAAAAACCACTGAGCAATGCGAGTTGCTGGTTTGTTTTGAAGTTGTGTGCGTACCTCTATTACAGACAGCAGGATCTCAGGGGCTGATGAACCCAAAGCCATGAGTGTGAGGTTGGAGACAGTTTCATTCCAGATTCTTACTGTCATTACTGTTTTCTCTCCATTAGCTCCTGTCACAGTCACCTCCTTCGCCTAGGGAGAAGAGACACATTAAGTTTATAAAAAGAACATCATATGGGTGGGCTGAATGACCAAAATCGTACGTAGTATTGCCTATTTTTGGATAGTCAAGTGAGTTTACTTTATAAATAAAGGCACTTCATCTCATTTGACTATTTTTTCTTTCTGTTTTGAAGTAGATTGACACAAACTACAACAGTAAGGACTTCAACCATATACATTTGATCACCTAGTTTTTCCTCTTCTTGAAAGCAGTTCTGCTCACTAATGTTTTTGCCAATATATCTACCGTGGATTAAAAGAATATCAAATTCTCTGCTGAATGACACACACCGTCATACCGTACCATCATTGTCATACTGGCCAGCATAAGACTTATTTTAAAAACATAAAAAAAATCTATATATATTCTTCTCTCTCTCTTGTTCTCTCTCTCTGTAATATATATATATATATATATATATATATATATATATATATATATATATATATATATATATATATACTGTATGTATATATATATATATATATATATAAAATACTTTTTTTTCACACCTGTGAAGTGATGGTCTCGATGGCAGACATGAAACGATCAGCAATGATAGACACACCCAGGAACATGTAGAGAAGACATGAAAAGTAGATCACTGCTCTTAATGCCTGCATTGCCAGTGAAGGGTTTTGTGGCAGCCACACAGGAAGTAGAATCCCTGGATGACATTTGACTTTATCAGAACAGGATCTTTTGGGGCCATCTGCACTACTGTTGCTGTTTCCATGAGCACTGCCACCCAAACACACCTGTGGAGAGAGGAGGAGAAGGAGGAGAAGGTGGAGGAGTAGAGGAGGAGCCATGACCACATATGGCGAACAGAAAGGTTTTCTTGAGGTTGGGAGATTGAAAGGGAGAGAAAAAGCGAGTGGGGATTATTCATACAAAGCATGATCAATCAATCATGATACATTTTTATTATATAATACAACAATGTACATAAGAATGTTTTTTACAAATGATTTACATAGAAATTCTGCTTGTGTTTTATGAATGAGGCCCAATCTCTATATGTGGATGCAGTACATGCTTGTGAAGAACAGTGAATGTGTGTGAGGCCATCTCAGTCCTAATCTAAACCACAGGACTTATCAACGGTTCATTAATCATGTCTGGCCCACACTGGACACAGGCAGTCCAACCTAATGGATCCATGAGACTTAAGGTCCTTGCACACTGAGCCTGAAATTTTCGTATGTGTTTTTTTCATATTCATCATTCGGTGGCTCTGAATTGTCAAAACACCTCTCAAAGGCTTGCAACGGATGCGAAGAATGCAAAAAATCAAACCCGATTTTTCTTTTTATGACGGACGAAAGTATTGCAGGCAGTGTGTAAACGTGACTGACACAACGTGAGGTCGTATTTATTTTTTATCATGCAAAATGTTCGGACTCAGTATGCATTGCAAGGACCTTAATACTACAAGTGGACTGGCGGCAGTGGCACCATGAAAATGAAAGAAAGTCAAAGATACAGTGTGCTTTCCGTTTGATTAAGTATATGATTTATAAACTATTTACACTTTCTAAAGAAAATACCAATGGTTGTGAAGTAGCAAATGAAAAGTGTTTTAGGTAAAGAATCACCGTAAGAAAAGTAACTTAAATACAAGCAGCGTCTGACAGTAATATACAAAGACAAAGATTTATATTTCAAATAAATGCTGTTCTTTTAACTTTCTAGATCAAAGTATCCTAAAAAATCCATAAAAATATTAAGCAACTGTTTTTAACATTATTAACAAGAAATGTTTCTTGAGCATCAAATCAGCATATCAGAATGATTTCTGAACGAACATATGACACTGAAGACTGGAGTAATGATGCTGAAAATATAGCTTTGCCATCACAAAAATAAAGAATTATTTTCACAATTTTTAAATGTCAAATCCATGCAGACTTGGGGAGCAGAAAAGTCTTTAAAAAATCTTACCAACCGTACATTTTTGAATGGTGTATAATACAGATAAATATATAAACTGTAATAATATAATATATGTAATAATAAAAATAGACTTAAAGTACTATACCATGGTACAACAGTATTACTCGTGCTTTCGAGAGAAACTCGTAACCTAGAGCACAAATGGAAACAAACTCATTTAGAGGTCTTTAAAATCACATAGAAAGACAGCATGTCCAGCTATAAAAAGGCTCTCCAAAGCATCTCCACAAACTCTTAGAAAATAACCAAAATTCTTATTTCTTATTTAGTACAGTAGCCAGTTTAACAAATAAATATGAGTCACCTGAACTGAATATTCAAAGTTTAGTAGTAAGGACTTCACTGAGAAAGCATCAGAAATACAATCGTAAATGTACAACCTTTGACAGCGTTTTATGATTTAGCCTCAATTATCGTCCCTCAAGAACAATTGCAGTGCTTTACAACTATAGGACAGGAAGAGCTAAATAAACTTATCACTGCATCTAAACCAACATGTTTATTAGATCCAATACCCACTAAATTACTGAAATAGCTGTTACCTGTGGCAGAAGAATTGTTACCTCTTCTCAATATTCACTCGTCTTTATCTCTAGGTCCCAAGACCGTTAAAGCTGGCAACTATTAATCCTCTTATTAGGAACAACAACTAGATCCAAATGAATTGGCAAAAAAGAGAAAGTTGAGAAAGTTGTGTCCGCTCAATTGTGCTCCTTCCTGCAAAAAGAAAAAGAAAAGAAAAAAGAAAGAAAGAAAAAGATATCTATGAAAAATTTAGGCCCCATCATAGCACAGAAACTTACTTCCAGCTTCTGACCAAGGCTGTATCTCAATACTAGTTTTACTTGATCTTATTGGTGCGCTCGACACTATAGATCACTTTAGAATTCAATTACAAAATTAGATCGTACAGTAACCATTTTGTTTATTTAAAAAGGGGATTATCCAAGATAATGTAACCAAAAGGTGAAAAGAAATGCTAAAGTTATTAAAGAACATTGTAAAAGTTATTAAAGAAAATTCAAATATAAAGAAGTTGATTTAAGTTATTTAGTTGAATATTGATTTGACCAACGAGAGCTCTTCATCATCCTGCGAGTGTCCGTGTGCATGCATAACAACAAGAGAGAGAGCTGAGCATGACGGAGGAAAGACATGAGCTGATCTACACGAACTAAGTTAAAGTGTACAGAAATAGTAGTTAAACGTGTTCAAGTTCCTTTATTTTATACCTTCCAGTATCTGAAAAAGCCAATTAAATATTGTTGAGTCAAATTTTCTCGGTGAATCAGCATGATATAACTAATGGTAAAAAAAACATGTATAAAACTGCATAGTAAAAGATTGCATCACTAATGGTTATTTGGTTACAGTAAACAGTGTTTATTCCCTTTTTCATGTTGTATTTTGGATAATTTAAAAGAGGGTTATACATGTGGTCATAGAGAACCGAGGGGTTATTCCTTTTTCATTGCAGTTCACCGACGCCATTGTGCCTGTGTAAGAAATAAACAATTAATATAGAGGTAAATGACTATAATATATCATTTTTTGTAAAATGGTATTTTTATGTGTAATTTGTTTAATTTGGTTATTTTGATCTTTGATGTAAAATTATTTTTGGATTCACAAAATGAATGCTCTGGTCTGTGATCAGGCCAATTTTTTGTCTATTTTTTGGTTCTATGGATTGTGTAACTCCTGTGATCCGAAACTTCACATTTGATGGCGAGCCATCCAAATTCTACACTGATACAGAGAAAAGAGGACAACAAATCATAAAGAAAAGGATCATTTTCTTTCTTTTATTTATCAGCCCTGCTTTATAGAAGTAAGACAATTCCAATTTAGAAAACTATAAAGCTCCCTTCTTGGGGGAATTGACAAATACAGAAAACGAGAAGATATTGATCAGTATTTTACAGAACATTGAACTATTAACCTTATTCATTGTAACAGCTCCTTCACGGTCTCTAAATCTTCTGATAAATCTTTCTGGTCCTGCAGCATTTAATTTAGAAATCCCAACTTGTAATAATTGCTTGAATAAGATAATTGTTTCTGCCTAAATAAATACATGATGTTAGCTAAGAACTGTAGATTTTTGACATTTTGGCAATACTTTGAGACAGTCACCTCTGATAACAGATTACTCTAAACTGTAATGTAGAAACATGCATTTTTCTTCTTTCACATTTTTAAAACGTTTTACAGACCCCCACACTTTTGAAAAGCAGTTGTTTAAAAGATGTAAAAGGACAAGACCAATTACTATTTAGTATGCAAATATTACAACAGCACCATCATTGTTGGTTATATTTTAGTGCAAGAGATTTTACATTAATTTTAAGATAGAATAGGCCTACAAGAAATTTCAATAGAGTGCTGCCAAACCAAAAGCTCGGACATTACACATCCATTTATAGTTTTTTAATCTTAATTTCTCTCCTTCTCCTTCTTATTTTCCTCTGATTGTTTCTCTGACCGTCACTTGGCGGATTGTGGAAGAGATTGAGAGTGACATGTTGGATTGAACCGTGTGTTCATATTTCACTTTCTAATCTGCGCTATGGTTACCTGGACATCAGCTTTGCTCTGTTACTCTACACCACTGTCCAAAAATAACCTGCCCATCACACATGGCCCTACAACTAAAACACACACATACTCATATGTACATGTGTATGAAAGTGTCTTGTATGTTATTGTAGATGTTGGGTGACAGTGTGTGTTTGTTTGTGTGTATTTGAATAATTGAGTATGTTACTCTCATACAGTTATGTGTGTGTATGTTTGTGTGCAGGTGTGTGCGTGTGCCTGAAACTGAAATGTCTCCGATTACCACGATGACACTGTTTCAGTCTGTCAGTGCCGCTGATAAGTGATTGGCCGGATTGGCTTACACACAGAGCTCTGACAGCTTAATAGGAGTTAGCACCTTTTAGTGGTTAAGATTACCACCACCAGAGAGAGAAAGTGACAGAGGGAGATACAGGAAGAAAGGCAGAGGATCCGTTCTTGGAAACGTGAGAGTGACAAAGAAAAATGAAGAGGATGGTTAAGTAAAAAGAGAAAGAAGAAAAACATCAACATTTTTAGGAAATGCCTCATTTGCTAAAATGCACATTTATTTTATGAACTAATTAAAAGTGATAATTAAAAAAATAGATATTGTAATGTTTACACTATTCTTATTTGACCCAAAACTTTAAGGTAAAACAAACCATTTAATTTAACTTATTATTTAAAAAAAAAATGTTTACAGCATCCATCTGATTTTTATTATAAATTCCATTAATTAATTTTAAATTCTCAGACACAATGTTCCAGCACACTGACAACTACTAAGCTGTTGCCCTGTGGAATGAGAGGCGTTTATGAGAGCGAGTGTGCTTTAACACCTCTCTCTCTCTCGTGTGCTTTAACACCTTCTCTCTCTCTCTCTCTCTCTCTCTCAGTATTTGCCATCCAATACTGATTACACACACTCACACAGACTTGACTGCATAATAGTGGATGGACAACTTGAAACAATTGACCTGGGGCCTATACCATGAAGCCGGTTTAGGTGGCTAGCCAGCTATGTTTCAGCTTAGTTTCCGCCAACCCTGGGTTTTAGGTACTATGAAAGTAGCTCGGCTTTAATCGGTGTTCGTTGCCATGGTATCTTACGCTGCACGGCTAACCTGCTCCGGGGCGCGATATTTTTTTTCACAGGATGGTAGGGGAAGACTTATGAATATTCATTAGGGAACTCATCCCTGATTGGTCTTAACCCCAGTGACTGGTAGGTTTAGGGGCGGGGTTAGGTCATCAGACCAATCAGGCATGAGTTCCCTAATGAATATTCATGAGTCTTCCCCTACCATCCTGTGAAAAAAAATATCGCCTCTGGGGCAGGTTAAGTTCTGGATTCGAGATCTCAGACTGAAGTTTGACCAATCAGATGTGAGCAAAGAAACATATAGGTGACGTAACTAATTCCCAGTGTTTGTTGCAATGGCATTACATTTTCTTTCAAATCCTGTGGACATCTCAGCGCAAATTGTTAGACGAGCACATCGTAGAGAAAGAGTTTTTAGCCGGACAAAATCCCCTTGCCTTTCCTGATAGTTACTTGTATGAAAGATACAGATTTTCTGCGGAAGGAATATCTTATCTTTGCGAACTTCTTGAGCCGCACATAAATAATTTAACACGTCGAATTCATGCACTTACTGTACCATAAATGGTATTGCGTTGCGTTTTTTTGCAAGTGGTAGCCTACATACTTGCACGATCGGTGATGCACAGAATCTAAGGGAAAACACGGTTTGTCGAACCATTCGCAAGGTGGTCCTCGCTCTGCAGGAGTACATTAATAGTTTAATAGTGTTCCCCAGACATTTATTGACCATGTCCATAAGAGAAGGTTTTTATAAAATTGCCGGTAAAATATATTGATAGGGTGACATCACAGGTTTTTTTTTCTTTCAAAAAGCAAATTTCACAAATGTACTATATAGTACAGTACATGTTAAGCATTATTTTAATCTTATGATAGGATTCCCTATAGAGTCATTGGAGCAATAGCCTGCACACATGTTGCAATCTCCACTTCTCTAGGAGAACATGAGGCAGATTATGTTAATAGAAAGTCTTTTCACAGCCTTAATTTTCAGGTAGAGATTATGTGAACATGTGAAATTATTATTTTCTGTGAGATGAATAGTAAAATTAACAGATAACAATCTACTTTCCGTGAGTATGTTGTGTCAGCGCTTTGAGGAAAGCTAGTTAAATTTGGTACAGTACAAAACACTGTTAATTTGAATTGGGACAACAAAACCTACACAATAACCCCCTATCATGACCCTCATTTGTCAGTAAAACCATAGTAAAAGTTAGAGATGATCTTTGGCATCCTAAAGGCACGTTTCAACTGTCTTCGGCGCTTAACAGTCACCAGAGTGGGCATCACAGATAGTGTCTGCATGTGCCATTCTGCACAATATAGCCACCATAGAAAGAAGCCAGAACCACCACAGAAAGCTTCTCCCCGATGAAACTGACCCGAACACATTTGACAACCCAGCTGGTGCAAATGTAGTTGCAATCACCATACAATATTACACTTAATAAAAGCACATTGAAACTGCAGATAGGTCTCAAACTGTTTTATTGGTTTTGTGGGATGGGGGGAGAAAGAAAGCAATAGAAAGTTGCATTAATAAATATTCATGCTAAAGTGTTACTTGGTTAAATAAGTTCACATGCTGAGATCAGTTTAATCTAGCTGTTGCATTTATTTTTTAAATGTGGAGCCTCCTCAGCTCACAGTCAGGCTCCTTTAGTGTGCAGTCTAGCTCTATAGGCTCCTTTAGTGTGCAGTCTAGCTCTATAGGCTCCTTTAGTGTGCAGTCTAGCTCTATAGGCTCCTTTAGTGTGCAGTCTAGCTCTATAGGCTCCTTTAGTGTGCAGTCTAGCTCTATAGGCTCCTTTAGTGTGCAGTCTAGCTCTATAGGCTCCTTTAGTGTGCAGTCTAGCTCTATAGGCTCCTTTAGTGTGCAGTCTAGCTCTATAGGCTCCTTTAGTGTGCAGTCTAGCTCTATAGGCTCCTTTAGTGTGCAGTCTAGCTCTATAGGCTCCTTTAGTGTGCAGTCTAGCTCTATAGGCTCCTTTAGTGTGCAGTCTAGCTCTATAGGCTCCTTTAGTGTGCAGTCTAGCTCTATAGGCTCCTTTAGTGTGCAGTCTAGCTCTAGGCTCCTTTAGTGTGCAGTCTAGCTCTATAGGCTCCTTTAGTGTGCAGTCTAGCTCTATAGGCTCCTTTAGTGTGCAGTCTAGCTCTATAGGCTCCTTTAGTGTGCAGTCTAGCTCTATAGGCTCCTTTAGTGTGCAGTCTAGCTCTATAGGCTCCTTTAGTGTGCAGTCTAGCTCTATAGGCTCCTTTAGTGTGCAGTCTAGCTCCATAGGCTCCTTTTGTAAAGGGCCCTGACTGAGTCTGTTTCCACCTGAAACATAATTCCACCACAAACATGATCATTACAAGTTTTTTGGGAGGCTAATCAACTCACGAAAAGTTCCTTGAAAGTTCCTTGACAAACACCTGTAATATATGTCAAGGGTTTTAAATCCTTACCTTGTTCACATTTCTTTTGAAGCCGGTTGAGGTAGAGGCTTCAGTTTCTGGGACAGGTTGTGAAAGATCCTACAATAAAAGAGATGTGTAACTTGGGCCAGTCCCTGTTTTATGCCACACATTCAAATGTTTGCCTTAATAAAAAGCCCAGTGCATTCACCTCAGCAACTGTCCCAGAACACAGACAGAGTGTCTTCATCATTTCCTCCTCCCTGATAAATAAAAGTAGGCCAATATGTTTCTGGTGTTCTGTCTGCTGCATACTGACCTCTGTGTGGGAGACTGTGTGTGTGTGCTGGCTTCAACAGGGACACTGCATTTCCCTCTACTGCAGAACATACAGTCAGCCATATTTAAAACTTAAAATAGTAATGTATCGCACACGTACCCAGTGTTACTTGCTTAGAGGAGCCGGCACCAGGGTCAGATTGTACAGCACCTGTAATCCCATCCATAATCGGCCGTCCCTTATTCCTATTAGAGCCAACTCAGTGTATTCTGGAGGAGTGGCCCTCCACTGGTTTTCTGAATTTCACTCTTTTTTCGGTTTGCCTCAAACAAGTGTTAATAAAAAAAATAAGGTTGTGTGTAAATACTTACTAGGCTACTTTGAATTATATGTTTATATTTTGTCTTTATCAGCTGCCAAGAACGTTTGGAAATGCATCTAAAAATCAATGAATATTAATCTTTATTAGTATATACATGCAAATTTTTTTATATATTATAAAAATATAGGCTATATTTCACACACACATACATTCATAGCCTATATATACATCATTCTACATGAATAAAGAACGCATTTATTTAGCTTACACATTAACATAATCAGCAATCTTTCTCCAACAGTCTTCTCTTGCTTTGGCAGCAGAGACCGTATTGTTTCGAGCTTGTAATACATATTTAAATTCATCGTAATTCTGAATGATTATCTCTTGCTCCTCCGCGGAAAGAAAATATCGCTCTCGCTCTATCCATTTCGAACACGATTGGTTGTTCGGTCCCAACGTCACTTTGGTATGTGCACGCGCTCGCGGAGTAATCATAGCTTAAGATCAAAGCCTGAGTTGACAGAGAAAGTTGATGAGCTGCGTCATGGTACCAATAAAGCCTGATTGTATCGGTTTGGTTTTGTCAACTCAAAACTAATCCTGTAACTCCGAGTTTGTTCAGCTACCTTCATGGTACAGGCCCCTGGATTTGTGTCACATACACAAACACTCACAGTAAGTTTGGCACAATATACCAAATAGCTTGCCATAGTATCAACCTGTGTAAAATAACAGCAATGCTCTCGTTTATGAACACTTACACAAACAAAACAAAACCAAAAACACAACTAATAAAAATGAAAACTAATTGTATGCACTGATACTTTATTTTAGTTATATCTGAGATATTCTTAGGTATTGTTCAAAGATATTGTAGAAATCTGTCACTATTCTAATTATATCTAATGTTATAGTTATTACTGAACCTTTATTCAGTCATAGAATTCTCATTAATTAATCACAATGACACTTAACCATAGCCAATAAACTTCACTTGAAGCTGTCCATGTGTGACCCACAAACAAAACACCATTTAAGTCAGCCTTTTAAAAGTAAGTCCTAGCACACAGTGTTCCAGCTGTCTTCAAGGAGCACTTGCCAATGACACACACACACACACACAGATAAACACAAACACAAACACACACACAGATCTCCTTTCAGTATCTATACACAATGATCTCAGTACCTTCCCCCTCTCTCTCTTCTGCTCTCTCTCTACTCACCAGAACAAACACACACACCTAATTATAAGCATCTTATGGTCATCTGTAACGGTCATTAAACACACTACAACCAACATGGTCACGCTTTATATTAATTACATAATTTTTACATAAAAAAATATTGTTAGGTACAATGTACTTATTCTGTTCATGTTGTAATGCAAAACACTTTTGATACTAATGAGGTGGGATTCGGGTAAGGTCAGGGACAGGTTTGTGGTATGGTTAGGTTTAAGGGGTAAGAAAAGGGTCAACAGCGTATGCACAACAAACTTCCATAATATGTAACTATTATACAGGTCCTTCTCAAAAAATTAGCATATTGTGATAAAGTTAATTATTTTCCACAATGTAATGATAAAAATTAAACTTTCATATATTTTAGATTCATTGCACACCAACTGAAATATTTCAGGTCTTTTATTGTTTTAATACTGATGATTTTGGCATACAGCTCATGAAAACCCAAAATTCCTATCTCAAAAAATTAGCATATCATGAAAAGGTTCTCTAAACGAGCTATTAACCTAATCATCTGAATCAACTAATTAACTCTAAACACCTGCAAAAGATTCCTGAGGCTTTTAAAAACTCCCAGCCTGTTTCATTACTCAAAACCGCAATCATGGGTAAGACTGCCGACCTGACTGCTGTCCAGAAGGCCATCACTGACACCCTCAAGCAAGAGGGTAAGACACAGAAAGAAATCGTGGCGTGGCATGGAGGCAATCAGCCTGTGGCACTGCTGAGGTGTTATGGAGGCCCAGGATGCTTCGATAGCGGCCTTAAGCTCATCCAGAGTGTTGGGTCTTGCGTCTCTCAACTTTCTCTTCACAATATTTAAGCAATTATAGAAATTAATTACAGCAGTTTTTAAATTGCCTACAAGTACAATGCAAAAACATGTATGCATTTAATAAATTCATTGTATCAAATGATTTATTTAAATGTCAGTATATAGTAAAGACACTTAATATAAAATGAGACCGTTTTTTTATATGAAGAAAAAAATTATTATGTATGTTATATCCATCCTTAGGATGAGATGTTAAACCGAGGTTCTGACTCTCTGTGGTCATCCTAGCCAAATTTGCCCTTGGCCTCTGTCCATCATGGCCTCCTAATCATCCCCATAAACTGATTGGCTTCAACACTCTGTCTCCACTCCACCAGTAAGCTGGTGTGTGGTGGGTGTTCTGGCATAATATGGCTGCCATCGCATCATCCAAGTGGATGCTGCACATTGGTGGTGGTTGAGCAGATTCCCCCTTCCATGTAAAGCGCTTTGAGTACCCAGAAAAGCGCTATATAAATGTAACTAATTATTAGGGCTGCACGATTTGGGGAAAATGTCATATTGCGATTATTGAGGTTAATATTGCGATTGCTTGCTTGGTTCTAAAGCAAAATGCACACACAGATTAGTGATAATTCTGAAATGTGTATTTCTCAACTCAAACTAGCAACAACAACTAAATGATTGATAACACCTATAATGATCAATAAGCCATTGATGTCTGGATAAAAATGACCCCCTCTCCCCCATTTTAAATATTAATTAAAGCCATCCAACATTACAGTGATTCCGTCATTACAATTGAAAGCTATCAATTTTTTTTAAACATTTATTAGGCTTCAAAAATTATAACAGCTTTTAATTTAAGTGAACTTAAAACAATCCTCACATAAACCCATAATAAATGTCATATTTACCTGTGCCCTTCCTGTCTAACAGGTAGGACATATACAGAAATTGAATAAAGTTATCAAACAGTGTGCGCTGCATAAATTATATATAGATTAATCCTTATTAAACACAAGTTCTTTAGTCAAGAGCAGTGAGTAATTTTCTCTGTTCCCTTTGTTCTTTGATTAACTTTACTGACAGAAACTTTAACTTGCCCTTTAAGAACAGCCGTTGCTGACAGAGACGCGGATCTCACACGGCGCGTCATTCTCTTACAACTCATTACGTCCATCATAAGACTGCTCTTATGTTATGAAGATACTCGGCAAACAACATTTTGGCATAATTGTGTGTGTTATTGTTCGTTCAAGCGCAAAAGAAAACTGTATTCTGGTGCGCGGTCTGTGCATGCGCATGATACTGGTGTGCGTCTTTCTGTGAGTGAAAGTCAGGACATTCACAGGCAGCACGCACTCTTTTGACTTGTCGCACATTAATGGTTTAAAGCATTAGCACGAATAAGAGCGGGATTATGTAACAATAGCCAAAGGATGACAAAAATAACAGATGCCGCGTTAATTGCGTTAACAGCCCTAATTTGTTTATTTCATATAAAATCGCAGCATTTTGCGTCATATAATCGCATAGGCTAGACATCGCGAATGCGATATGATCGTGCAGCACTACTAATTATTTTTATTAATGTATGTTAAGTATGACATCAGCTTGTTACATGGTCTTTAGAGATTAAGTTAATTTTCTTGATATTAAAATCACAAAAAATCTGCTCTTGGGTCTGTCCTGGTATTTTAAACACAAGCAGACACAGTCACGAGTACACACACTCACCAGGACACATGCACAAAGACGGTGCAAGTGACTGACACTAACATGGGCGTTTTGATTGAGAAACTCTACTCTTGCTTTCATGGTCTCCATCCATGCATTAAACCAGGGGTTTCCAAACTCGGTCCTGGAGGGCCACTGTCCTGCAGAGTTTAGCTCCAACCCCGATTAAACACACCTGAAACAGCTAATCAAGGTCTTGATTAGCTGTTGAAGGTCATTAGGCATGCTAAAAACTTACAAGCAGGTGTGTTGAGGCAAGTTGGAACTAAACTCTGCAGGACAGTGGCCCTCCAGGACCGAGTTTGGACACCCCTGCATTAAACAGTCCCTCCAGAAAAACGCGATTATGCGATCGCTGAATTCAATGCATAATCAGCCAAAGTCCGCATATTCATGCGGGGGCCGCATTTTTTCAAATACGCAGCACTTTCGCCGCATAAATTGCCGATTTTCGTGCAAAATATGCGGGGTTTGCATGATTTCATAATACTCGCATTTTCGTTGCAAAAAAGTCACATATACCTTAGCAGAAAGTTGAAAAATGTTGCGTTTGCTTCACACAAGAGCAGCCATTTCCCCCTGTTTCCATGGGAACGTTATGAAGTGACGCAATAACGCGACGGGATAGCTCACAGCCGAAGTTATTGCAGAGGCCAGACAGACTCACGGAGGCGATTGACATCTCACAAATCAAACTCGTATAACTGTCTGTCACACGTTCTACCGTCACATCGTTACTTAATAAACAAAATAAGATAAAAGAAGTAGCATCAAACAGAAATTACCCGCACACATGGGGTGTTCGAGGCGCACATATAATATAACACTGCAGACAGTTCAACAGGGAGCGCGCAGCTCTTAAAGGGGCCACACCTTATTTACACTCGTTACAGTCTGAAATAAAACAAGATGATAAATTAAATATTCCCAGCACTTTCTATTGGCGCTTTTCCATTACCAGTACCAGCTCGACTCGACTCGACTCGGCTCGCTTTTCGTTCCGTTTTCCATTGCAGAAAGTATCGCCACAAATAGTACCCGGTCGTCATAGCGACGCCTTTCGTTCCTCGTTGCCCCATCAAGCTCTCGCTGGATCCTCTCTTCGGCAACCAAACAAAGGAATGTCTGCACCTCCTCGTTTGACCACGGCGTATTCTTCCGAGTTGCCATAATAATAGTAGTAAGTTTAGTAACTATCTCTGGCTAAACTATTTAAAAACGGCGGGGTTATTCTGGATACTCCATCTGGCGCGTGCAATGATGACGCAGTGAATAGTGACGATTCTCTCTGACCAATCAGCAGTCGGCATTGTTTTCACGTCACATTTTAGTATCGCCTTAGCTCGCCTCAGCTTGCTTAGAACCTCGCCGGAGGTGGTACGAAAAAAAGTACCCGAAAGCAGGTACAGGTACAACTTTTACACAGTGGAAAACCAAACAAAGGCGAGTCGAGTCGAGTCGAGCTGGTACTGTGTAGTGGAAAAGCGCCATATGATGTAGTATGCTTGCTTATCAAAGGAAGTAATAAGAAATGACTCTTTACATTAAGGTAGTAGCCTAGTGAGAACAGGGTGTTGGGGGAATCACTTTTTTTCTCTTTTTCATCAAACCGCATTTTTTGCAAGTTCCCGCAATTTCATCGCATACAATTGCATAAATATCCCGCATATTCCATTGCATTTTTAAAGAAAAGGGGCCGCATAATCAAGGATTTTTGCCCGCAACAATCACAAAAAAACTCCGCGTTTTTCTGGAACAGGGTTTCTGCAGGTTTCAGTAAGTCAAATTTAAGACCTTTTTAAGACATTTTAAGACCATTAAGATTGAAATTTAAGACCTACACGACGCATTATCCAAGTTAGATAGTTACCTCGGGATCATTAGAGTATCTATCTATCTATCTATCTATCTATCTATGTGTGTGTGTGAGAGAAGGAGAGGTAGATATTTTTTTAATATAAAATTGTACTTTTGCATATTATACTTTAAAAACACAATTATTGTTGATTTTAGTTGATCATAGTTGATCATAACTAGAGAGGAAATGATGAGATGATTAAAGTGACTAAAATTATCAAGGTTATCACAGAATCCTCAAAAAGTACTAATACTACAGAATTAAGTCAATTCAACAAGTTTTATGTCGAAAAACAGCAAATAAATTGATTAGCATCAATATGCAGTTTTTGTTTACATAAACATTAAAATACCATTAAAAATGATGGCTAGATTTTAAAAGAGTGTCTTGCAACATGTCATCTACTAACATGTACAAGTTCAAATAAAGTTTTGACAAAAAAAGGTTTTATACAAAGATAAACCTCATATTTCAGCCTTTAAATATTTTTTTTTTAAAAGAATGCGTCAAAAAGATAAATTACTGACATTTACACATTAGCTTATATTTATTAGTAGTGTTTGGGTGAACCCCCCATCCTTCATGTTGACGGAGCTTTCAATGTTGTTATGGAAAGGGGTGATTGGTTGGTTCCTGTCACATGACCTGCGGTGCACGCATTTGCGGCATTCTGAAAAGTTTAGATTTTTTCCATCTCGTAGACTTTTTAAGGCCTTAAATTTAAAGTCCAGAATTTTAGACTTTTTAAGACCCCGCGGAAACCCTGTGGAAGGACTGATTAAATAATTAACCTATTGCAGATCGATCTAAGATCAGGTGGTTAACTAATGACAGGTTTAGATCAAGTGTTCGGAACGGAGACTAGTGTGATCATTTGACCTGGAATCACGTGATTAACCTGTTACAGTTTTGCATGTTACACATTACATGCTCCCCTATAAGTGGAATGTACAATACAGAGACAAACGGATCACCTCACAGACCTAAAATAAGACAAAGGCGAAGCAGATCGACAGACATGTGCATGTGAGAGGGCCATACGTGCTCACACATACATAGAGAGACAAATAAACCAGACTGCATGTGTACACACATACACAGTCATCAGACTGCAGCAGGAAGGCTGAGAGCTCAGGTCTTGTGGTGTGTGTTACTGTGGCCCCTCATCCTGGCCAGCGTTACTCTAGAAGGATCCGCAGTCTCAACTTCACCCGCCACTCATCACGACACTGCCGTTATGCAATATTTAGCACAGCACACACACCAGGTACACGTTCATTCTCAGACGAATGCTGTCTAAATCACATTTTGTCTATCTGACACACATGAACATAATCTTCTGTGTTACTAAATCATTCAAAATATTTGTGGTGGAATGACACTTTTTAGTGAATGTTGCCCACGGTTTTAGGCTGAGATTCATGTGCACCAGTACAGGTATGCTGTTGAGTTTACTTAGAGAAATACTAAACTAAAGAAATACACAATATGTAGATGCAGTTGAGGCAGCTCTAGTAAAAACAATCTCAAATGACTTACTAGTGCCTCATGGGGTAGTATTTTGAGGTGGGTCGACTCAGGTAACCTCAGGAGGCAGATTCAGGTAGAGCTCTGTGTGAGAGCCAAAGCAATGGCAAGAATTCAGCAGCAGCTGCAGAGCTTCAGCTCAGAACCTGCAGAGTTTCATTATCATCCCACACTGAAACAGAGCAACTGGAAGTCAAGAGTGAGTCTGTGTAAGAAGCTGTGGTAGAAGCACATCAAAAAATGTCATTTAGTAAACAACAACCTGCATGTCACATACACATTAAATGAGTTCATCAGAAATATAGAACGATGAAATGTAGAGTACAGACACAATACCGTTTGAATGTTTGAAAATTAATACTTTATTAAATAAGTTATTTTAAATTGTAATAATATTTCACAATATAAATGCAGCCTTGTTAAGCATAAGAGACTTAACAAAAATCTATCACTATGAATTTGATTAGCTAAACCATGAGTAGCATAATTATTTGCAAGTGCTTTTTTAAGTGAATTTTTGTTGGTTTATTGCTTGACATTTAAATGTTATAGCGCTTACATTACAAAACATAAAACTATTAACTGTAAGGGTGCTGACATTCTGGCCAACTTTATAAGTCTAATAAATCTATACTACATTGTTAACCAGTGAGTTATAATCAACATATATGAATGATTAGGTGTTAAATAACAAAGTTTGTGTTACTGCAAATATCAAAGTAGCTTAAAAATACTTTTTTCAAGAAATTAACTTTTTTTCCACAGCTCTGTTATCACTACATGTGCACAGCAATTTTCTTTTTTGCCATAATCTATGGCCATCTATTAAGTTGTTTTATATCTTAAAATACAAATAGGCAGAAATAATTGAGTTTCTGATATATTAATGAAATGTAATTATCATTAAATACTCTTCCTGACAATCAAATCTACAGGAGCACAAATCTACAGTAAAGAGAAAAGCATCCATCACTTACTCTCACAAACACACTTATTCCACAATACCAAACATAGTGAATCACAGTGCATACACATTCTATCACAGAACATCATATTTTTCATTATGTATTTGAGTGTATTATGCAAACCGAACCACCATCTAAGTACTTTTATTCACAACCCTTCACTCATCCCTTCTGTCCATATACCTCCAGTGCAGATGAACTCTTCAGAGCACCATTTCAGTCTTACCTCACTCCCAGAGTATCACATTCTGCAGGCAATGCATTACCTGTCCAAAGAGCAGAAAACACACCAGTCTGGCTGTGTGCTCACAACAAACCAAATCCTACTGTACAGCCCCGAACAGAGAGAAATAGGGTGTGTGTATGTGTGTGTGTGTGAGTGTGTGTGCGCGAGAGAGAGAGTGGGAAACAGGGAAAGAGAGAGAAAGAGAGAGAATAGTTTTGTGAAAACTGTGCAACTTCACTACCAAACAAGGTGCATGGAAGTAGCAAAACACATGTAGAGAGGGTAAACCAGCAACACTTTCTTCAAATGTATTTATTAATCTCAAAACTGGGGTGTTTTGGCACATAAGTTTTCATCGGAAAACTTAATAGTGGGTGAAAATAAATCCTTTACATTGACCAAGGAGGTAAAACCATCTGCTAGAAAAGAAAAGACTGACAATATCGGAAAAGGAGGACTTTGGGGGGTTTTCTGTTCTTAAAGGTTTATTAAAGTTAAGTTAAAGTTACTTTTAAAGGATTGAATTTAAAGGATTTCTTTATTTCTTCTAACTCTGCTGAAAGTCTGTGCACCAAAATGCATTAGTTTAAATTAAAGTGTTGTTGGTTTACTTTTTTGGAAGGAAAGAATGGATGGTGATATTAAGTTTTTTCATCATCAGTCTCACAAACACGTTCAAAAGTTTGGGGTTGATACATTTTTGAAAGTCTCTTATGCACACCACACCTTCATTTATTTGATCAAAAATGCAGTAAATACACTAATATTGTAAAATATTATTACAATTTAAGATAATCGTTTTCTATTGTAGTATATTTCAAAATGTAATTTATTCATGTGATATGGCAAAGCTGAAATTTCAGATTCATTACTCCAGTCGTCAGTCAGTGTCACATATCCTTCAGAAATCATATACTGATTTGCTGCTCAAGAAACATCAATGCACATCTTTGGCTCAGTTTGTTCATTGTTCACTGTTCTACAGTATGTATGTGCTGCTGAAAAGGTGGTCTGTCATACTGGACACAAGCCGAGTCTCGTGTTTCTGTCTCTTACACAACTTCATGGATACTTTACTGTTTAGAATTGCCCCTCCATCCCAGGGAGTTTAACCACTAACCTGTGTGTGTGTATGTGTGTGTGTGTGTGTGTGTGTGTGTGCATGTGACCATGTGGGAGATGCTGCTATTGAATAGTGTCTGCTTTGCTTGTATTTCCATGTGAGTGCTCTGAAGGATTTTCTCAGAAACAAATCAAGAAAATTGAAGACATTTGGGACAGCAGATTCTGGGACTAGAGAATGTTAAAATTAACTAAAGTAAGTGAAAGTATAAGTGATTAAGATAACTGAACTCCTGTATTGACCTGAACCCACACTTTCTCTGTAAAAAGACAGTCTTCAGGGCAGAATCACTTCTACTCAACCTTCATCATCATCATCATCATCCTTACCACAACTCATTCATGTGTCCAGTCTACTTGCAGTCACGGTTATCCACGTTACTGACTGACCGCACATTGTAACTAAATATTCTGTTTCTTTTTTCCATTTCGAAAGACAACACCTTTTCTGAGCTAGACCGGTTACCGTTTAATCAGTTCCACTTTGACCGCGCACAGACTTCCACCAGACAAACGTGACTTTCATGTAATCCAAGACTTCAAGTATTACTCTGCTGCAGGAATTTTTAACAGACCACTTTATCAGTGAGACAACATAAAAGTAAAAAACAAAACAAAAAAAACTATTGAGCTATTCAAGGGGATTGAGGAGGTTGGTCTGCAAAATAGCCTAGAAAAAGCAAACAAATCCACACTACTCAAACTCGCATCATCACAAAAATTGCTTATTTGCACTGTAAAAATGTGCTTCAAAAAGTCAATTAAATGATTCACAGAAAAAAAGAAAAAAGATATATAATTTAATAAGACTGAATCAACCCGAATACATTAAGTTAGGGCAAAGAAGGTTATATTTTAAAGTAAAATCAGTTAAAGTGAACAACTGCTTATTTTACATTGTATTTTCAGTTACATTAAGTTTTCACTGTTAGATCACATAGCTTTTTTTAAATATACAATCAACTGAATGGATTGAAAAAGATACTTCAATCTATCTCCGTTTTCTATCTGTGAATTTTTAATAGATTAAAAGGCAAGCAGTGAGCTGACTGGGGGTATCTCAGGCCATGCCTGGGTTTGAGGTACCAGGGGGGCTGCGTGTAGGCTATACCCACTGCATGTTGTCACGTAACCTATGTGGTAACATCTAAATAAACTGGATTTATTATGATTTAACACGAATGAATCAAACTAAATTCGTTTACACCAACAATAGTAATTTTAAGGGTCAGTGCCAAAAGAAATAACTCTTTCAAGGTAACAACTGCCGTTTTGCTCTTTTTCCTGTGTAGGGTGAAAACGACTCTCGTTTTTTAGCTTTCATCGACTCCTAAATAATACAAAAGAAACCTAGCAGACCCGAGGTTGAGCGGCTCATTAATAACTTGTGTAAAACAGCCACAGACTGGGGCACATGCGACTGCTATCAGATGCGACTCTGTGAGGTAACTGTACAGAAATACAGCTAAACACTAGCAAACATATAAAGAGTTCATTTCATTCCTCGGTTTATGATGCCAAACGCAAAGAAGCTGTCAAGAGCGTATGACAGATGTAGTGGTGGCAATTAGTAAACCAATGTGCATGTCTGAACACTAGTAATAAAGTAGGCTACTATTAAGCCCAAGTGAGTGGTTTATGAAAAGTTATTCAACAGAACTTACCTTAATATCTATGGCAGACCTGGAATGGTTGGGGCGGACATGACCGAAGGCAGTAGAGGATGCTTTTCGAGTGCTCAGGAGAATCGCGCCGTCAGTTTTCGCGGTGTATCTGTTTCTGTCCTGAAGTGTGCCAGCATCCCAAACATGCGCGCATCCTCCACGCGCACAGCACGCGATAGACTGCTCAACTGCTCAACGCGACGCTCTGATTGGTGCGTCAAAGCGTTTCGCTCTCAAAATACCTGAACACTGGCCTTTGACTGAGAAGACAGGGCCGTGGCTGGAGGATTCGGGCCCCCTGAAAAAATATTGATGTGGGCTCCCGCCACCCTCCACCAATATCATATACTTTGCAATAGATGAGCATGGAGGCCCACATATAACAGAAGATGGTTATGTTGTTGTAAAACCTTTATTTTAAAAGTTAAATGTTTATATACAAATTAATAAAAACTAAAAAAAAGCAAGAAATTGTTAAATAATAATAAACCAATTTTTAAAAAAGTAACGGCAAAATAATGCCCCCCCCCCCATCAGTCTGTTATAATTCATAAACAAAAAGTAACATTTAGAAATTTACAAGAATGCAGTCAAATTAAAAAAATAAAATATTTTATTATCTTATTTTTTTATAAAGATAATATGGAACTGGTAATATTAAATAAAGCTTATAAATGTATTCATCCAAGTGCAGTGTGTTGTATTCGTGTTGTCTTGATGTAATAAATAACTTACATCATCAGCCGGCAGGTCAGGTGCTTAATGCAATGCGTCGTGACCTATTTTTTTTACAGTCTATGGTCGTGACTCGTGTCAATTTTTTAACTCGATTTACAATAGTGGCAAAAGACAGGGATTTTAACCACCTAATCATTCGGTCGATTGTGGTGCGCACCGATAATGAAAAGTGACAGTAGCCTACCCGGCACGCAGGCTAGACGGTAGTTTTCTTATCCCAGCGAAATAACAATACAACCTGTCTTTAGAAACGTCTTGATCGACTGGGATACAACAACTCTCCTGGCCTCCCTCTCCTTCTTTTTGTGGCGTTTCTGGTACCCTGATTTAGGTTTTCTTTTCCACGACATTTTTCAGTCAGTCTCCTGAGTCCTGCTCTTCCACCAAGTTCATCGTTAACTTCAGGCAACTGCCGCCTTAACTCTGATTGGTTCTGTTCACGAGCTGGGGTGGGACTTACATTTTTATTGGGTCCATCTGATGTTTGTCACTGACTGAATAATTAATAAATACTTTAGATCGGACTAAACCATTTTTAGGGAGGTAAGAGAAGCAGATATTTGGAAAAAATGTTTTTGTGGTTTTCATTTAAATCTCAGGCATAAAACTAATATAAGTATTAGAATTAATCATACAACAGGGGCCTATTTAGGCCTAGTATAACTGCTGGATTTTGTGGGGCCCCTATAATTGTCACCACCATTCACCCCACTAGCGACGGGTAGAATCACCCAAATCCGAAGCAAAAATAAAGCTTTATAAATTTGCGCTATAATAGAAATGTATTCATTAAAAGTGTTAGCTATTCTTACAGTAATTGTTAAAAAAAGTATAAAGTTATTAAAATGTTAATAGTTATTATATAAGTTATATAATAGCCTGTATACTAATATATTTATAGTTATTAAAATAGTTACATATTGTTTGTTAACTCCCCTTACAATAAATTACCAGTTTCTTCTGTCAATAAAAAATAAATACAGCCACTGTCATGAAAAAGAGAAATACAAGATTCTAAATTAGACACGATTCCATATTAATTTATGATTTTACAGTAGTAAAAATAACTGTAGCAACTATTGTATTTTCATAGAAATGACTTGGCCATTTATGTACAGATCAATTTCACAGTGTCTTATTTACAATGAGTGAGCGCCATCTGCTGGCCTGAAATACTAATATATAATCTGTACATCTAGTCAGTGCTATTGTGAATACATGAAAGAAACAGTGTCACAAAATGGATGAGGAATGTTTTATTACATTATTAAGCTGCTGGATACATCTTATAAAAGTGCAGTCAATTTATAAAGCATTTGAGACTATAGTGCTTTGTTCTAAATAGTCTACATCTCAAAGTCTACATCAACTGGCAGGGATGCATCAACTCCTACCTGTTTATTTTAATGTGTTGCATTATTTCACACTGGATTTGCTGGTCTTGACAATAATCGAGCTGCCTGTGACTTTGGTATTAAAAAATTCAACCATGAACTGGTTCTTCAGTCTGTGGAGGAAGTGAATGTACCTCACCCCGGGCCCATACTTGGAGAATACATGGGAGACCTATACACATTAAAATGTTATGTGGACACATGTATATAAAAAATTAATGAATATAAATGTATGAATATACTCATGTGTGCTACCTTCTTCCAGGTGTGTGTGTAGTGCTCCAGGTTCTCTTCAGGGTTAAATGAATGCTGCTTGATGACTGTCTTAGCATCAGCACCCAAGAGCTTCACATCGAGCTGATAGATAGATTTATGAAGCTGGCTTTCCTCATACCTACACATGAAGGGAAACACCTAGTCATTAAAAGTGAAAGGACATATTAAAGCTGCCATTTAGGCTGAAACAACAATATCTAAAGCACTATGACCACCACAGACATGACATATGTAGCAATTGCAACAATGCAACTGGTTCTAAAATACAAAATATAGTTATGTCACAGATTAAATTGTTCAGATATGTCAGAAATTCATTCAAATTCATTTGTGCTTTTTGTCCATTTTTCTTTAGCTGTAAAATATTTGAATGTACAGACACGGATAGATTGCATAACAGCTAACTTTGTTAAAACAGCTTAACTGATATCCAGTTTAATTTTTTAACCCTTCTTTGCAGCTCAGTTTGCAATTATCGTTATTGAAGATTGCCTAAACTGCAAATACCTAGTTTTATAATTGGTTCATAACTCACCAGTCCTCAATGACTATCTCAGGCTGAAACTCATCCAGCAGTTGGTCCCACAGACCCTCTGCCTTCAGGTCCACATGCTGCTCTAGAGAAAACCACCTGAGGTAAAGATACACAAAGAACATATCAGACAGAACATTCTGCTTACCCTGATGAACTGACAAGCCAATGTCTTTCTAATATCTGATTCAAATACAAAGACCTATATAAGATAAATAAAATGACCTCTTTTGTACTGGAACATGACAAATGTTTTTATAAGTTTTTTCTTTTTTCTCACAAAACTGGGCTTCACCTGTACTGAGGCAGCTGGCAGACCACAACCCCGGGGGGTATTCCACTAGTGTCGTATGGCAAAACTTCTGTATTAGTTTTCCAGCCAGAGAAATTGCCTACAATTAACATCCAGGTACAAGATTAAATTCTCAATCATCTTTTTATTTTTATTAGAAACCAAAGATATTCATAATGGCATATGTTTTGGGTGTAAAGTTCAACCAATTAACAATTCATGTTCTAGTCAAATGTCAGATATAATATAGACAATTTCCATTGCAGTGGATGTAATATTCAGCAGTGGTGAGGTTTTTACGCAGCAAATATATTAATGTGTTGATTGCTGACTCACCATCGGGCTCTAACTGAGGTGGCTGGTCTGGAGGAGGAGGCATTCCCGACCGATGGGGTTCAGGTGGAGGCACAGTGTGGTTTACACCTAGTTGTTGAGCAAGAAAAAAAAAAGATGAGTTCAAAAGATTTGCATGAAAATATTAAATTTCTATTACAGTAAAATGTAATTGCAAATACTGACTTTCAAATGTATGTAAAATAACATTGTAGGCAAATAATATAAATCCATAATAATCCATGGGCTATAATTTAAGGGCAACATTTGCAGTACTAAATAGGCCACATGTAAAAAGGCAAATTGTTTCATCGCTGCACAGATTCAATATTTTGAAAGCAGCTTCTTTCTCTTTTACATACACAACATTATCAATCAACCCCATCTAGATTTAAATAAAATTTGCCTTCTTCATGAAACATGACTTTGTTATACAAAGATAATGCCACTCTACCAACTAGCCCTGTGAATTTTATTCATATACATTTAATTGTATATCTTCTCTGTATCTTTAAAAATATAGGGAACATTTTATTCTAAAACAGCAATCCATTTGGAAAAATTAAGTAGGCCTACATCAAATTATTGATTTAATTAACAATAACAACATACAGCCAGGTCCATAAATATTGGGACATCGACACAATTCTAATCTTTTCGGCTCTATAAACCACCACAATGGATTTGAAATGAAACCAACAAGATGTGCTTTACCTGCAGTCTTTCAGCTTTAATTTGAGGGTATTTACATCCAAATCAGGTGAACGGTGTAGGAATTACAACAGTTTGTATATGTGCCTCCCACTTTTTAAGGGACCAAAAGTAATGGGACAGATTAACAATCATAAATCAAACTTTCACTTTTTAATACTTGGTTGCAAATCCTTTGCAGTCAATTACAGCCTGAAGTCTGGAACGCATAGACATCACCAGATGCTGGTTTTCATCCCTGGTGATGCTCTGCCAGGCCTCTACTGCAACTGTCTTCAGTTCCTGCTTGTTCTTAGGGCATTTTCCCTTCAGTTTTGTCTTCAGCGAGTGAAATGCACGCTCAATCGGATTCAGGTCAGGTGATTGACTTGGCCATTGCATAACATTCCACTTCTTTCCCTTAAAAAACTCTCTGGTTGCTTTTGCAGTATGCTTCGGGTCATTGTCCATCTGCACTGTGAAGCACCGTCCAATGAGTTCTGAAGCATGTGGCTGAATATGAGCAGATAATATTGCCCGAAACACTTCAGAATTCATCCTGCTGCTTTTGTCAGCAGTCACATCATCAATAAATACAAGAGAACCAGTTCCATTGGCAGCCATACATGCCCACGCCATGACACTACCACCACCATGCTTCACTGATGAGGTGGTATGCTTTGGATCATGAGCAGTTCCTTTCCTTCTCCATACTCTTCTCTTCCCATCACTCTGGTACAAGTTGGTCTTTGTCTTATCTGTCCATAGGATGTTGTTTCAGAACTGTGAAGGCTTTTTTAGATGTTGTTTGGCAAACTCTAATCTGGCCTTCCTGTTTTTGAGGCTCACCAATGGTTTACATCTTGTGGTGAACCCTCTGTATTCACTCTGGTGAAGTCTTCTCTTGATTGTTGACTTTGACACACATACACCTACCTCCTGGAGAGTGTTCTTGATCTGGCCAACTGTTGTGAAGGGTGTTTTCTTCACCAGGGAAAGAATTCTTCGGTCATCCACCACAGTTGTTTTCCGTGGTCTTCCGGGTCTTTTGGTGTTGCTGAGCTCAAAGAGTTTTTTTAAGGGAAAGAAGTGGAATGTTATGCAATGGCCAAGTCAATCACCTGACCTGAATCCGATTGAGCGTGCATTTCACTCGCTGAAGACAAAACTGAAGGGAAAATGCCCCAAGAACAAGCAGGAACCTTAAGACAGTTGCAGCAGAGGCCTGGCAGAGCATCACCAGGGATGAAACCCAGCGTCTGGTGATGTCTATGCGTTCCAGACTTCAGGCTGTAATTGACTGCAAAGGATTTGCAACCAAGTATTAAAAAGTGAAAGTTTGATTTATGATTGTTAATCTGTCCCATTACTTTTGGTCCCTTAAAAAGTGGGAGGCACATATACAAACTGTTGTAATTCCTACACCGTTCACCTGATTTGGATGTAAATACCCTCAAATTAAAGCTGAAAGACTGCAGTTAAAGCAAATCTTGTTAGTTTCATTTCAAATCCATTGTGGTGGTGTATAGAGCCGAAAAGATTAGAATTGTGTCGATGTCCCAATATTTATGGACCTGACTGTAACTAAAATACATAATTCTACAAGACATCGAGGAGGTCTCATTTTAGGAAACCATTATAAAATTGACTGTTATTATTCGTTGCGTGGCGTAAATTACTAACCTATAATTTCTTTCCTTAGGACTACTTTGGAATGTAATGGTGACTTTTCAGGTTAAATATCACTGTGGTAAGCTGTATTATAAAAAAATAAAAAAATTATTTACTTCAGCATTGCGTGATACTATTTATATGTAAGTGATTTCAGTCATTTAGACCGATAATAAATTGTATTTACCTGTGAAAACAAACATGGAAAGAGACGTGATGATTTGGGAGAAAAAAGAGCGATTCTTCGTGCATTCCAGTAACTTAATTATTAATGGCATGACATTTTTCATAGTATTACAGCGGAATGCAAATGAAAAAAAAGAAAATAATCATGAGGAAAAGAATGCAGTGACTGAAAAGAGCTCTTTGACATAGATATTATTGTTATAACATGTCACGTTAAAATACAAAGTGTTACGTTATTCTCATGTTATTCTTAAATAAAACATGAAAGAAAACGGCAACCTTATGATTTGAAATGATTCGTTTCAGTCTTTTTGAATGGAAGTTCCCCAAACCGGAAGTGCCACCCATAATTCAAAACCATAAACGCAGTAAGCTCGTCAGGAATAAGGTAGACATAGTTTAACTACATTTAGTATAACAACTAGGCCTACATCATCGTTCCCATCCACTCCATCTCAACATAACAGTGTTACGTTCTTAAATTACAACAAAGTTCAAGCAGAGATCTCAAGTAGTAGAGATTTAATCAACACTGACTGTGAGCTAGCAGTTATGTTAGACCTATACGTTTTACGTCTGTGTGACGTCATTACCGTAAGGCGAGGGGTTCTTCAGTAGGTTCCGCTTAAACGGCTTCTTCTCGTACACCGATTTCCAGTCCACGTTGGCGGGCATGGGGACACCGTGAGTCCCCAGCTGCCACTGCGAATCGCACTTCGTTTTCCAGTCCGCCGCCATTTCAGACTGTTTCCCTCGCAGTCAGACACGCACTGCAAACACGGGGAAGTGTTTTATTATGGTCTGCCCCACCCAGAAAACATGCCCAGAAGAGCCTTGTGCAAGAGCCAACTTTACTGCACAGTGAGAAGTGAGTCACACCAATGACAGACCACCTCTGTTTCACAACACGAATGGTGTGTCAAGATACTTGAGACTTGATATTTGATCATTTTTACCAATACAAACAGCAAAGAGTAGGACAAATGCCATGCTATGAGTTGACAATAAGATAGAACGCAAATGTTTATGAGTCAAGAGTTTCAATCACTTCATTTGTTATTGATGGCCTTGTTTTAGCCTACACAATGAGTAATAGGTTGAAGTGATATATTAATGAGCAACAGACAGGTGAACTATATAGGCCTACCAGTACCACACCCATAAAGACAACATCAAGAGCTTATCATGTCAGCAAAGATTTAAGGATCACTCCAAGGCTGCCTATACAGGCCGGGTTTAATGCATCAGCCAAATCCATCCGTAAATCTTTCAAATAAATGTAACCAGTGTCTTGGAAATGCACATGGATAAACACTGGATAATAATAAAAAATAAAAATATGTTAATTAAACAAATCTATATTAAACATAGTGAAATTATCTAATTAAAATAAAGCTTTATTTGTAAAAATAATGTATTTTTCTATGTTATACTTGCAGCCTCAATGATTAATTTATATCATACATGAACAATCTATGTTGTCTCAGAGAGGATATTTGCCAAGAGGCTTGCTTATCTCTTGATATATAGCCTATATATAATCTCTTTTGCAGCAGTAGTTTAGTAAATACATGTACGTAGGAGTGTACAAGTGTAAGACTGGAAAATTGTAAGAATGTAGGAGAAGCCTTTGTAGGAGAACAAAGGAAATTACCATTTGGACCCCCTCATGTCCACCATTCGAGACGCAAGTCTCACTTCAGAATCATTCTAATTTACATCTCTTTCCCTCGACCCCCACTCGTGGTGAGATCTCCCAAACTCACACAAGAATCTAAATGGTTTAATGTGAATGATTATCATCAAGTTTTATACACGTTTGGTATTATTTGAAATGTCTCATTCCCAAATACTGAATGCAAATTTCCACTGCTAGCAAATGGTTACTTGCAGGTAAATTTCCACTGTGAACCATGTTTAGATTTGAAATGAGGTCTGGGTATATAATGAAACGCAACGAGAGCTAGTGGCTCTTTTCTGTATCCAGATCAGCCTGTGAGGTCGAGAGCCGAGTCTCTCGGCCTCACGTATTTCTTGTCGGGTAAACATTTTCCTTTTTGTCAAGATGCACAGATATCATTAAAACCTTTTTCATTTATGGAGTCGGATGAAATAACGAGTAAATAAATATGACAAAATGTATTGAATTTAACCAAAAATACTTTGCCTCGAGAAAAGACTTGTAACACGCAGAGCCCTTCCGTGCTGGTCGGATGCCGGACTTTGGGCCGACCGATCGCGCCTTACACAAGTCTATATAAATTTAAGAAGATATATCATTTAATGGTATTACATTTGACTAGTTTCCCTGATTCAGATTCAGTGCTTATACAGCATTTTGAAATAACTTATTGTGAAAGTATACTCAGTTACTTTCTCCATAAAATTACCAATTATCCCCATGACAATGGAATGCATTTCATTGTGAATATTTCGTAAAACATTCAATTTGATGCAACAATGTATGTATTTTATCAACGATTTACAAAAAAATCTCTTCTGCGTGTGTGGCATGAATGAGCCACAATGAATATTCACTAATCTGATGTATTTACTTTCTCACTTATACTTAGCTAACATTGGATAAAAACACTTTTGGATGACCCTCCCAACCACAACTATGTCAGTTGCTGTGGTTTGTTTCTAACGGATTACATAACTTAACTACTCACTGCTTAAGATCTAACTCCCTGTCAGCTGAAATCCTGAGCCCTGCCAAACAAACAAAGGCCTGGGACTTTTTAAATAATCTGAAGAAAAACACCAAACCAGCTGTTCCCACAGACATCCACCCAGTACCTCCTATTAATCATCTATTAAACAAGCATTCCAGAGAATTGAACATTCTCACATCTCCACTGTTACAGTGCTAAGTCAGTTTACTGTTGCTTACTGATGTCACAACTCACTCAGCAGAGTCGAGGTTAGTTCTGGAGGCTGTATTTAATGAAATGTGTTGGTGCATTTTCTAGAGCTAAAGCTTAAGAGAGATTCTATAGAGAGCAAAAGGAACCAAAATCATATATGAACCACAGACATGTTTTGTTGTGATAGCCAACTTAGAACACAACAGGAAACAAAATAATACTGCTCTCTGAGCAATTACTGACACAAAAGCCAATTATACGCAGCTTGTATTGTTAGAATAAAATATAAATATAGCTTTGAGAAAAGATCTGGATAATATGAATGCTTTGTCAGTGCTTTTAAATGTCTCGAGTTTGAACAAAAACCTCTAGCAACAATTTCCTCATTTAATTCTTAAATCAGTAGTTATTTGATTAATAAATGATTAATGATGCACTATTTCATCTTATTGATTATGTCATCACATTCTCATAATCCTCACATCTCTCCCCTTTCTTGTTTTCAGATGGCAGTGGCAGCAGGTGGCCATCAGGGTGAGTTGTTGGTTGTTTTTAATTAAAAACTTTTTAACTTTAATTAAAAACCACTAATCAAACACAAAACAAAGGCATGGGACAGAAAAAAGTAACATTCAATCCACGACAAAGACACAGGGCAAACATGAGGGCTTAAATACACTGACTATTTACAAGACGAGGAACACCTGTGGACAATGATCAGAGAATTAACAAATGACAAGACACATGGCAGGATCACATGACAAACAGGGAATCACGTGACAGACAAGAACAAGGAACGTCTACGGTTACGTATGTAACCCTCGTTCCCTGAGTAGGGAACGGAGACGTTACGTCGGATGACGACGAATGGGGTTTCGCTTAGAAAGCCTATCAACTTCGAGTATTACAAAACGAGCCAATGGCAAAGAAATGCCATGGGTCTGCGGAATTTGCATGACGTAACTCCGCCCCACCTCGTGGGTATAAAAGGAGGAAGTCCGCAACAGCAGTTTATGTTTCGATCCCCGCGGTACAGCGGAAAGTGGCAGGCAGACGTAACGTCTCCGTTCCCTACTCAGGGAACGAGGGTTACATACGTAACCGTAGACGTTCCCTTTCGTTGTCACTCCGAGTTACGTCGGATGACGACGAATGGGGTTACCAGTCTAATCACGCCACCCTCTCAGCTGTCTTCCAGTGCCCTGCGTAAATCGAGATCCCTGTCATAGACTGGACGAAGGACGCCTTTTAACACAGGAATACCAAGGTACACTGGGAAGCATATCCCAAGCTAGGGGAAGTATGCAATTAATGCCAACCCAGAGGGGGGGGGACTTAGAGAATACACATATGACCCGAAGGAAACATATGGAGAACACTGGGGTGTCCAGCCGCAGGTGGAATATTTCAACCCCAGGGGTGGCAAGGTGGCTTGCCAAGGGAAAGACACATGCTCAGAGAGGCTTACAGTGGAAATACACATGTGGGGGTCGCTCAAGGGAGGGACCATGCACACGGGAGGCACCTAGCCAACGCGCAGGCAAGAGACACTGGCGCCGACGTCAGGAGTGCTGGAGGAGCTCAGGGCTTTCGGAGAAGCTCACCTGAGGAGAATATCGCACGTATCCAGTCTGTGGAGTGGAATGGCGAGCAAGCGAAGACACCTGAGCGGGTCCTGTACTAGCTAGTTGAAGCGAGTACATGAGAGGACACTGGCTCCACTCGGAGATTATAGAATCTGGCGAATGTGTTAGGTGTCGCCCAGCCTGCAGCTCTGCAGATGTCTGTTAGCGAGGCGCCATGCGCTAGCCCAAGAGGATGCCACACTCCGGGTGGAGTGGGCCGTCACACCAAGGGGGCACGGTCGACCTTGCTGCTGGTATGCCAAGGCAATGGCGTCCACTAACCAGTGAGACAACCTTTGCTTGGAGAGAGCCTTTCCCTTCAGCTTCCCACCATAACAGACAAAGAGCTGGTCTGAGGTCCTGAAACACTGCGTCCGGTCTACATAGGCGCGAAGAGCGCGTACTGGACAGAGCAGTGCCAAGGCTGGGTCTGCCTCCTCCAGGGGCAGCACTTGCAGGTTCACCACCTGGTCCCGAAAGGGAGTGGTAGGAACCTTGGGCACATATCCGGGCCGGGGTCTCAGGATCACGTGAGAGAAGGCCGGTCCGAATTCCAGGCACGCTTCGTCGACGGAGAATGCGTGCAGGTCCCCTACCCTCTTGATGGAGGCCACTGCAACCAGGAGCGCTGTCTTTATTGACAGAACTTAAGCTCGACTGATTGCAGAGGCTCAAAGGGAGCACTCTTCAGGGCAGTTAGAACCACTGAGAGGTCCCAAGAGGGAACGAGAGGAGGCGAGGAGGATATAGTCTCCTCGCTCCTCTCAGGAACCTGATGACCAGGTCGTGCTTCCCTACCGACTTACCTTCGACCGGGTCATGATGTGCGGCAATGGCGGCAACATAGGCCTTAAGGGTGGAGGGAGACAGCCTTCGCTCCAACCCTTGCTGAAGGAAGGAAGCACAACGCTGATCGAGCATCTCCGGGGGTCTTCTCGGTGAGAAGATCACCAGTCGACGAAGAGGTTCCACTTCAACGCATAGACGTGTCTCGTGGACGACGCTCTAGCGGAAGTGATGGTAGCCGCCACCGCTGGTGAAAGGGTACTCAACCTACCTCGAGCCGTCCAGGAGCCACACGTGGAGGCTCCAGAGATCGGGGCGAGGGTGCCACAGGGTGCCCCGTCCCTGAGAAAGAAGGTCCTTCCTCAGAGGAATGGGCCAGGGAGGTGCTGTCGCGAGGAGTACAATTTCGGGGAACCAGGTCCGGTTGGGCCAATACGGCGCGACCAGAATGACCTGCTCCTCGTCCTCCCTGACCTTGCGCAAGGTCTGCGCAAGAAGGCTCACTGGGGGAAACGCATATTAGCGGCCCGGCGGCCAGCTGTGCCCTCGGTCAGGGAAAAATACAGAGCACAATGGGTCGAGTCGTGAGAGGCAAACAGATCTATCTGTGCGTCCCCGAACTGGTCCCAAAACAGCTGAACCGACTGGGGATGGAGTCGCCATTCTCCAGGGAGGGGCTGAAGCCGTGAGAGCTCGTCGGCTACACAGTTCAGCGCTCCGGGAAAGAAAATGGCTCGAAGCGACTCAGATGCTTCTGACTCCACAGGAGGAGGTGGCGGGCGAGTTGTGACATACGGCGGGAGCGTAGACCACCTTGATGGTAGATGTACGCTACAGTCGCGGTATTGTCTGAACGGACTAGTACGTGTTGACCCCGGGGCAATGCCAGGAAGCGGTGCAGGCAAGACGTACTGCCAACAACTCGAGGCAATTGACATGCCATAGCCGCTGGGGTCCTGTCCAGGAGCCCGCAGCAGCATGTCCATTGCACATGGCGCCCCAGCCCGTGGTGGAGGCATCTGTTGAGACAACAACATGCAGGGAAGCTCGTTCCAGGGGGACACCCGCCCTGAGAAAACTGAGGTTCGACCACGGGGTGAGGAACTGACGCCAGGTCGGAGTAACTGGTACTCGGAGCGTGCATTGTTGCCATGCCCACCTCGGGACTCGGTCGTGAAGCCAAAGCTGAAGCGGTCTCATATGAAGCAATCCGAGCGGCGTGACCGCGGCTGCAGATGCCATATGCCCCAGGAGCCTCTGAAAAAGTTTCAGTGGAACCGCACTCTTGCCCTCGAGTTGTCTCAGGCAAGTCAGCAGTGACTGCGCGCGCTCGCTCGTGAGCTGCGCGGACATGGCGACCGAGTCGATGTCCATACCGAGAAAAGAGATCCTCTGCACGGGGAAAAGTTTGCTCTTCTCCCAGTTGACCCGAAGGCCCAGACGAGCTAGGTGCCGGAGCACTAGGTCCCTGTGTTCGCAAACCTGATCTCGAGAGTGAGCTAGGATCAGCCAGTCGTCGATATAACTCAGGATGCGAACCCCGTGCTCCCGAAGGGGAACAAGGGCAGCCTCAACGACCTTCGTGAAGATGCGAGGAGACAGGGCTAGCCCGAAGGGGAGAACCGCGTACTGGTATGCCTGCCCCTCGAAAGCAAACCGTAGGAACGGTCTGTGGCGAGGAAGAATGGAGACATGAAAGTAGGCGTCCTTCAGGTCGATCGCTGCAAACCAATCCTGGGGCCGCACGCATTCGAAAACGCGTTTGGCGGTGAGCATCTTGAACGGCAGCCTGTGAAGGGAGCGGTTCAGCACGCGCAAGTCCAGGATTGGCCGTAACCCACCGGTTTTCTTGGGGACAATGAAGTAGGGGCTGTAGAAGCCGGACCTCATCTCGGCTGGAGGGACAGTCTCGATTGCACCCTTCGTCAGGGGTGCAACCGCTGCTCTCCTGACGGGGGCATTGCCACCGACCAAAGTGGAGCGGACTCCCCGGAAGCGGGGAGGAAACCGTGCGAACTGAATCGCATAGCCGAGCCTGCCGGTGCGCGCGATCCAGCGGGACAGACGGGGAAGCTCTAGCCAGGCTCCCAGGAACTGAAACAGCGGGATCAAGCGGACGACAGGCGTCCCCCCGGAGGGGCAGCGAAGCGGAGTAACTGGCCCAGACGTGGACGGCATAGCGGTCCGGTGTGGGGGCACAGTTTGCAACGCGCCCTGGCAGAGGGGGCCAGGGGAGGACCAGGCTGGTCGTCCCGCGGGGGCCTGCTCTGCCAGGGGTCTGGCGACAGAGGGGGACAGGGGCGAAGCGGTCCGTGGACGGCACGCCGTGTCAACCACCTCTGGGACAGAGGGGGACGAGGAGAGCACGGTTAGAGGGCGGCGCTCTGTGTCGTCCGAGAACTCTGTGTGCTCAGAGACGGGAGAGTCAGTTCTTTGCGAATAAGGATTCTTCCCCGGCCCTCCACCGGGGAAAGGAGTGGTCCTGCTACCAACTCCTGGAAAGAACTGAGTCCCATCTCTGGGGAGCCCCTCTCAAGAGCGCCACCTAACCCGGCATGTAGCGGGGGGCGGGGCTGGAGAGGGCTGTGGCGTCCGACCGCGGCCTCCAGAGCCGGCCCGGGTGAACGGGCGGGGTGGGAGCCGCGGGGGGGCGCCCTCGGCGGTGGGCAGACCGAGAGACCTGAGCGGACGGCGGGGCCGTCGGGACAGAGTCAACCTCAGCCTGCTCCATCCCCGAGGAGCCCGTCTCAGGAGCGCCGCTTAACCCGGCGTGTAGCGGGGGCGGGGCTAGAGAGGGCTGTGGCATCCGCCCGCGGCCCCCAGAGCCGGCCCGGGTGAACGGGCAGGGTGGGAGCCGCGGGAGGGCGCCTTCGGCGGTGGGCAGACCGAGGGATCTGAGCGGACGGCGGGGCCGTCGGGACAGAATCAACGTCAGTCTGCTCATGGGCGGCTGAGAGCTGTTGGGCCAGCCCTCAAACGCACCGCCGAAGAGGCCGACCTGGGATATGGGAATGTCAGACAGACGGGTCCGCGCGACATCCAGCACATCAAACAGGTACAGCCACCGAATGGTGAGCATCACCTGACCCAGGGAGCGTACGGCCACTTTCGTCGCTCGGAGAGCAAGGTTAGTGGCGGCGCGCAGCTCAGTGAAGAGCCCTGGGTCAGTCCCGCCCTCGTGCAGGACCATGAGCATCTGGGTCAGGTAGACCAGCAGAATGACCATGGCATGCAGTGAGGCGGCTGCCAGTCCCGTGGCGCTATAGGATCTCGCCACAAGCGTAGACGAAAAACTACAGGCCACGGACGGGTGCTTAGGATTGCGCCGAGAAGAAGCACTCTGAGGACACATAGCATCGCAACAGAGCGTTCAGCCGGGGGAACCCCAGAGGGTAGACCCGTGGGAATCACCTGCTCACTAGCGGGCACCGTCATTGAAGAGGGGGGCTGGGGTCGCGGACACATAGTTGGCGCCTTGTTCCAGACCATAACCCTCAGGTCACCCTGGCCACCAGCCGAAGAACGGGGGGTGGATGAGGGGACTCTCACTCATGTGAGTTCACAGAGTCTCGACCTTAATGATGCGATGATCATGTTTCCACGGAGAAAACATGAGTCATCCACGAGCGCTGCTCTAGCATGATCAAGCCCAAACATACTAGACAACGCTCGTGCCCATCAGAGTCCGATACCAAGCTGCCGCACCATTCATTTTTTTTTTTTTTTTTGAAATGCACGGGCGAGCCGTCTTTAAAAAGACGTGCCGCGTGTGAGCTCTTTTAGTGAGAGAAAACTCAAGTGTTGAAGCACCCGGGGAGACACGCACCGACTGGCAGACCACTGCAACAGATCAGCAGGAAGCACGCGCTCGCCGTAGATCGCCGTCACACCAACACTCGAGGTACTCGTTTGTAAAGCTGACAATTCAGAGATGGCTTGTGGAGAGAAGAATACACTTGGCTCCGAAGCGAAAACATAAACTGCTGTTGCGGACTTCCTCCTTTTATACCCACGAGGTGGGGCGGAGTTACGTCATGCAAATTCCGCAGACCCATGGCATTTCTTTGCCATTGGCTCGTTTTGTAATACTCGAAGTTGATAGGCTTTCTAAGCGAAACCCCATTCGTCGTCATCCGACGTAACTCGGAGTGACAACGAAAGGGAACAAGACAAAACCCACACCATGACAGCTACACTATACAGCGAGTGAGAAAAAGAATGCTTACAAAAGAAATGAAAGGAAAATAAGCATACGCTTCAAACAAATTAATTTAAAATAAATTGCAATAAAATAATTTTAATAAATATTTTTTCCTTTGTAATACACTTTTCAGACATTTTCAATTTGGGATATAGCTTAAAGTAATCATGATTTCAATATTTTCACCAAGCAATATACACAACAAATTTCAGAAATGTTCTATCTTTTAAAGTAATTTTTAACTAAGCTTTATAAATACACAAATAAAGCTGTCATTTTGTTTCAAAATCTATAAAAAATATTATAGTATTTCATATGCACGAAAATTATTTAGAGAGCGAAATCATGCGTAATTATGTAATATGTTGAGTTAGTCAGGCACACTGTGTACTAGTGGCCTCATTGAGTTGCAAATTAATACACTCAGTCATATTGCATTTCAAACAACACATGGCAAATGTACACATGATACAGTCCTAATGTACTTATGTAAGTGGCTAGACAGTCACACACTTAGAGATGTGAATCTGTATGAACCATGGTGTTAGAATAATTATCTGTGGGTCCATTAGCAGACTCGCACTACTATGAAAGGGGAATATCTCACTCTCTGTATGTGTGTGAGTATATTCTTGTAATGTATGAGGCATTTTTAGCCTGGCTTTGCTGTCCCCAAGTTTACCTGTACATGTGTTTAAAGAAATCTACTCTCAAAATATAATGTAATACAGTTATTTGAAACTCAGTTTAATAGTGTGCAATCAATTTGCATATAAAAAAATACTAGTTTACTTAAACTGTATTCATATGTATCATACTTCTGCCATTAGTTCTACAAGTTCTGCCATTAATCATATGCATCAAATTGTAATTTATATCAATTTCACTGATTGACTTCCTTGCTGAGTCAATGCAATACAATCCAGAGACAGAGAGAGAGGATGAGATGTATGGCAAGCCGTTTTAACATTTAATCCTTAAAACCTACTAGTATCTATTTTCATGCTACTAGTACTTATTTTTTAGATACTAGTGTCTATTCCATTTAGTACTTATTTTTTAGATAGTATCTATTCCATTAAGTACTAGTACTTATTCATTAGCTACTAGTGCTTATTCTTATGGTACTAGTGCCTATTTTTTAGATACTATTACCTTTTTAATAGATTCTAGTCATTATTCATTAGATACTAGTTATTTTTTTAGATACTGGTACTCATTTATTAGATTCTAGTACCTATTAAATAGACACTAGTACTTATTCATTAGATTCTAGTGCCTATTATAGTGCTTATTCATTAGTAGTACTTATTCATTAGTTACTAACTTATTCATTAGTTACTAGTACTTATTAGATACTAGTACTTATTCATTAGATATTACCTATTAAATATAGTACTTATTCATTAGATACTAGTAACTATTATTTTGTTACTAGTAACACATTTACATTTTTTGCCATTGACTTCTATGGGGATCTGTCCTTCAGATATCAACTATTTATTTCTGACTAGTATTAATATGTATGACAAGCCATTTTAGTTTAAATTGTACCCAGCGTTACTCATCGTAATTTCATTTTTACTAGTAAGATTCTAAGATTCAATTTTTAGTAGCAATTACAATTAGAGAGCCCTCTAATTGTAATTCAATTATTACTAGTAAGAATTACAATTACACAGCTCTCTAATTCAATTCTTACTAGTAACAATTACAATTAGAGAGCTCTACAAATTAATTTTTACTATTCATATGTCTCCATTGACTTCCATTCATTTTTAATTACGGAGCTCTACAATTGAATAGTAAGAATTCCAATTAGAGAGCTCTCTAATTCAATTATTATTAGTAACAATTCCAATTAGAGAACTCTACAATTCAGTTATTACTAGTAACAATTCCAATTAGAAAGCTTTCTAATTGAAATTTTACTAGTAAAAATGCAATTTACGACGAGTAATGCTGCAGTAAAAACAGAAGTGTTAATTTAACTCCTATAGAGTTGAATTTGACTGTTTCAGATAACATTTGGTCCCACTCGAAATCAGTGTAAAATTTACACTTTGGTCAGTGTCATGTTTTTAGAGTTAATTCTACTCAATACTGTGTAAAAAATAACAATGAAATGTCTAAAAGTATTTAACACTGTAGTTTAATCAGACTTTTAAGAGTAATATAATTTAATAATAATATAACTACAATTTTACTTTAAAAAAGTGACACTTTAAAGGAGAACTAAAGAAATTTAACAATTTTTAAATTAATCTTGATCGTTATACCTTTGTGAGTACTGTCTATATAAAAAAAAAAAAGACGAACCAGATTGGTGCTTGCAACACAGAGCTGCTAAAGCTAATGCCCAGAGCTCCCACTCAGCTAAAACGGCAGTTATGGGGGCATATACATAAAGAATGTCTTTGTGCCTTTTAACAGACACAAAATGCAATTAAAATGTCTGTCCAACATGAACAGGGCCTTTATAAAGCTTAGCAACTTAGCCATTGTTTAAATTCAGCTAAATAGTGTTTTAGACGGCTAGCTTTAGTCTCGCACTGAAGTCCCGTGGGCAGTGCTCGAAGTGGGGCGGTACTCACCGGTACGCAGTACCGGCACTTCTACATTTTACTCTTAAGCGTACCTGCACTTTTTCTTGCGTACCGCTACTTCTCGCATGTAGCCGGTACTCTACCACTGACAGAAAAAGCGTCAGTGTCAAGCCCGTTTCACATATACTCCGTTTGCAGTGCATATGTGGTGCATATTTTTTCCGCACCCGTATTAACAGGTTAGAGCGTTCACACAGCACGCGGATGCGCTCCGGCGATCCGTTCCAGGAGCGGTGTGTAGCCTATTTCTGCTGTGCTGCACGTGCTGAATTAAAGTTACAGCGCATGGTTCGTGGTCAAAATGAACACAGATTGACATGAAAATATAATAATCTTACCATAAATGCATTTAATTAAATAAAATGTATAGTATCTCACCATAAATGTATTTTTGGAATTGCAGACTTGGAGGAGTTCCGTTTTCTCTCTCACACACACACACACACACACACACACACACACGCACACACACATAGACACACACAAACACGCACACACACACACACACACGACTTGTTTAAATACATTTATGTTGTTAATAAATAACAATAAATTGTTGTTGTACCAGCAATATCTTAAAGTTTTGTTTTTCACAGTAGAAAAATGTTATGATTTGCCAGTGCAAGAGAGTACCGGCACCTTTTTTCCCCCACTTGAAGCACTGCCCGTGGGAACTAAGTTGTAGTCGGAAAAATGTAAATAGCAGTGTGCGTAGGAGCGTAGTGTAAGAAGAGTGATGATCGGAGTTGCTCACAAGTGAAGAAGAAATGGTTCGCGCTTGTGCCTTTCCGAATTGTGGCAACAGAATACGAAAATACAAGAACTTATATTTTTATCGTCTTCCTTTCCATGACCTCGAGATTCTGCAGTTGTGGCTAGTTGTACTTCAACTTGATGTGCAAACTCCCATACAAGTACTACGCGCGAGACTTCAGCGCGAGACTACAGCTAGGCGTCTAAACCGGGCGGAGGTGTTACCCCTTCTAAGGCCATCCTGACCTTCGATTCGACCTCCCATGTAAGAGTGGAGACCACTAATGTCTTGGGTAAAATATACTCGGGAGTAGACGGGCGTTCGGAAGGATAAAAAAAACGCGATAAAGAATCGGGTTTGACATTTTTGGAACCCGGGCAGTACGAGAGAGAAAAATCAAATCGTCCGAAAAAGAGTCTGTCTGGAGTTGAGTCTTTTGGCAGACCTGATATACCTGATACACGTTCTTATGGTCAGGCCAAATGATAAAAGGTACCCCCGACCCTTCTAACCAATGACGCCATTCTTCCAACGCTAACATGACTGCCAACAATTCTCTGTTACCAATGTCATAATTACGTTCGGCGGGTGATAAACGGTGGGACAAAAACGCGCAGGGGTGCATCTTGTCGTCCGAGGAAGAGTGTTGAGACAGAACTGCACTTACCCCCACCTCTGACGCATCGACCTCCACCACGAACTGACGGGAGGGGGAGGTCAAGGCAGTCAGAGGAGCGGCTAGTTGGCTGAAGTTGCGAATGAAATGTCAGTAAAAATTGGCGAATCCCAGAAACCTCTGTAGGGCCTTACGGGAATCTGGGCTTGGCCAATCTACCACAGCCTTAACCTTGTCAGGGTCCATACGTACTCCCTCAGACGAGATGATGTACCCTAGAAAAGAAACAGACTGTGCATGAAAAACGCATTTTTCCGTCTTGACAAAAAGCCCATTCTCTAACAGCCTCTGAAGCACTCGTCTGACATGCTGAACTTTTTCCTGGAGAGAAGATGAAAAAATCAATATGTCATCCAGGTAGACATATATGAACTGATCTACCATATCTCTCAGCACATCATTGACAAGTGCCTGGAAAACCGCCGGGGAGTTGGACAGCCCAAAAGGCATGACCAAGTATTCAAAATGCCCCCTGGGGGTGTTAAAGGCGGTTTTCCATTCATCCCTCTTCCGAATGCGAACCAAATCCGCCTCTCTCTCCTCCCGGGAAAGCCGAGCTCTCTCCATCTGCATGGGCTCAGGATCATATACTCGTGGTGAGCAAGTGGGTAATCCATCAGCCGGAAACTGAAGCCTCCCTGGGGGCCGCCATTGTAGCAGACCATCACCTGCTGTTAGCATTCCATTGACTCCCATTCATTTTGGCATCACTTTTTTCATCTGAGGCATCCAAAGACTTAATTTGTCCATTATTTATTTCTAATGAAACACGACAATGTATAAAAGGCTCCATTACTTTGTATCTTACGTTATGGCCCCGTAGAAGCCGTTTTTGTAAAAATAGGCTAACGATTGCGTCATAACCACGCGACTCTCTGTCGCACAGTAGAGAAATTACCGTATAGACAGGAGGAGAATCTTGCAGGCAATCTTTTACTGTCTATGAGACAATCAGGGGGACATGGAGGCATAAAGTCAAGGGAGAAGCCCATATATAGAGAGTCCATAAAAGCAACGGGACAAAATATTTCAACAACGTTTTTGAGGAAATGGAAATAATTCGGTATGTGGCACAGCTACTAGAAGATTTACAACTGTCAGACAGGTTGCTCACGTCACATCTACGTCTTCAAGCTCAGTTTGAGTCTGCGCAGTACGCTCAGCTATCAGGAAGTGAGTGCTTCTAATGGGCTTCACGTTTCTCCGTTGAAATCAAGGAGGTCGCTGTGTCCATTTCTTTCACTGTCTATGGTGGTGAGGAGCAGAGAGTTCGCTTAGAGTGTTGCGCTAATCACTCCGCCCAAGTAGCAGTGCTTCGCTTTCTGAGAATATAGTTCCCAGTATGTATACGGTTAAAAGATGTCTGTGTCTCATATGACCTTGTTATTTGTACACACTGTGACTATACAAATCACAACATATAAATAGGAAAATGTTGGCGTTATTTTGTCACTTATTGGGAGCAGTATGCTAGCTGGAGCCATTTACTTCCAGTCTTTGTGCTAAGCTAGGCTAGCAGTGGGTGCGTCAGACAGAGTTACAGCATGCACGGAGATGAAAAGGGTATGTATGGACCAGAGCATATGAGCGGAGTGGAGCGGTGAGAATCTCAGCTCCTCGCTCACAGACCTGTTCACCCCTCCGCTCCCCCGCTCAAAGCCACATCATTATCGCTCAGCGCTCAAGGCAGTTTGCTTCGCGCTCCACTCAAATCGCCCCCCGCTCTGCATATAAAAAAATCTGCGTATGTATTTCACTTTTAGCTTAGACCACAAGCCTTACCTCCCAAAGAACTAAAGAGCATCAACATTTTCCATATAGAAATGTTTTATTTCAAATTACAAATTAGGCCTAGCCTACACAAAAAGTCCTTTAAAATTAAACGAAAAAATGGGCCTAATACTATAAATAAAAATTATATAAACAAAAATATACATAAAAGTTTTAAAAGTAACTTAACTATTAGGCCAGAATTTTTATAGCTGAACTTTTGCGCAACGTGCACGATTAAAATGTAAATTGGCTTAGGTCTATATCCATTGTAGCCTACACACAAACTGCTGTAAAATTAAACGAATAAATGGGCCTAATAATATAAATAAAAATTATATGAACAAAAATATAAAAAAATATATACATAAACGTTTTAAAAGTAAATTAACTATTAGGCCAAAATTTTGATAACTGAACTTTTGCGCAGCGCGCACGATTAAATTTTAAATTGGCTTATAGGCTATCAATTGTACAAAAAAACTGCTGTAAAATTAAACGAATCAATGGGCCTAATTAAATAAAAATATACAGGCTATATGCCTACATCAAAGTTTTAAAAGTAAATTAACTATTAGGCCAAAATTATTATAACTGAACTTTTGCGCTGAGTGCACGTGCAATTACAATTTAAATTGGCTTATGTTGTCAAACTTAAAAAAAAAATATGAATTGCTTTCCTTATCTACAGTTCTTTTGACTTCACCTTCAAGGACACAAGTTTGGACAATGTCTGAGGCTTCAGACTCATGCGGTGGTTTCTTGACAGCAGTCCAGCAGCGGAGAAAACCCTCTCTGCGCTCGCAGACCCCCGCTTGGGATGCTGAACACAATGCGAGCTACTTTAGCCAGGCGGGGAAAATACATTCCAAAATTGAATAACGTGCGTTTTGGTTGAAAATAGTCTACTGTTGATGACTATTGTCTATGTTATATACATCTATGATGTACAAGACACGGATGGATTCTGGGTCAGGCTTGACTGAGCATGCTTCAGACTCGTGGTGTGAGCGGAGCGAAATTGGAGCGGGAAATAGGGCGACGCTCCGTCCTTTTAAAAATGCCGCTCTGCGCTCTGTCCAAGATCCGCCCGCTCGCGCTCCCCGCTCGCTCCCGCTCCACTCCGCTCACATGCTCTGGTATGGACTTATCTAACTCTAGGGGATACGGTGAATAAGCTAAAGTCCCAAAAAGTCGGCGTGTTCCTTTAAAACGGCTTGCCATACTCCACGTGTTTGTCCTCTGTTGTGAGCACACAGGATGAGCTTACACTCGTTCTCGTGTGCTCTTGTCGTGTGAGCTTGTACGCTCTTCTGTCCACCTGTGCTGTTGTGTTTTGTGTAGCACGTGGTTTGTGTGTTCATCGACCACGTGCTTTTTATGTCATGTTTTGTCTCGTACTGTGTAGCACACAGCTTGTGTTTTACACTAGCTGTGTGCTTTCATGTTGTCATGTTTTGTGTGAACATGTGGCTTATGAGTGTTCTCATTAGCTGCATTTTCATGTCTCGGGTTTTTTTGAGCACAAGGCTTGTGATTTGCTTGACTTGCCATATGCTTGTGTTTTTGTTGATTTTGTTTGGTGTGAGCACATGGCTTGTCATGTGTTTCCTTGTGCCATGTGCTCTCCTGTTGATTGTCTAGCCCCTCCCATCTTGTTACCTGATTATTGTTTAATTTGCGCCACCTGTCCTCCCTCCTTACCTGCCTTGTTTGCTCCCTATTTATTCTCCCAGTGGTTGCAATCCTGTGCTGGTTTGCCGTCGTATGTCTACCCTTCTATGTTCCTCCTGTGGTTTTTCAAGTCGAGTCATGGTTTCCCCCTTGGGATGGTTTTTGTTTAACGTTTTTGTTTTAATTTTATACTTAATAAATACCCATTGTTCTGCACTTGAGTCTTCGCTACTTCCACCTACCCAAACCCTGACAGTAGCTTAGACTAGTTTTGCAAATTAGTCATCTATTTCTTTTTAATTGATCATGAATTTTTAAATTAAGTTGCATAAAAATGTAGATTGGTCTAATTTGAATCTGAAAAAGACTTATTTAAAAGGCTTCTTAAGACTCAGTTTTAACATAGTGGCTGTGTTTGTGCAACTTGCCCCTGGTTAGCATAAAAGGTTAGTATTGGTTGATTAGCTCATATTTTATATCTTCTCTCACATCTCAGACTCAACTGAAAAAACTGTCCAATCATTTAATGGAAATAAAAATGGAAGTAAATGCATTTACTTAATGCAATTAGACATTATTAGTGCATACTATTTCATTCCTACCAAATATAATCAGTGTCAGATTATTATATGAATCGAAAAAAAAATGTAACACCATTCCAGGTGACCTGTGAGACCTTAAGCTCATTCCACTGCACCTATCCGCCTGTACAGGCATGCAAGCACATGCATATTTACACACATTCATAATAATTATTGACAAATGAAGTATGCAGGAAGTGATTCATTCTAAGGAGACAAAACAAAATTGTGCAAAAAAAGTACAAGAACAGACATGTATACATGCTCTACCTTAAAATCAAGCCCTGCTGAAGGTCAAATGGAGTGTTTAGACTCAGATTACCTGCTGCCCTTCCAAAGGCCAAGTATATTATTAGCCGCCACTGCTTGTTAACTTGCTACTCTCACCAAGACTACAGAACATGATGATGACATGGCCTCCCCGGACCCACAGACACATATACAAAACATATAATTCTTCATAGAGATTCCATGAAAGACATTCTCAAGTCAAAGTCTCACTTCCACTTCCACATTTTGTATGTGTAATGAGTATGTGTCCTAAACAACATTCTAGTTCGTTAGCCGTTACCCAACCATGCATCTTACACCACTTAATGACTTTTTTAACAGGCTATCATTTGATACAGATAATTTGAGGCTTTAGTGTGGTTCCATGTTTACATGTTCCATGTCCACTTTAGAAAAATGTATACCATGTTATTGCACACTATGATTTTATATCATGTTCAACAATAGTACCTAGTATGTAAGAACTGCAAATGAGAAAGAAGACTTTTTAAGAACTCTCTCTCTGTCCTCACTGTGTTGTGTAACTGTCCTGTAGTAACTGAAGCTGTAATGAGGGTCTGTTCTTTCACTGTAGTTTATACGTAAGCACACTAATGTTACACAACCTACCCTCTCTCCCACATGCACACCATTCTGACACCACCTCACAGACCTAGAAAGATTAGACATAACTATAACTCAAAGAAATAATATTCAAAGATTGGAAGGTATCACATATACCATTCAAAAGTTTGGGGTCAGTAAATAATACTTTTATTCAGCAAGTACGCATTACGTTGATCAAAAGTGAAAGTATAAACTTTTATGTTACAAAAGATATTTCAAATAAATGCTGTTCTTTTGAACCTTCTATTAATCAAAGACAGCATTGCAAAAAAGTATTGACATTTCCACAAAAATATTAAGCAGCACAACATGATAAAGGTTTCTTAAGCAGCAAATCAGCATATTAGAATGATTTTGAAGGAACAAGTGACTTCTTTAAAAAAAACATTAAAAAAATTCTTACTGACCTCAGACTTTTGAATGTCAGTGTACCTCTAAAATACTTCTTAATAGATAGATAGATAGATAGATAGATAGATAGATAGATAGATAGATAGATAGATAGATAGATAGATAGATAGATAGATAGATAGATAGATAGATAGATAGATAGATAGATAGATAGATAGATAGATAGATAGATAGATAGATAGGACAAACAGAAGACAGCTGTGTGAGTAGGGGACATGGGGTGACCAGAGGGCAAGGCCACAGTGAAAACCCTCCCCAACCAACCAGTCTTAAAATATTAATATCCCTTGAATCTTTTTTTCAAAAATATGTCTGGCGCCACATTAAAGTCACCATCTTTTTTTTAATGGAAAACTACAATGTTTATTATAAATGATTTCTTGAATAATATGATTTTATGAATGAGTTTATTATTACAAGTCATTCTTTTTTTGCTTTTTCTTTTTTAATTCATGTGCCCTCAATCTTTAATCAAAATAAATTTCTCTCCCTTTTGCAGCGTCATCTCTTCTCTGATGACATGTATACTGGCACGAGGGCGGGACAACCTGTCACTCACATGAGATCACAGCAATAGCAAACCACAACGATCCAACAAATCCAATCGATTACCGGTGGACAAAATCAAGTCCCACCCAACATTAAACATTTCTTGTTCCAAAAGCTGTTTCACTCTTATATACGGGGGGTGGGGGGGGGGTTAAAGACTATCTCAACTTCTGTTTCATGCCCACTGTAAAAGTCAGAGTAATGAATTGAGCATGAAAAGCAAATTAAAAACTTTAAACGTTCATCTCTGTATAATAAGCTGTGCTGGTATGTGTGTGTGTTGCATGCTTGACAGCTGCTGGGGAGCGTGTGAGCCATGACAGGCCTGTTATTCACAACTGGGGCCATGTTGGAGACTCTTAGACTAGCATTAGAGTCATATGTAACCTAAAGCCATGGCACAAAGATAAAATGAAACAATGCTGTTACATTTAAATCTTTACAATGGATTACTTAACAAAATGTATGTATTACGCAAGTTGCAGCTGATTGGATTACTTGACAGATACATTGGGGGAGGGGTTACCCATAATATCCAGTGAGACTATAGTACTGGGGACACTAACGGAGCCTCCCTGAGTGAGAACATGTATGTGTGAGCGTGACAGAAACTTGAGAGATGGAAATACCTCTCTTTGAATTACAAAAAGACACAACAGAGTCTGAATAAAACAAACGCTAAGAGTTCAAGATATTTTGTGATATTGATGGTTTTCATATAAACACTCACTTGGCAACATAATTAGATCTTTAATAATTTTGCAAGATGGCAAAATCGTATGATATTATCTGAATTGGATCATACAAACAATTTTATAGTTTTTTTAAATTTACAATTTTTCATGGTTAGGGTTAGAGGTTGGGCTTTACGGTTATGTTTAGGTCTGGGCCGTATGTCCAATTAACTTTCATATGATAAAAGATGATGACCTTTTCCCTCAAAGCATAAATATGGCGTCCAACATGAACAGATAAATAACTTAAATGTGACACCCTAGCAAACTTCATCTGCAAAACTGCTAAGTGAATTTGCACCAAAAATCATGAGATGGCCGGAGCCTACCAGTTGATTTTTTTCCAAAGCCATCGGCCTGACGTGAGCACTTCTGATATCCATGGTATGTTTGGCAAAAGTGCTGCTCAGCCTTTTTAGTATGGCAGACCCTCCATGTCCCATCACCCCTCCTCCAACCTAAACCCTACTGGAAAGCTATGTATGGGGTGGGAAGTGTAAATGGATATTCGAGTGGAGGGGGACACAACCCACAGCTGCCACCTCATTTAAGATGCCCGGGATCTAAACTGAAGCTTTTCTTACACTAAACAGGGCATAAGAGACTGGGGCCAGCCAATCAGATTTCAGCAAGCTCTAAAATGGGCCAGCCAATGGCTTGCAGTGGTTGGAGGTATATAAACCCAAATCGGACTGTTCTCGCTTGGGTCACCCCTATTTCGGCTTTGGTGAACAGGATCTGATCCCAAGGACTGTTACCACTTTTGTTGTCTTTTGTGCAGGTAAAGACATCAACATTCTTTAATAACCATCATTCACAGCAAGGAGAGTCTTAAAAAAAAGCAATAATTTAATTAAATTAGATAAAATAATTGAGAGAAAAATATTCTAGTTGAATACTCCTTGAAATATAAAAGCAAAATAGAAGTGATTAACTGGGCTGCATACATTTTACAATTTGTAAATCCTTTTAAAATCTTCATAGTCAGATGCTATTTGATTAAAATGTATTTACGATAATGATACACTCCAACATGATAGCAGATGCACAATCTTTTTCATGACAGGAATACTGGAGTGTTTATCAAAGGCATCTGGATTTACTATGAAAAATGTAATATATTTTTTAATTTTGTGCATGTTTAAATATTTTGGATGAGGGACTCTTGGTTTGGTTGACCTATGCGTAAATGTGGGAGCAGATGTCAAACATGTGATATGCAGCAGCTCTGAGAGCATAATCGGATACAGCCATAAAAAATCCTGAGATGTGCTTATGTTTCTCATACTGACACATATGGGACAGGTTCCCTCTGCTGGCTTTTCTTAAAATAAAATCTTGTGGTACTCATCCGAGTATCTTCTGATAGGTGTATTCCACAGCACATAAATTAATACAACAGAATTCAAATGACAACGTTATGTTTTGTATGTTACATAGAACTTGATTTCATCTAAACGATATCATTACACAACCATGAAATGGTTAACACGTGAGTCTGAGGAAATGGGTCAGAACATGTGAGAATACTTTTAATAACATATACAAAGCTATGTGACTATTTATGTGGAAAACAGTGCAATGTTTTTTTGGAGAGGTTCGAGATTATGTGAAAGTAATGGGAGGGAGTGAACACCATAGTAAAAATAGATCTGTCTAGATTTAGACTGGGGAGCGTCTCTCCTATTCATGGTACAATCAGACATATCAAATAACAAGTGAGGACCTCAGGTGGAACTTGCTAGTATACCAGACAGACTGTTTCACATGTGTATCATTTTTCTCAATTCAATGGAAGCTGATGTTTAAGCAGTTATGGTTCTGCACTGAATATGGTTTAATTTCAGTCAGCATGCTGTAAACACATTTTGAAACCATTTGGTAAATCAAGCTTTTACACTTTTGGTTGAAGTTGCTCTTTCCAGCCTAACTGACTAACCAGAATTAATCAAATTAAGTTCAATCAGTTGAGGTCAGAGGCAAGTGAGATGTGCGTGTGTGGAAGTAATATATGAAAATTCAAGGAATCAAATGCAAATAATCTTTCTCACTTTCTCTTTGTCCAATCCACAGTGTTAGAAACGCAACCATGCCTTTCGGAAACACCCACAACAACTTCAAGCTGAACTTTTCAGTTGATGATGAGTATCCAGACCTTACCAAGCACAACAACCACATGGCCAAGGTGCTGACTAAGGAAATCTATGCCAAGCTTAGGGACAAGCAGACCCCCACTGGTTACACCCTGGATGATGTCATCCAGACCGGTGTTGACAACCCAGGTGAGCAAAGACATCAGTTTTACATCCTTACCACATACAGTATTTACCCCAATCAAACCTGGATTTGTTCAGGAAGCACAACATGTTTCCTTCTGTCTATATATTGATGAGTTGACACTTTTCTCCAGGTCACCCCTTCATCATGACTGTCGGCTGCGTTGCTGGTGATGAGGAGTCCTACGAAGTTTTCAAGGATCTCCTCGACCCTATCATTTCCGACCGCCATGGTGGATACAAGGCAACTGCCAAACACAAGACCGACCTCAACTTTGAGAACCTGAAGGTACAAAACAGAAATAACAAATATTGTATAAAGGCTATAGATGCTCTTAATTGATCCTTGACAGGAGACAACAGTAAACTCCTTGACCTCAACCGTTAATTTACTTGAATAATTTGAAATGTGAGCTTGTCCCAAACCACATGATAATGCTAAACTAATCAGAATCTATTGTTTAACAATAACTGGGACTGAAATTTATTAAATCTCTATTTGTAGGGTGGTGATGACCTGGACCCCAACTACGTTCTGAGCAGCCGTGTGCGTACCGGCCGCAGCATCAAGGGATACGCCCTGCCCCCCCACAACACCCGTGGAGAGCGCAGAGCTGTGGAGAGGCTGTCTGTTGAAGGTGTGCACACATCAGCGTTATTTCAGTATTATTACATATGATTATTGTATTGATTCATATTTTCAATACGCTTTGAATTATTTTCATATTTTCAGTTTTAATTTTAATTTAAGTTTTGTTTTGTATTGTTTATAGTTTATTTTATTTCACACCTTACAAACCCCAACAACAGAGTTCAGAATTGTAAGGGTGAATAGCACAAGAATATAACTGAAGAACGTGAGTGTGGAATCAGTATAAGTTTGGGATCTCTTTATTCCTCCAGCTCTGAACAGCTTGGACGGAGAGTTCAAGGGCAAGTATTACCCCCTGAAGTCCATGACTGATGCCGAGCAGGAGCAGCTGATCGCTGACCACTTCCTGTTTGACAAACCCGTCTCCCCCCTGCTGCTGGCTGCTGGTATGGCCCGCGACTGGCCCGATGCCAGAGGCATTTGGTAAGTCGAATCATAGTTATCTACAGCTGTGTCTCATTTCAAAGGTTGCGCTGTGCATTGTCGCAATTGTCGGCCGTATATGTCGTTTAGATTGTCTCATTTCAGAAAAGTAACCATTATAAAACTGACATATTTCTTTCTTACTTTGAGACTCCCTCATTTCAGAAATGTAACCTTTACATCCCAGAGTAATGGTTACTTTTCTTAAATGCAGCCTCAAAGACATATGAGGCCAACAAATGCGACCTTCGAAATGAGACGCATCACATGAGTCAAATGACTGGACAAAGGTAATATATTATTTAATTAATCAATACCACACAAGCAAGAATGCAGTTTTTCAGAATATCCATGATGATAGCCACACCAGCAGCATAATTGCAAGTGCAACATCGACATATATTAGCAAGAAGTTAATACTGAGTAACATTTTAGACAATATATTCCCAGTTACTTTGTTTTTTCTACGTCAATGAAAATAGCTCTGAACAACTCCATGTTTGGTGTCTTCAATAGAAGACAATTTATATTAGCTGGGTGATATAAATTAGGTTTTGTATTGTAAATGGATTCCTATGCTTCAATTACAGGCACAATGAGAACAAGACCTTCCTGGTCTGGGTGAATGAGGAGGATCATCTGCGTGTCATTGCCATGCAGAAGGGTGGCAACATGAAGGAAGTGTTCAAGCGCTTCTGTGTTGGACTTCAGAGGGTATGGAGAACATGCACAAATAAATGCACACACATAACTGACTGTTGTCACCCGGAGCATGTGAGCATGTGTGTGTTCTGCTTTGACAGATTGAGGAAATTTTCAAGAAGCACAACCATGGATTCATGTGGAACGAGCATCTTGGTTTCGTTCTGACCTGCCCCTCCAACCTGGGCACAGGACTGCGTGGTGGTGTCCACGTCAAGCTGCCCAAGCTGAGCACACATGCCAAGTTTGAGGAGATCCTGACCAGACTGCGCCTGCAGAAGCGTGGCACAGGTATACAAACACTGAACAATGAACATACATATGCAAAAAGCATAGAAATATTTATTGGTGTTAATGGAGACATGTAGTTAACATCTCCATTTGTTGACCTCCACTTGTTCCATCTTCATTTATTTCTCTCAGGTGGTGTGGACACTGCTTCCGTTGGTGGAGTGTTTGACATTTCCAATGCTGACCGTATTGGCTCTTCAGAGGTTGAACAGGTGCAGTGTGTGGTTGATGGCGTCAAGCTGATGGTCGAGATGGAGAAGAAGCTGGAGAAGGGCGAGTCAATCGACAGCATGATCCCTGCCCAGAAGTAAAGCGGGAGCCCTTCTATTTTTTTTCCTTGTCTTTGTATTTTTTTTACAGTCCATCATGCAATCTTACATCAACGCAGAGGAAACTGCTGCTCGAAAACACATAGACAGTCTAGCCTTTGCATCTGTCTTGCTTTCCTTTTTCCTTTCTTCTTTATTTTCCATGTCTTCGCAACACCTTTTTCCACTTTGTTCCCTGTTCAGTTGGTAACATCTTGGGATCAGATTGTCGGCGCAGGTGTGAGTGCCTGACGTCGAGGCTTCACCTCAATTTCAGCCTTGGTTGTAAAAAGTGAATCAATCAAGTTGTATTTGAATAAACTTACCCCATAAAACACATACACATCTTGTATTTGATCACATTTGTGAGCATATAGTTTCAGTTTAGATGAAAGCTAAAAATAATTTAATTTAAAGTGATTTTTTTTTTTTAATGTTGTTTATAAGTTTATGTGGTGTTTTTTTAATGTGCTTTAAGTCAAACCATGTGCAAATTCATACATTCATTTTCTCCTTAAAACTGCAGTGAAAAAAAGACACGGTTTGAAATAGCTGGTGTTTCTGACGTCACAAACTACCTTGTAACCAATCACATCAATGTTCGGGCTTTAGCATATCATTAACAGCAAATTAGCAGGGGAGTCTCGAGAGATGCCAGGTTATCCCGGTATATTTTTCTGTTGATATGAAAAATTAGGTAGATTTAGCAATATAGCGGGTGTATGATGTATGTTACGATGTAATGATGAACTATATGACTTTCTCCACTGACGTTCTGAGTTGTTCAAAGCGTTTCTGATGATTGTTAGAAGGCAGACTGAGATGGTGAACGGGAACATAGTTTGTGTAACATTAGCAACACATTATTAGCTGTTTGATAACATAGCCATCCAAAAGACTAATCATATTAATTACCGTTGTGTCCGACGTGCGTGATTCCCCCCCTAATTTCATTGGTTAAGGTTACAGTGACAGGCAGGTAGGATCAGTGTTTGGTGTAGACAATTAGTACAGTGATTGACACGACCAATAAAATCTTTAGAATTAGTTACAGGGTGGGATTTCCGCTAAACAGCAGAGTGAATATATAAAGTTGGCGTGAGTGGGGGCGGGGCTAATTAGCATATTCATGTTTCCGCAAGTACTAAATGAAGCAAGGGTGTAGAGTTGCATTCAAGCTATTTTAAGGCATGAAGATTTTTTTTTTAAATATGTCTTTTTGGTGATCAAAGATGAGTTTTAAGGGATAAAATTATTGACCACAGGGGGACTTTAACATGTTCATGATAATATAAATTCATGATAAATAAATACATAAGTGATATTCTATCTCTTCTAATCAGACACCAAATAAAGTAATGCAATAATTGAACACAAGCAAAGTTGCCAACATCAGTGAAGTTTATTTTCTCTCAAGATTTTTTGTTTCCATTTTAATATTTGGCCAGAGGTGCAAACACCTCTGGGGGGGATTACTTTCTGCAAACAGCATCAAGGTTTTAATCTCTCTGTCTCTCTCTTGCTCTCTCTTGCCATCTATATAGTTTGTACACCTGACTTCTCTCTTGTCATATTGCATATTAGTTAAATGCATCATGAGAAACCCAATATCATAGCAGACAGTTTACATCACAGACAGTACAACACTGAACTGGAGGGATTTGTCATTCAAACGTGTCAAGCCCGGCACACCAACTCACTATTCTCCCTAATACTCTTTTTAATGCCTTTAAATGACATTAAGAAAAGCTCATTCATACGAACACACTTTCACTCCAGGTCAAGTATGGCTGCCATAATCTTACACAAACATTTCCTACCAGCAGAGAGAGAGAGAGAGAGAGAGGGGGGCAGGGCAACAGAGTAGCGCAATACACATACGCACACATTCACACGTACATGCACACGCATACACGCTCTCTCTCTCCCTCAAATTCTTTTGCTTTTGCCCGTTCTGTTATTTCACATATGTAGTCTCTCTTTCTCCATCCTTGCTCTGAATCATGCAGGATTGCAGGTTAGTGTTTCACTTCAGCACACATAGAAACGTCTGGAGAGCTAGCAGAGGGCCTCTGCTCTAGCTATGAATTAACCTGGAATTCTAAAATACTGTATATACTATACTCACAATATTATCATCAGTATCATAATCTTTATATACAGCCAGAATCTGACTGATATAAACCAATAATTTTTTTTCTCCCAAGATAATTATTCTAGAAAATAAATTAAGTACCTGTGCAAATATACACAATTCGAAGTGTTCACATTTAAGACATTGGCGCCTTCCGGTGGCCAAACATGGGTACAAACCCACAGAGCCGTAGGATGCAGCTGATTCAAGTCAACATGAGTGCACAGAGGTCTTAATGGACGTCGAACAGATACAGATCTTAGCAGTCCTAACCAGACAGATCCGGTCTGATGCGTAGACCGGGTCAGACTGGTCCAGGACGTGCAGTCTTAACCCTGTTCAGTTTGAAACAGGAAGCGTCTCCACAACAGGAGTCCAGTCACAGAGCAGACAGAACAATGACACGAGGATTTCCAGTGATTCAGCAATTGGACGAGGAGACACTAGGTGTCTTGCGAATGTGCGGCACAAAAGCAGAGAATAAAGTGAACAACAAAAAGTGGATGAATGATGAGATGTCAGACTTGCAAGGTGGGCTAGGAGGCTCACTGTCTGGCTGGTCAATGGTGAAGCACCACAGTGATACCTGTGGAGTCAGTCATCAGAAGTGAACTTTCAAGCATCTCAAAGCATTTGACATACTTGCAGCAGACAAAACCAAAATCAAGAACCAAGCTTGTTTTCTGTACCATAATCCAACACCCTCTCATGAACAGAGGGAGATGTCATCACAAACATGGAGAAAGTGGCATATAATCCTTTAGTATCTACAATATATTTCACACATGACAGCACAATGACTCCCCAATCAAAAAATAACAAACCAACCATATTAAATCAACCTGTTTATCCAAACTGAACTACCAAGAAGTGTCCTATACACTATGCCCTCATTGCTCAAACCATGTACTTGATCAATATCTTACTCTCTACGGGCTGGCAGCACCAACAGGGTCAAAGCATGGCTTTGCATTAAGATAGAAACAACTTCTAGACATGACAGTAACATCTAATGCTATTGCACAATTATCACCATTCACAATTACATTTTGATAACCATCGGTTGTGAATTGCTTATGCTTGGCAAATTGACAACTATTGCAAAACTAGGCCTTGTTACACATCAAAAACCAGAACTGGCTCGATCAAAAAGTAAGCCGAGAGTATTATTTTAGAAAAAGAACAAATAAGCTCCAATCAAACCTTATTCAACCCATGACAAAAAAATATGAAGCAGCATATATATTCTATTCAGGTCTCAAACCTGCAAATGAAACCCCTGTTAAATTGATTATAACATGATTACAAATATGTTAAAGAAACAAACTTGTGTATGGCTAAAAACCAACATGAGCTACAGCGAAATGGTCCATTTTAAAACTACATTTCTGTTAGTTACACAGCATTGTTAAGATTTTGCAATGGAAACAGAGCCATATAGATGCCATATTATTACAAGATTGCAAGTGCAACTGATTTTACAATAAATAAATAAAATCAAGTTTTTCAAAGCCCTGTTGGTGCATTTGCCCCCAAAACATATTTCAGTAGTGAGAGCACTGAACCGCTTCCTTGTACTCCTGCATTAAAACATCCTGCATTTTAGATATCTGGAGCCAAAATGATTGGGTAAGGGATCAAAAGATTTTTCAAAACCAATTTAGTCATATAAAGCCTGGGAATTTTAATGAAAAAAGCTGACATGTATGTGCTAATGAATGTGACTATGATTTAATGTCTGCAAATGCTAAACCACAACATATTTTGCAATGCAAACACCATTTCTGTATTGGATACTTAGTTTTCTATTTATTTTTAATACTGGAGGTGGGAGAGAATCTATTGACAATTAAATAATATTGAATAGGAAAGGTGTTTTTTTCTAGACATGAAATTTAATCAAATATCTACAATGCAGGAAGTGTGTCTTTTTTATGACACTGAACCCAAAACCATCTGTCTTAGTAAAATCACTCATGTGATAACCTCAACTCCACTCAGACTGGGTTAAAGGAGAGGTGACTATTTGCAAAGTTTCACTAAATAGGAGTTAAAATGAAGGTTTAACAACCAACCAATCAACGTGCCTATCCGAGAAGGGTCAGGGAAAGTCATTTGGCATTAAATGTCTCTTCAAAATTAAACATGGTAGAAAGTAAGTAAAGTGGCACTATACATCAGAAAAACAGATTTTCTAGGGAACAAAATTTTGCTTGGACAATCTCAAAAACAAAGAGTAGATGGTTGGCTTGCAGCCTGATCAAATTTGTGGTCGCCAGCGAATGTGATGTGGATTTGGGTGGGCACTGTGAGCTATGATGAAGTTAGGATACGTTTGCCAACTTCACATTTGTGCATATAGTTCATTGGCAGCTACAGTCCTACATTGTCAATGATTCAATGCTTTGACTTAGTATTAAGAAAATGTAAGACACATTAAATCACAAAAACATAAAAATGATGACCCGTTTAAAATGTCAAGACTTGTTGAAAACATACAAAAGTGGTTAAAAAAAAGAATGACATCAATTATTGAAGTAAGAATTTCATGACTAGAATGAGAATAAAAATACTAAACTGGATTCAATCCAGACCCAGTGAATGAGGCTGTTCAGAGAGTGAGTGTGTGTGTGTGTGTGTGTGTGTATCCGTGTTAAGAAGCGCTCAGGTTTATGTTGTGCATGGAAGGGGTGTGCTTGTTTTTGTACTTTAGATCTCCACATATTCAGGATTGAGTGTCCCGTGCTTTTAAGGTGACTGTGTTTGTTTACATGTATGTGTGTTCAGGTGTGTATTGAGTGTTATTGGAGGGATCAGATTTTGTCTATAACACATAGGTCAGATCTCTATAACAACGGATATAGTGAGGGGACATCTACGAGTCAAGTCTCCTCCCCCGTCCCCTCAGAGCTCCACCTCTTTAGAGATCTGCGATGCGATGTGCCTGAAGGCGAGGGGAGCCCCCCACAGGCGTGTGTAGCGTACTCCGTTTGCCTCTGCGGGACCCACACTCAGTTGGCACACCTCAGCTTGGAATGCGACTTTTGATCCTGCCGACCCATGACTGCAGCACAGCAGAAACGGGCCAGCGTGCCGGACCTGGCAGCCACATCCCCTCGCTGCTTCACGCAAGGCCAGTACCACTTCTGCAGGGGCCCGGGGGGGACGGGGGAAACGACCCCTTACATCCCACCCCCCTCCCCTGCACCAGGACTGGGACGCTTTCTGATCCCCAGATAAATGGCCACTGAAAGATAGAGAGAAAGAGAGCATGAGAACGAGAGAGACCAATACTGAGAAAGATTTACAAAAAAAAGTTCCTGCAAAACTCATATTTGAGATTCACATCTTCAGAAAGAAGTCACTGCTTTCATTACCCTTGTTTTATGCAATTGTATAATGTTATTATTTTTATTACTGTTATTTACTATTACTACTTATTAAGAATATATTTATGTTAATTATTGGCAGATTCTTTTCCTGTTACTTTATGTGTGTATTGATGCTTTAGTGTTATTTAAATGTATAACAATTATGCTATAAATTATTTTATATTATATTAAGTTTATATTAGTCTATTCATTGCAATCTGTTGACAAAGTCTGTTCTTAAAGTCGGCATGACATGAAGATTTACTTGGATATTTCTTGATCATAACATGTAGTATCATATGAGGACTCACCCTGTGACCGAAGATCTGCTGACTCCCTCAGATTCATTTGTGATCCTGCAAAAAAGTACACATCTTGAGATGATCTGCATTATCCCAACAGTGACCGATGCATTCACACAACTCCAGCATAACTAACAAAAAGACAAACATGCGTATCTGGATCTCCCAGTCCTGTATGAAGATGACCCAGCAATTTTATCTGCAATTTGGTCAATATAACTAACTATCCTGATGTTGATGAGCAAAGTACAACAGCCATAACGAATAAAAACGTTTGCATGTTCCTGGATGCATGCAAACCGATTAGAGACAAAACCTCCATGCACCATCATCCAGACTTTCCTCACCCTCACAACCTATTTATCAGACTCGCACAATTCTGCAAAGGACATTGCATGCAGATAGGCGTGCCATGTGCAGAGACAGACGGACGTGCAGCTGCAACAGACAGGCAAACAGAGGCAGACAGGGGAACTTACTAACTGTTTTGGATCCCTGTGGAAGAGTGCAACCCGACACTGATTTATTAGAGCCTTGGCGTTTAGAGGGGTCAAGATTGACCCTAGGAGAGAGAAACACAATGAGGAGAGCAAGAGAAAGACAGAGAGAAAGTCAAAGACAGAAGGATTGAGTGATAGTGAGAGCAAATGGGGAGAAAGAAAGGTAACAGAAATAAGAACAAAGAAGGAGAGATTATGAAAGGTACACATTTGTAAGCTTGGAAAGCTTGAAAAAAAAGGGCAATACGCCAAGGAATGATAAAGGTGTGAAGCATGAGTGTACAACTAATTTTTAATCTGAAAGAATTCCCCAGTGTTATTGGACAGGTCATACTCTAGCTCTTTATTTTTTTTAAAGGAATCCCTAATATACCTGCTGCCAAATTATGAGATAATATTAAAATTTGTCAGCAGGTACAAATCACTTTAAGCTGTCACTTTAAGACCTGATGCACGGATCCATTATACTGTTACACATGCGTTTTCTTTCTTATTTGCTTATGTTCACTTAAAACAAAACTGATTGTTTACATGTATACTCACCAAGACTGGCATTTTAACATTATTTTGTGTGTATTTGACTGTTTAAGTGCAATAAGCAACGAAAATAACTCAATAGTACTGAGAGGGGGCTTTATGTGCACCTACTTTTGTGTCTGAACACAAAATCCATGGGAATGAGTAAAATTATGTGCAAAACGTGCAATCCCACATCAGAATTTCAGTTTCATTTGCTCATCTGGAGCAAATAAAACGAGTGAGTGAGGGGAGGCGGGATTGTGTGTCAATTCACTGTCGGAGAGATGAGAAAGCGAGAAAGTGCAGCTGGTATCGTGTATCTATTCTGCGAAAAAAGAGTATTGGAAGCGTTTCAGATATTTCAGAATCGATATGTATCAAAAAATCTATATTTTTGACAACACTAAATTGCACTTAGTTTATTATTTCAGATGCCCTTTTAAAAGACTACAATAGAAAAATTTATATATTATATATAAAATTCAACCCCCCCAAAGTGGCTAGAAGGAGAGAATGCGTTACGCGCCACTGCTGAAATCCACCCGCATTTGGCGGCTTGGATGGTGTTAATGTCAAGCCCATTATGATATAATGGATTACACACTGCTGCATCCAGCAGCACAAATGCCAGGTAGTAACCAAAAGTACAGTGACCAACAAACCTCCAGCAAAAAAAAAACTTTGTCAGAGTAAACAGCTTTAGAATCAGAGGGATCTGGATCAGAGACAGATTTCCATTCTAAATTATGCTTAAACCTGTTTTCTGTCATGTGATGTGCGATACTTTTTAATGCATAACTATGCATATGTTTTTATTTGTATGATGAGAACTTCTCCTCTTACCTGCGTGTGAGTTTTGAGGTGAGTTTGCTGAACAGGTTAGAGGTGGCCCGGCTGCGGGCATTGGCCGGCAGGGCTCCAGCGTCATGACTGAGGGTGGGCGACGTGGGCGGAGGTCCATAGGTGGGCGGTACACGGTCACGTAGCTGACCCCCATGGAAGGTGCTCCGGATGGTGGATCCACGTGTCAGCCGACAGCGCTCACCTGAGGAAGAGGAGGAGGATGCTCCCGCTCCAACAATACTGAGAGTGGAGGGAGAGGTGGGAGGGAGGCGGTGAGACAGAGAGCTGAGGAGAGATAGACACAGACAGTGAATGAGAGGCAGACAGGGCACTGCAATATGCAGCAGTGTGACTGTGTTTGTGAATGTGTGTTTGTCACCTGTTGTCTTTGCCGTTCTGCAGCAGCGAGTGTCGGTCAGTGCTGGAACGATCTGTACATACGTACGTGTTTCTACGGGTCATAGTACTTCCTGGAATATTGTTCTGCAAGGAAGATGGCAGACAACATTTCATTAACCCCCACAAAATAAAGAATATTATTACAAAACACAATGGTACATGTACACTCATAAAATCGGATCCAACATTCTGAGACCATATTGAAAACCTAGGATTCAAAATGTAATTAAAAAATTATTTTTTTTTTTATTATTTTTTGATTCAGTCACATTTATTTGCTCAAAAATACAATACAAAATTGTGAAATATTATTACAATTCAAAATAACTTTTCTATTTTACTATATTATTATTATTGGTGCTCAAGAAACATTTCTTATCATTATTAATGTCGAAAACAGTTGTGCTGCTTAATATTTTTCTGGAAACCATGACACATTTTTTCAGGATTCTTTAATGAATAGAAAGCATTTATTTGAAATAGAAATATATTTTTTTTATTATTCTTTATTTGATTGGGACAGTGCATTTTAATGAACATAACATGGAGTACATGCATGTAAAAATGCCGGATTTTAGCCAAAGGCTAATTTCCATCCGTAGTCCCACGGGCCAGGATCATAGAACTCACAAAACATTGCAAAGTAAAATTTTACATCTACAGTCAATTCATAAATTAACTACATCTTATATACAATATTCACACAAGACTACATTCAACTTCGCAAAAACACTCATCCATATACATGTTACAACAAAACAAATAAAAATAAAAATAAAAAATAACAAAAAAACAGATAAAACCTACATACTAATTTTGTATGTAATTTTGTAAACATTTTGTAACATTATAAATGTCTTTACCCTCACTTTTGATCAATTTAATGCATCCTTGCTGAATAAAAGTATTAATTTCTTTAAAAAAAAAACTTCTGACCCCAAACATTTCAACAATAGTGTGTATATAATTAAATAATGATTTAATTAGAGAAATTTCTCTCACTGTGGTGGCGGTCATCTCCTTGCGGCGATCTGGTATCTCTGCCTTGTTGGGGTTGTTGGCGGTGCTGACCATTGGACTAGATGGTGGTAGGGTTCGACTGCCCATTACACTACAGCTGGCCTTCCTCGGCGGCATGCGGCTCTCACGCAGCTCACGATCTCCACCGCTGGTCGGGCTACGCTTAGGGTGCATCACAGGCATGCTAGGACCACCTGCAGAACAAACTGATAATGATTATAATCACAAACAATTAGAAGTACTTTTGTGTTTAGAGCTGAAGCTTAAGTGTCTTATACAGAAGTCACTGTGCCGTCGCTGGCGGTGGTAGGTAGAGGCGCTGCGCTGAGTCTTGCTGTGCGAGGATGAGGAAGATGATGAAGAAGAGGATTGTTTGTTGGTTCCATTGGTCATTGGGCTTGGACGCACACGTGGCAACGTCATACTGCCGCTAACTCGTGACTCAGTGCCATCCTATGACCAAAAAGCAATGAAAAAAATTAAAACTAAACTCAGATTTCAGGACCTCAGATTACCTCATGTATTATGCATTACCTCAGTCTTCAGGCCCAACAGTAGATATGTAGCCGTGACTTCATTATATTTCTGAGTGAGTAAAGAGTCCTTAATTTCTTCTGTAGTAAAACCCATCCCGACCATAATCTCTGAAAAGACAAAGAAATAAGTGAGAACAGAAAGAAATATTTCCAGACACAATGGATTATTTTTTATTCTATGCATCACAGTAACAGAACAGTAAGTAACAGTAGTAAAATACTTGAACCAGTTTCTTACTGGTCTACATGCTCACCAATGCGTTTGGCGTCACTGTAGTCCTCTGCTGGCTCAATGTGGGGCTTCAGCTCATCGCCCTCAAACCCTGAATTCATCCACTTATCCTTCATCACTTGCTGTGGAGGAAATACCAGCATCCTGACTACACAGAAACTTCTTAGCTCAGTCATTTATCTGCTTTGACTTAACACGAATCATACACTAATAATAGCATTTAGCGACTTCCAGCAAAAGCATGCTGTACATCCTACATCAAAGAAATAGGCACATTAGTATTTGGTATGGTAGAGTGTATCAATGAATGTGCAAGTAGGCACCTCTAGAGTGCAACGTTTGCTGGGATTGAGCACAAGAAACCTGCGCAGAATCCCCTCACAGTCTGTGGACATGTAGAAGGGTACACGGTACTTCCCCCTCAACACTCGCTCACGCAGCTCCTGGAAAACACATGCAACAGCAAACGGTGTGACAAACAGATATCAGAGTGGTCTTAAGGGTCTTGACACCAAGCTGACGGTTGGCCATCGGTGAGCTTCTGTCAGGATAGTTTTCGGCTCATTCAGCATATTGAATCCATATCGGGGCCGTTGGTGAGAGAGATCGCTCTGACTGACTGTTCATTCTAGAGAACGTGTCAGTGCTCAAGAATAAAAGTGAAAGTGATGAAAGCGAGTCAAGACAGCAGAGACAAAAGACTGTTCTAATTTTGCATCATCTTACCTGAGCATTCCAGTGTGCAAATATTTTCATAACATAACACGAGCCACATGGAATTAAGAGCAACCCTCTAAAGCGCGAGTAAATCACTCACATATGTGACAAAATTTAATGCTAGGCGACAAAAAAAAACATCTTTAATTAGCTTATGGCTATTAAATTGTACGATTTCAGTCGCCTGTGATTGAGATAGAGGCAAAAAAATAAGTTTAGCGCAGATATAATTCCATTGCCTGGTGAGCTTTATGTACCGTCGCTTGGCTGAGAGCACCCTCTGTCGCTTTCTCTCACACACGTGCACTTAACATGAGAGAAAAAGAGGGGCTTACACATGCCACGTAAAGAGAATTGACACGCTAGATCTAAATGCTCGATGGCCAAGAGTTGACAGAACTGTCACGGTCCCGATCGGGGCAGTGCTGCATCGTCATGAAAGTTTACGTGTTTTTAAGCCTTGCCAATTTAAACATCCAAGCGCAAGAAGATGCGAACAACAACTTGCATGCCTTGTGTGCCCAATAAGCCGCATCTGACAGCACGCAAATACTGAATTATGCTCTCTGTCACGTCTTCTTGTAAAAATTCCATGTAAAAAATCACTACCCAATGGCGACTCTGACTTTGACGTCGGCTTGGTGTGTCATGAACTTTAGACAATAAGATACTAAAGAAATTAGAAATAAGGGTTAAAAGAACTTGTTTAAAACTTGTTTAAAGAAATATTTAAAACTTGTTTAAAGAAATGTTTAAAACCAAAGTGAAGACACATTCAAAGTACCATAAAAAAAACATTTCCCTCGATGTACTCTACCAAGATTTTTTTATTATAATTAATACTTTTATTCAGAAAGGGTGCATTAAATTAATTAAAAAGCGACAGTAAAGAATTAATTACATTGTTACAAAAATATGTTTTAAAGAAATGTTTTTTTAATACTTTCTATTGATCAAAGAATTCAATTATTTTTAATTGTAACAATATTTCACAACATTACAATGTTTGCTGTATTTTTGATCGAACAAATGCAGCCTTGGTGAGTTAAACAATAAAAAAAATCTTACCAAAACTAAAACTAAGGAATGGTAGTGCATTTTTGTTGTAAATAGAAATGTAACTGGTGTCAGTTTATCAATATCACACAATCATAGAATATTGCAATAAGAGACGGTATTAGTTCTTTCCCCGTAGGGTGTAAAGTGGCAGGAAATGATCATTGTGAGTGTAGAAACAAAGTAACTGTACCTTGAGGTTCTGTCCATCAAAAGGAAGAGACCCGCTGACCAGCGTGTAGAGGATGACACCCAGGCTCCAGATGTCCACCTCTGGCCCGTCATACTTTTTTCCTTGAAACAACTCTGGAGCAGCGTAAGGCGGGGAACCGCAGAAGGTGTCCAACTTATTCCCCAACGTAAACTCATTACTAAAGCCAAAGTCTGCTATCTTTATGTTAGCATCTGCATCCAACAGCAAATTCTCTGCCTACAAATACAGAAAGTCATGAGCGTGTGAAGGAGGCAGAAAAATAATTAAGTTGTACAGATGAACTGTGTGAAGGAGAGAAAAACAAAGAGAAATAAACAGGACAGAAAGTGATATAAACACATTCTACAAACAGTAATATTACATCATTCTTTTAAAGCATAGTGCTTGTACAGTGCTAAAAAAACTATTTTGTATATTTTTGTATCTTTAAAATGATTAATTTTCAAAACTGAATAAAATTTAATATGGTTTGAAAAATCTGCATAATTCAAGATATATCCTCACACAATTTTGCTTCTCAAGTAAAATGAAAAGTGTTAGAGATGTTTCAGATATTTTTAGTGAAAACAAGACAAAAATGCAGATTTGCAGTGTAAAGATTCAAACTCATACCTTCAGATCTCTGTGAACTATATTCTTCTGATGACAGTAATGAACAGCTGACACAATCTGAAACGAAATAGAAAAAAATAATACGACCCAGGTAAAACACATGAAACTGGAGATGAAACTGTAAACCAGAAGCTTAATGTGACACAACACCTTGATCTTAAACTGTATGTCCTGTAGTCATTAGGTAAATGTCTCACCTGTCTGAATTTGGCTCTAGCCTCTATTTCTTTCATTCTCCCATGAGACACCAGGTAATCAAACACCTCACCTGGAAAACCAAATCCCACACAAATAATGTCCCAAAATATCACAGACGCACCTATAAATGTTATGAGTATCAAAGGTCTTTTTGCATTATGTTTCAGCTCTGGGGAAAAACCACATCACACAAATAAACACCCTATAGTGAACACACAGCTCATAAAGTACTTTCACAGACACACAATTATGTACTAGTATGTAGTTATACAATGTTGTATGTTCAGTATGAACTGCTCACCTCCACTTGCATATTCCATCACAAGATAAAGCGTCTTCTCTGTTTCAATAACCTCAAAGAGTTGCACTGTAATATATAAGAGATCAAATATTTTTGGAAAGCTTACGTTTAAACAGCATTAGCTAATTATTTTACACAGTCAGTATTATAAAAGCAGCATTCATGCATGCATGTGTTGCATGTTTTAGTGCATCTTACCAATGTTGGGGTGATGGAGGGTCTTCATGATCCGCACTTCTCTGAACAGCTGCAAGAGAAAAGAGAAAGAAAGAAAGAAAGAAAGAGAGGGTGGTGTGATTCTTCAGTGATTATCAAGAAAAAAAAAGCCATTTAAATTCTGTTCCCAGAATATACTGATATTCTTATTATCATCAACGTCAGCCTCAAGGTAGGACAGTAAAATCCAAATAGAATATATACTTCTGTATTTTGTTGTCTCTCAGTCTGAAGGGAGTACCCAATATACCATTCCTGTTGCTGTGGAAACACCGTGATGCACCTGCACCAATCTGTATCAGCTCTTTTCCTCAACTCTGTGGGTTACTGAGGGTTGTCGACTTATAAGCCAATCACGATACTCTTCTCTTTTTTATCACATGGCCTCATTCTTTCATTATGACCAAGCACAATATTGTGTTAAAACGAAAACAAAAATCCACTAAATCTATTTAAAAACTGTCACTGTCAGTTTAAAGTTGGCATGCAATGGAAATTCACCCTATATATTTTCTTAATGTTTGTTATTGATCTTACAGCATCCTCAATAAACAAGCTACAAATAGTCCAAAATGCAGCTGCTAGAGTTCTTACTAGGTCAAGAAAATAAGATCATATAACTAATTATCTAATTATCGATAATTACCAATTATCTCTACACTGGTTACCTATTAAGTTCCGTATCAATTACAAAGTATTGCTACTGACCTATAAGGCCCTAAAATGATGTAAAAGACCTAAAATGATTTAGCTCCTGTATATTTAACTAATCTTCTATCGCCTTACAATCCATCACGCTCTTTAAGGTCACAAAAGTCTGGGCTTTTGATAGTACATATAATATCTAGGTCCATTAAAGGAGGTATAGTGTTTTCACATTTGTCTCCTAAAGTCTGGAATAGCCTTCCTGATAATGTTCGGGGCTCAGGCACACTTTCTCAGTTTAAATCTAGATTACAGACTCATCTCTTTAGACTAGCATTCATATAATTTATCTCCTAACCTTATACAGTTTTATCAGATCAAAAGCACATGATTATTCTTGCTTAATGTTATGAACAGCAGCTACACTAATTATTTTCTATTTGTTTCTCTGTTTTATCTTGGGATGCGCATCCTGAGGTAACTAGAGAGTTTGTCAGCTCCAGTTTGGATCCAGCCTATGAAGTCTTCAGATGCCCGACACCTATTAAGAGACGTCGCCAACTCCCGCGAAGACTTCAGATGACGCAAACTCTGAATCAACATGCACCAATGCTACATTTTTCTAAATGTCATAATCATTTGTTAACAAGTATTCATTACTTCAATGAGCTCATTGTTTCTGCATTCAATTATTACATTGTTTAAATTAATACCTTTTTCGCTAACTGTAATTTTGTATATGTACATTTCTGAAATACATAACTTAGACAGTTACCTCTGATAACAGATCACTCTAAATTGTAATGTGGACTCATGCATTTTCTGTAAAGCTGTTTTGAAATGATGTGTATTGTGAAAAGCGCTAAACAAATAACTGTGAATTGAATTGAATTGAATTGAATTGAATTAACGACCATGTCCATGCATGTTTTTTTTTTCCGACCTAGTGTTTTTTTTTTTTTCAATCAAAATGTCTTAACACGATTGTACAGTGAAACAACAGATTCGTCTCAAGTGTTTTATGCTGGACTTCTCCAGTCATTTGGTCAACTTAAATCCAGCCCGTTCTTACAATCGACTGCAAGCTCATATTAGATCTGCCTCAATCTAATCATCCAATCAACAACCAGAGGATATAGCAAGGTCCTAGCCCTAATTTTTTACTTTTAGATACTCCTAAAGTAAAATAAACACATTTGAAACTGTGTTGTTGACATAAGAGTTCAGAGATGTTTGAATTAACTGCAAAAAAATATGCAGATCAGAAGACCAGAAGATTAGAAAGAAGCATTGCTGACAGACACATACTGTGAATGAATGCTGTAGTGAGCCATGTCACATGTAAACATACTTTTTATTACTTATTTTATGGGAGATCAAATAGGAACTATCATCTAGCAAACCAGACAAATCATGACACAACATGACACAGGACAAATCTCTAAGCTTTCCTTTATGTGCAACACTAAAGGGCAAGAAAAGAGGGATGGAACAAACACTTACTCTGACAACTGGCAAATGCTCCACTGAACAGTGATTCCAGCACTATAACAGCTCATGTTAGCTCAGCTATATAAGTGATCAAAAAGCCAAACGTGACTTATGTTCAATAAGGGTGGTTTACAGTTTGTGTGTGTTACAGAGCCAAGACTAAATCACAGTGGGGCATTCTGGGCCTGTGGAGAACCGCAGCTGTCGACCTCTCCTCTCCAACACATACACTAAGCACACAAACAAATTATGCATTTTGAAAACAAGACTGCCCATGGCCAGATTTAAAGAGATAAATCAGAGGACTCTGGAATAAAATGAACATAACTTAACAGTGCATGGAAATACAGTAGATTTTTAGAGAAAAAGAATTACTGTATACTCACACGCCAATGCTCCCCATAAAAAAGACAGCTCATACAGTATCACTGATGTCTGATGCTTAAGTTACTACATTTCAAATTTTGCACACAAAAGGGGAGCTCTTGAATTAAACACAGTTGCCTGTGCTGAAATTTAATGTAAGATCCATCCAGATTACTGAAAATTACTGTTTTCATAAGTGTGTTCAAAGACAGAAGCCTATCAAACATAGGTTTGTCAATAATCAAAAAAAAAAATCTTGATGTATGCTCATGTGGAGTGTTGGGCTTCAATAGGAGGAATGAAGGCCGGAGATAATCTATTACGAGACAGATGAGTCACTGGCATACAGGCGAGAGCGCAGACTCAACAAAGACACTGAACACCACACACACACACACACACACACACACACACACACACACACACACACACACACACTACTAAATGTGTTAAAATTACATCATTGTGTGGCATTTGTCGACACTTGTCTTAATAAAGAAGAAAATGTCTTGAAAACATAAATACTAAATATATACATAATGGTCTTACCTTTTGTAGGCTGGTTGGGTTCAACTGAGTCTTGTCGATAATCTTTATTGCAACCTAAATGTACAATTCACAATTAGTGATTGGAGCTCCAACACATTTTTAGCCAGGTAGATAGCCTCCAGAATAATTCAATCAAACCTGTTATAGTGTCATTTGATTTTCATTAGTAGACACTTTTATCAAAAGCAACTTGCTAAAGAAACTGGAAACCAGTTTAAACAATTATTGGTTATGAAAAATGACAATATGTACACTACTGTTCAAAAGTTTGGGGTTGGTAAGAATTTTTAATACTTAAAATAAGTCTCTTATGCTCAGCAAGACTCTATTCATTTAATCAAAAACACAGTAAAAACAGTAATATTCTGAAAATTTATTACAATTTAAGAACAATTACAATCTATTTTGAAATATTTAAAATGTAATTTATTCCAAATGGAATCTTCAGCAGTCATTACTCCAGTCTTCAGTGTCATTTATTATGATTAATCTTATTATTATTATCATCCGTGTTGAAAATGTTGTGCAGCTTAATATTTTGGTGGAAACCGTGATGCATTTTTTCTTAATTCTTTGCTGAATAGAAATAATTTATTTTATTTATTTGTATTGTAACATTATAAATGTCTTTACTGTCACCTTTGATTAATTTAATGCATCATTGCTGAATAAAAGTATTAATTACTTCAAAAAATATATCTTACTACACCCAAACTTTTTAATAGTACTGTATATATTTGACTTTATTATTAGAATACTACAGAAGATAAATAAGAAAATAGCATAATAATATAGTATATGAAGAGAAATCTGTGTCAATGTTTTAAAACTGCTCCTTGCCTCAGAGTTTTGGTCATTTTCAGGAGTGACAACCATATTGAATAAATAAACAAATTCAGGTAGTGATAACCAAATGTGTATAGCACCCAACTGTAAAACTAGTTGTTAATGCAGTGATGGAATTAGAAGTGCGTCTATGTCTCTTTTCTTCTTGCGTGGCGCAAGTCAGAGACAGAGCCATGTGTCTTGACTCATTCGCAAATTCTCATGCCAGTCTGTCAGTCTCTTCTTTAGCTGCTCACACCAGCCATGTGGTCTAGAAGTAACTCATACTGTACACTTCAGACAGAGCACATGCTGTTAGTAACAACTTAAGGCGTATAAACAAAGCACATTGATGGGTATTTTATTAAAAATTGTATCTGATCACTAACATCACTTCGATCAAAAAGAGCACAAAACTTTTAGCATCCATGCTACCTAATTTATAGCCACAATAGTGTTATGGTTATATCAACCATTTTAAGTCTGGGAGTGACGATTGTATTCCATACACAAACACAACCATAATTTAAGGGATTCTCATCTGCATTTAAATGCGGCTGTCACTCCCAAAAGTGTATACGTGGCTCCAGACTGCCACACATAAGTTCACTATTAATTATGCAAACTTTTTATAATGGTATTTAAACGTTAGAATCTTTTTAGAAATGTACATATTTTAACATTGTGTGCAGGAACTACTCTTTAAACATATTCTATTATTGTCCAAGATTATTAAAGCTCTCTGGTGCCCACTAACAAGTCCATCTAAAATCACACTATATCAGCTTTGGTTTATAAAAAGTAAACGTGGGCGTGGAAATTTTCACACTTAAGTTGGACCACTTTAAAAATATACCACCCAAAGAATTAATGCTCACAAGTGTTCTAATGAGAATGAGACCTAATACAGCAGCTCCCGTACCTACATCTTATCATACCCTTCTGGGTTTACCTATGTAAACTTTCTCTTTCTCTCTCACCTCTTTGCCTGTGAGGATGTGGCGGGCTAGCTTGACTTTAGCAAAGTTGCCCTTGCCGATGGTTTTAAGGAGCCGGTAGTTTCCGATGTGGGGCAACTCGTCTGAGCTAGAGGCCATGGAGTTACGACATCTGGCACCCAGTGAACGACTCGACACATTCGTCCCCTTCTCTGAACGACTCGCCCCCAGAGACGCATGCTGGACGAAGAGACAGACACATAGAAAATGTATTAAGATTATTCTAATTAAAGTTTTAACAAATAGATGGGATTAAACTGGGGAATATGTGCTGTTGTTGAAGCAAACAGAAAAATGAAAATGGCCTCAAAGAAAGAAATTGAAACTGCCTGTGTGTCTAGCCTGTAAGAAAAGACAAGTAGTTGGCTCAGATCACAGAAATTGCATGTAGATTTATTAATTGAATTAATGAAAGCAGAATTTAATTGAAGAATAGGAAAGTTTTAAGAGAGGAATCTCTAGTGAAAAAGCCTAATGCTACCGACTGCACCAGATTTCTGAATTAAATCCTCATTTACTGATTAAGCCTCTTACTACACACACAAAAATCAGTCTACACTAATGCAGATAGGCCACACAACTGTTGTAGTAGCTAGTAATTACTATTTTATTAGCTAGTAATTACTATTTTATTTATTTATACCAATGTTTTGCTATCTTTGGCCACTGCATCACTTAGTTTTTTATTGATTGATTAATTTAACTACTATAGTGTGAACAATTCAAAAAAAAGAACAATGACACAGTTGTGTTGCTCAAATCTGGGATTAGGCAATGATGCACCGGAATTTCGGCAACCTAAAATATTCGGCCGAAATAGTTTCGGTGGGCTGATACCATTGACTGAAACAGGGACATTTAATTAGTGTTTCTCCATTGATGCGTTTCAACCATGTCAGGGTCTGTTTCGTGCACACAACTGCACAAATCACTGTGCTTAATTTGCTTAATTTAATTACTCAACCTTTATTTTCAGGTTTAGTTTTTAGGCTGAATAAAACTTTAATTTTGGTTCCAATGTTTTGGTAAAAAATTAATTTCAGTGCATCACTAGTTCACGCATTTACAGAGGGTTTGTAACTGCTTTTAAAGGAGTCCTCAGATTTGGTATACACATGATGAAACAAACAATTTGTGCTACAATAATAGAATTAAAACATAATTTAATAAAGAAATACATAACTTTCTGTGCCTTCCTATGTGTGTTTTTCAGGGTCTAAAATACAGGATTAATTTACTTTGCCATGGAGGTTTTAGTCTGTCGCTGCTGAAACTAAACTATTTAGATTAGCACATTTAAACCTAAACCCTGAACTCAAACTAACATCTGGTGAAGTTTACTGAATGGCTCCAACTGCCCCCCTTAAGAGGGGAGAGGAAGGAGCTCACACAGAAATCAAAACATGCCCATGCAGGTCCACATCTGCGCCGCTGACCACAGGATTACAGCTCAGGGATTGAATAAATTACTAACGATGCCCTGCCATACTCTTACTGGACTCTACCTCACACACAGCATCCTATGCTATATACACAATATGCCAAACTGCACACACTGTGCACCAGGTCTCACTCTTATTTTTGAAAAATTATAACCAAATAAATAAAGAATATAGCATAGACTGCTCCTATTTGAAAAGGGTTTGTTGGGAGAATCCCAAATGTGAGAGAGCATGTGTGGGTATTACAGTTTTTTACAATCGCCATGACAATTTTCTGAATACTTTTAACAAATTTCCTAAACTCTTAACACAGTTAGCACTACATCAGTCTGTGTAAGCTATACTATTAACACATTTCTTGTTGCTTTAACACAAAATGCATACAATTAACACAAATTTAAAATGCTTCTTTTACACACAAGCTCAAACAAGACCAAAACAATGTATTTTTACTGGCAAATTTACCAATGCTTTAACACTGTATGTCAGAACAGAAAACACCATGTTCTAAACCTAACCTTACAGGCTAAAGTTAAGGTAAAGAGCTGTTTATATTGTGAATTGAAACACAAATATATCCCCTGTATTTTATTCTATTGTGAGAAACAGCTGATTGAATTATGCAAATATATAAATTTATTTTTATTTATTTTATTTATTGCTGCAAATCTGTCTCTGTCTTCGCTTTTTCATTACAGTAACCGCACATTCTATAAAGCACTCTGAGATGGGTCTTTTTTTATTGAATTTCTGCAGCAAAAGACCTAAACCAAACAAAAAAAAATGTAGAGAGGCTTCAAAAGAAACTGCAGTGCCAAACACAATCTATGATCAATACAATATACTGTCTGTTGTACAAGGGCAGACCTGACACATATAAAATAATGCAGTTTCTGTAATTCCATCTGATGTTAGTGTTTTTATGACATTGTGCAATGATTGACTAAATCTTCCTGTTGGACGAGAACATATGTTAGTGTTTTGAAAAAATATTTGATTTTGAGACATGTTTGCAGTGTTTTGGTAGACTGTGATAGTGTATAGTGTATAGATAGTGTATTGTTGATAGTGTATTATTGTATTTTGAAAATTAGTGTCGGAGTTTAGTTTACAATGTGTGATTTTGAGCATGAAATTAACTGTTTTGCCAATTGTGTGTTGTAGGTGTGTTGGTGCGTTAAGAGTTTAGGAAATTTGTTAAAAGTATTGAAAAAATTGTCATAGCGATTGTAAAAAACTGTAAGTAAGCTCAGTCCAGTTCTAGCTCACATTTTCATTATATTTATGATCTGGTTGTTTTATCTTATGCATCCTGTGCAAAGACCTTTAAATGCCCCAACTTTCCATAATATATGGTATATGGTGTACCATGCACATTATCTTAGCTCTGTATCCTAAAACTATGTCTCTGTCCCATGTAAGGAAACATAATGTGCTACAGTTACATTTAATAACCACCATATTAGTGTTCTCTAAGACTGTTTGAAAGCTGAAAAATGCTGCCTTTGCAGTTTATACACAAAGGTAAGAAGTCAACATCCATATCCAACATTTGTGTCACATACTATTTATTAAGATGTCTTCATCTGGTTGGTTCTTGATAACAGATTTATCATTTGCTGTCTATGACATCCCAGAATCATGTGCATGTTTCGGCAGTTGGTCTAAAGAATAACAGTGCTGAATTTCACAGAAAGGAGTAATGTTTACCATTCACTACCGTTCAAAATATTTGGGGTCAGTAAGACTTCTTAAAAAAAATAGCAAAAGGATGATCAAACAGTGACCTTTAAGACATTTATAATGTTTGATTTCCATTTCAAATAAATTTTGTTCTTTTGAACTTTCATCAAAATTTCCTGAAAAAATGTAGCACTGAAAAATATGAAGTAGAAAAACTGTTTTCAACATTGATAATAATAATAAGAAATGTTTTTGAGCAGCAAATCCGCATATTAGAATGATTTCTGAAGGATCATGTGACACTGAAGACTGGAGTAATGATGCTGAAAATCCAGCTTTGACATCACAGGAATAAATTACATTTTAAAATATATTAAAATATAAAACAGTTCTTTTAAATTGTAACAATATTACTTATTTACTGTATTTTTGATCAAATAAATGCAGGCTTGGTGAGCATCAGAGACTTAGGCTAAGAAAAACATTTGAAAAATATCTGACAAATCCCAAACTTTTGAATGGTAGTGTAGCTACATAAAAAGAGAAGGGAATGAATTAATGTATAATTGTGAGGCAGACAGTCCAAATGTAAAACTTCACATAACATTTAGTTAGTTGTGCACACTTTAATGAATTACATAAAACGTTTACCTTGGTGCTTGCTTTAAAATATACAGCAAGTAAAATTATATTCATTAAGCGTTACCATCAGCTGAGATTTTTTGTTTTATTATAATTTTTTAATAAGATTTCAGACAGTTTCAATCAAGCAGTCAAACATCAGATAAATGGAATCCCTACTGATTTTAAATCAACAGCACTCTCTTTTAATAAGTAAACGAATTAGGCTAAGTACAACCATAGTTGTTTTAGATTGTTTACTAAGATATTGAAGCAACACTAAATACATTAACCAACACAAGTTTAGGTCAGTTCATAAGACACACTGTAAAGTGCTGGCGCAGAACTGGTAGGCCACTAGCTACACCAGCCAGTGCGTCTGAGTATGGAGAACGCAACTGTAGACGAACGGAGACGGCAGATCACAGCTAACGCTAAAACCTCACCCTCCCTATGACTCTGGTGGCCCAAAATGTTATATTCATTTTCTAATCTGCAGAGAAAGAGAGCTCAGAGCTTCTTGCTATTCTCCCGCAAATTCTGCCAATGAAGCAAAAGTGCTCTCTGGGAGAGGAGCACGCGCTCGTGCGCAGATGATGCGCTGATGTGTACACTATGCGGATGGCCTGCGCTCTTCTGCCTGCGCGTTTCGCAGCGCCTCTTTTGCTGCTTTGCACAATCAAGGATGCGGCCCATTTTGCCAAAGAACCTGCTACGCGTACATGGGCCACTGTATCCTGCCTCTCCATCCTCTCATGAATGAACGATACCAGGCAATGAATTCTTGATATTCAATCCCGGTAGCAAAAATGACCGTGCATCTGACGTTAAATAATGGGCGTTGAGGATATGTGTGGAAACGGAGCGCCTAGATGATACAACAATACTAATTCATTTGAAATGATGATACTTACATGATCTGTGCTCCGGTCGTTCGCAGACGGTAAAGCAGACCGAGAGGACATTTTTCCCTGAGATTGCAAACTGTTAAAGAGGAATAGCGCGAAGATTATTTACAGATTTAATCTCCCCCGGTAAACGCAGCCCACATCGGCCGTGCTGCTGCAGCTGGGGCCGTGCTCGTCTCACTCCGCCTGCTCGGTAAAGCCTGCGTCTGTCATAGCAGCGGCAACAGCAGTCCGCAAATCTCACAGATGTCCTCGAGACAGCTGCATTATTTTTCTGCGATGCAAACCGTAGCGATCAAACGCGTCTGTTGACGATGTAAACGCAAGCGCGGCGGTATATATGTGCTAAAACAGAGTAATGCTTGCCCGGAGCCCAACGATTTTGTAGCGACTCGCTACCCCCCGCCTCATCTCCGCGAGCAAAACAAATACGGCTCCGACAACCCCGTCCTCTTTTCTCATAATAATACCGATGATCTCTCCGCTCCCCTGTACCGTTTACTCTCGCGCTCGCTCGCTCTCTTGTCGCATCGGTTTGTCATGGGAAAACAGAAGCTTTGGCCGGTGACGAGGCCGAAACCAGTTCACATCCTAAAGCAGCCGTTATATTCCAGCGGCAGATATATGTGAGATGCGCCACTGCTGCCTCCGCTAGCGCTCGCTCGTCTCGGTACTGACACAAGCGCGCGGACGCACACGCGCGCGCACCGACGGACAATTTAAAGAGCTCCACACAATCTGCTAGAGAACTTATTCTCCGTGACTGTAGAGGTCTTTAAACTCTCAAACGTTGTTCGTTTTCATTTTATAGTCATTATAGCTATTTCGTGTATATTGAGCTCAAGGAGAATAGCTCAACGTGTTGCAGCTATCAATCTTCTTATAAACAGTAAAAATGAATGACCGAGCGTAGAACTGTATTTTTACTATATTTACAGGCTAGTGGCAAAGGACAGGATTATAAACACTAATCAGATTACTGTGTCTGTATAGCTGAGCATTTGACTATGTAGCCTAAGCAATGTGATTAAACGGTGTCAGCCAAGTATGTCAATTTTTGTAACTGTCAGTTTGTTGTGAGTCTCTACACATTAGTGGCTAAGAACTGCCCAAGGCAAACAAGGGGCCATATCATCGCTTGAGTTTGGATTTTTTTTTTTAAAGAAGTGTCTAATGCTCACCAATGCATTTATTTGATTAAAATAGCCTACAAAAACAATAATATTGTGAAATATTTTTAAACACTCTTTTCTATTTCTCTTTTCCTATCTATTATTTGATTTAGCCTATTCCGGAATTAGTTTTCAGCAGCCATTTCTCCAGTCTGTGTCACTTCAGAAATCATTCTAATATGCTGATTTGATGACCAACTTTTTATTATTATTATTATTATTATTATTACCAATGTTAAAAACAGTTGTGCTACTTAATATTTTTGTGGAAATTGTAATACATTTTTTTTCAGGATTCTTTCAGGAATAGAAGGCTCAAAAGAACAGCATTTGAAACTAAAACATTTTTGTAACAATGCAAAAAGTCTTTATTGTCACCAATGTTCTTGCTGAATAAAAATAGTACTTTATTTTTTTTAAAAAACTTACTGGACCAAACTATTGAACAGTATGGGTACATGCACAATTAGCTATTTTGTCAAACTTTTAAGGATAGTAAGGTTAACTAGTAACACTTTATAATAATTTTCATAAATAAATCATTAACAAACATTATAATGCTTAACAGATCATTATTTAATGTCAATTAAAATGCTTACAAATGTAATTAAACTTCAGTTCATATATTACCTAATGCAATTTTTTTTAGATTTACAAAAGTACAAATACAAAAAGGTGTTTGGAGTTATCTGGATGTTCAACAGAAAAATGAACAACATTACTGGTCCCACTTTATATAGTTGTCTTTAACTATGTACTTACGTAAAAAAAAAAAGTACACTGTACTTATTTGTCATGGTCACGATCTTCAGTCCCATCTGCACTGTTTCCCAGCATCCTTCCTGGCTTCCAACTGCATTCACTCTGTCATCACCCGCACCTGTCGTTAATTACACTCATTAGCAGCTCTGCATAAAAGCCTGCATCACACAAAGACTTTGTCTGGTCTATGACTAGGACTCCCATTACACTGAATGTGTTACTTACCTGTGATTATCTACCTTCGTGTGTTTCACCGTTCTCCAACTCCTGAAATTCATCTTCACCCGTTCCTACCAGCAAGACCTGTAAGAGAAAAGAGCTGCATTCTTCTAACTGTCTGCTATCCAAAGGTGTGTGAGGTGCCATGCATGTACCATTACAGGCTGTCATCCTTCTCTGAATTTTCTCCATATCATTCATCTGTTGTCAATTAACCATTTCTACCGAAGTTACTCACCATTTCCTTGAGTCTGTGTTCCCTGACATTATTGTGTTCATGTTCAACAGTGTACAAGGGTCAGTTTGATCACTAAAAGGAAACACTATATTCAAACTTTTTATATTACATTTTTTTGATAAAGTAACATGTTTTTTCTTGAAAATTTGATTTGTTTTCCTCTGTTGACGTATGATTCAAGGAATATTCAGTTAAGGATATAGTATAAGTGTTGAGGTAATAAAAATGTTTTGCACCCAAATTACAATTATGTGTAATGTTTGTCACAAGCATTTGGCTAAACGTAACTAACCACCCTTTACACAAATGTTGTTACAGTTGCTAAAAGTCCAAAGCATATAAAGGTAATTGATTAGTAAACATTTATAAACATCTACAAATAATGAATAGTTTCAACTTTAGATTGGGCACTGCAAAAACATCATATATTAGGTAATATATGAATCTAAGTTTAATGAGATTTGTTAGTATTTAAACATTAACAAGCACATTCTAGTTATTTGAATATATATATTAACTAATGATCCATTAAGCATTACAATGTGTTAATGATTTATTAAGCTTTTAATCATTGTAAACCATTTGTTGAAATCATTTAGATTTTTTTAAAAGTGCTTGGTCATATAAATTGAAAGTTAAATGCCATTTGTAAGCATTTCAATTTGCATTAAGTGATCTGTTAATCATTATGTAATGTTTAAAAAGTTAATTGGTTAACATTAACAAGCACATTATCCCATATTTCTAGCTATGTGAATATATATATTAACTAATGATCTGCTACGCATTATATAATGTTTGTGAATTATTTATTAAAGTTATTATAAAGTGTTACTGGCTAACTGGATAAAATTAATTTACTATAATATCGAAAATTTCAGTGATGACTCAAATAATTTAACAGGTCCAGGGAACTACAAAAAAACAGTAAAGAAATGAGTAGAAAATGTTTTTAAATTTTGTGGCCAGAATTACAGTCCATCCAAAAGTTAAAAGTAGTGATTATGTCACAGACATAACAAAGAGGAATACACAGCTGTGTTCAGGATTTCATTTAAATCCGATGATGCAATCATAGCCAACTTTTGTCAAGTCCAATTAATTTTTCAGAAGCCCTCAATGTAGCAGCTTAAACAATGACTTTCCCCAGCATAAAACCTGTGCACCTGGAAATTGCGTAAATCTAATATTGTAGGGCCTTGTGATTTAGAAAAGCCATTTTTGTGTGCAATATACACCAAACAGTGTGTGGGTACTATGTATGAAATCTTATCAGCTATCCTGAGGTGGAATGGTAGAAAGACACCTTGGCTGCATCCAAAATCACATACTTCTCAGTAGGCGGAAAACAGTGTGTGACAAAAGTAGTATGTCTGAATTCACAGTACTCAAATAGGCAAACAAGTACCCGGATGACCTACTTCATGCGAGATTCTGAGGTTAGCAAACCATTGACACTTTACTATCCCATGAGGCCATGGGAGAGGATTTGTGAATGGCAGTGAAGTGACATAACTGACTATGGTATAGGTCACATGATAATTACACATGATATTTAAATACATACACACTAATACTATATAGAACATACTTTTTATCAGCGGTCATGGAGTAATTACTTCTTCAAAATTAGTCCCTACTCAAGAGAGTATGCGATTTCGGACACAGCCAGTGTCTTTTTCCTTGAAATAATATACTTCCTGTTAAGCCATTATGTCCATATGAAACAAAAGTTATGACTTACCTTACTTCAGTATTACGAGTGCACAGCTTCATTTTAATGCACCTCCTTAGCATCTCTAGCTCACAGCAGACTGGCGGTTGGGTGGTTAATATTCTGATGAATTGTTAGCACATATTACTAGTCTTGAGGTGAACAAAGTAAATAAGCCCAATGTCCAATTTTAACATAGTTATTTTTTTTACTTTATTTTTACAGGACAGTATGGAGAGCAAAGAGCAGACTACAGCTATTACAAAGCAAACAAAGGTACGGCAAGAAAATACATTTTGAGCATTACAACAAACACAGAAGGAGCAAAGCCTCCTTATAGTTGGGGCACATTTTCACGCAAATTCATCTAAAAGTGCCAAATTTGGCACAGATGTAGCTCAGGTCATACCGAAATGATTTAGCTAGGGCGCCGGAGCCAGCGACCCTCGGAGCCAAGATGGCGGCCAAATCCAATATGGCCGCTGCCTGAAAAGAGTTCCGGCTATAACTTTTGAACCACATGAGTTACAAATACAAACTTGATATGTTTTTCAGCTTAATTGATCATGGGAAACACATAGGAATGTTTATATTTATGACCCAGTATATCTGGACCCCTTGATCCTCCAATTCCAATATGGCCGCTGTCCAAAAAAGCAGTTTGGGCTGTAGTATGGGGCCTTACACCCCATTGTTCGCGCAAATTCATCTACAAGCACCAAATTTGGCACAGATGTAGCTGAGGGTATACTGAAATGATTTAGCCAGGGCGCCTGAGCCAATGGTCCCTGAGACCAAGATGGCGGCCAAATCCAATATGGCCGCCGCCTGAAAGGGATTCGGCTATAGCTTTTGAGCCAGATGAGATACAAATACCAACTTGATGTCTATTTTACCTTTTTTGACCATGGGAAACCCATATGAATACTTACATTTATGATTGGGTATATCAGGACCCCCCCCCAAATTCCCTAAATTCAATATGGCCGCTCTCCTAAAAAGGGTTTTGGCTACAAATGTTGAACCAAATGCGCTACAAATGAGGATGTGGTGTCTATTTTATGTTTATTGACCACAGGAAGTCCATTGGCATATTTATATTTATGCTTGTGTAAGTCTGGAACCTGTATTCTTTTCAAGACTGTGGTTGAAAATCCTTTTTTTTTTACCACAACTTTGAAGGTTATTCTTTGTTGATTAATTTCCTTATAAAAGTGAAATGCTTTTCAGTGTACCACAGGTGAATACATTTCAAAGTGTAATCATATAAGAAAGAATATTACACAATTATTATTGCAAGGCAATATTTATATTATGTCATATTGTTAAAAGAATAATATAGTCAATGTGTCCAAAACCCTTAGAGGTTTGCTTAGTATAACAAAAAAACAGCAATAACATAAAAAAAGTGAATTCTCATGGTCTCTCACATGAATGATCATTATCACTCACAATCACCGGATCTCTCATCATCTCCACCATCATTGTTTGCACCCTCACATGCACATATAGCAGAAATGGGGACTCGAGTTAGAGACTCGGACCCGAGTGTGACTTAAGTCACACACACGGTGACTTCAGACTCGACTCGGACTCGAGCTGCGGGACTCGTGAATAATGTTTATTTTTAGGAAACGTCTGATGAGCTTGCTGTTATTCCCCTCCCTCCGTTACGTATAACCTGCCTACGTAACACAGTACGTATTAGCTGCGCGCGGCCACACATGAGAGGACAACAAACAAACATGTCGACTGCACCGGCCGCTGCTGTGCCATTTATCGTAAGCTTTGCAGATGGCAAATGAGTTCAAATCTCCCGGAATCTAGAGCGAGCGAGCAAGAGCTTGCACATGCTGCGCTCCAAACCGTGTTTCGCGTGCATGGCAGAGAGGGAGAGAGCGAGAGACCTTGCGTATGTGTGCTAGTGTGCGTGTGCCCCATCATGAAACGCATGTAAGACAGCATGTAAGACCCCCCTCGACCGAACAATCAAAAATCAAACTCTATCATAAGGAAGTGTGATCATAAAATTTTTGTGGATAGTAGCTTATATTTCACATCATTTGGTTGCAATAGTGTTTTGCATTTAGCTACACTGTGATGTTTTGCACTAAATAGGAGTATGTAAGTTTTAGTGCTGTGAGGTATAACATTTTCTATATTTGGTCTTATGGCCCCACAGAGCCAGCACAATAGGAGCTAAGGCCTTTCATTATAATTCAGCGACAGACAAGGGAGTCCTTTTTCTTCAGAACCTCAATTTTTGCTCTGTACTGTATTTTCAAGCTAAAAGGCAAAATACAGATATTAACTTAAAAGTAAAGCATTTTTGGTGTTTTTGTCATGTTGCAATAGCCTGTTTACACTGATTATACCAAAATCAAAGCTGATACTGTATGCTGTATGCTAAGGGGTGGTGATGGCACAGTGGATAAGAAACATGCGGGTGTGAGACCCGGGTTCGAATCCACTGTGAGACACCAATGTGTCCCTGAGCAAGACACTTAACCCCTACTTGCTCCAGAGGCGTGCGACCTCTGACATATATAGCAATTGTAAGTCGCTTTGGATAAAAGCGTCAGCTAAATGAATAAATGTAAATGTAAAATGCTAATAGATAAAGGAGTCATAATAACATATTACATGCTTTGAATTCCTTATCTATGCAGTGTTCTAAGCAGCCTGGATGGGTCGGTGTACGTGATGCAATACTTATTATAACCACAAGAGACTTGACTTGGACTCTAGCTCAAAGACTTGAGACTTGACTTGGACTCTAGCTTAAAGACTTGAGACTTGACTTGGACTCTAGCTCAAAGACTTGAGACTTGACTTGGACTCTAGCTCATAGACTTGTGAGCATCTCTGACATATAGAAGTGCAACAAACTCCAGCTTTACAGCACTTACAGTGCCCTCTACATGCTGTCTTGCAGCCGCAGTGGAGGAGAATGGTGCAGGCTTTACTGGTGTCTCCGAGATTAGTCCAGTAAGTTTCCCAAGTCTTGCTCGTAGAGTCCCGATACCACCCCTATGCATTGAATTCTGGGATATCTTGCTAGACAACGGTTGCCTGATTCCAGTAGAAGCTGGCCTGCAGCAGTGCTCTTTTGATGTGCAGAATCAGTGCAGCTTGGGTGGGAGGCAGGTTCTCGAGAGACTTGGTACCATTCGAGAAAAGGTGATGTCTAGCTTCATCTACGCAGCTGGAATCCCAGCTCTTGCTGTAGATGATGACGACCATATGCTCCAGTCTTTGGACATGGACGTCATTGTTAATCTGTTCAGGCTCCAATGTGAGGGTAACCAGGGATTCTGTGAGATCTGGTGTTGCCTCCCAAGCTGGCCATGCACTCTTTTTCACATGGCTGTTAAAGCGTGGAAGAGTGGAAAGGCCAGTGACTTCTAGGGACCAAGATCCTTGCTGATTTCATGAGCAGGAATGTCCCTATAGTTTTTTCCACGTGCAAAGCCGATCCAGAGCTCTGTGAGGCCAAGTGTGTTGAAAAAGCGGATGGCAAGGATGACAACATCGCTTTCGATTGTCCGGACAAATGCCTTTTTATGGCCATTGGCCCCAGCATGTGCAAGATGCAGGATTATTCTTGTATCTGCTTTTGGATGATTACAAGGCTGAAGGGCAGACATGTCATACCCTGGTCTGTTGGAGAGTACAGCATCTTTCTTGGTGGAAAGGAGGAGTTTACCTGACATACCATTAAAATCAACATTAAAGCAATTTGGACCCATTTACCTTCTTAATGGATGTTCTTGGTCTTTTTGTTATTGAATGAATCATTAGTGTACAGTATATTAGAAATAAAAAATAAATAAAAAAAATGAAGGATGCACCATATCGATTGTCAGCTGATTTATCGGTATATATCGAATGATATTAAACAATCTTAATCTTTAAATTTGAATCTTTAATTGAATGTTCCTATAGCCGACAAAGCATACGCCACTAAGTGAATGTCCATCCAAATAATGCATTTTAGAATTTAATAATTTGTTATAATTAAGTTTGTTTAATATGAACGCCAAAATCATGAAGGCAAAACGTTACTATTATTTATTTTCAGCAAGTTTATTTTACTCCAACCAATATGGACCTGAAACAGTGAAAAATTAGCCTGGTTAAAACCAGACCCTTCTCAGTCGTAACTGAGTTAGGGTCTGGGGAAGGTTCATTGACAGCTCACTTCCAAAGGGGCGTCACCAATGGACGTCGCTCAAATGTCTCTGGGCGCAATTGGATAGACCTTAAAACCAATCAGATCGATCGTCATCTTGTAAAGCCCGCCTCACCGTTTGTGATTGGTGCCTCGATTTGGAAAGATTGGAAATGAGCTTGAATGGGCTCTTCGCCAGACTAACTTGCAGAGCAAATCTAAATTTCCCAGGTTAGTGGACAATGAAATCTTTAGAAAATCTCAAAAATGAATAGCCATTTTTCATACTGTACCTTATGTATTGCATAAATTCACTTGTAGCATTTAAATTATTTTAGGTTTTAGTATTGTTATTTATTTAGTGTATTATTTTAAATTATTATAGAATTTTGAGTAACATTTTACAATATTGTCCCATTAGTTAGTGCTAGTTTATTATTAGTTCATGTTAGCTGTATATTAACAGATACAACCTTTGATTGTATTAATGTATTAGTAAATGTTGAAATTAACAAACAAAAGTTTAATCAATTATTTAATAAATTATTTAGAAGTATTTTTCATTGGTATTTAATGTAATGTAGTTAACTAATGTTAACAAACGGAACATTATTATAAAGTGTAAATTAATTTAGATTTTTATCATTTTTTGATTATTGGCCATAACAAAGAAAAGATTTATCGGCCTATTGCATCGCCAAGAATTGTAATATTGGCGTATCCCTAAAAAATGCTTTGTCTTTATCTTAAATCAAAATCAACTTGCTCTTGCAACAATTTTCCACAGAATTGCGTCACATTATGGAAATGGTTTGCATGTGGCACTTCACTTTGTCCTGAAGGATGTCATGGTCACAAGAGAAAAATACATAAACTTATGTCGATTTTCTACCTTCTTTCAATCTGATCTAGTTTATCGTAGCTAAAAAAGTAAATATAGTATTCTAAACTAGAATTATTAACTAGTATTATCAATATTTGCTCAGTATTGCCCAAATCTATGCTGGAATTCTGACTCTCCCACATATATGCCTTCCCTACATTATCAATTAGAAAATTGGTGGGAATATTTGGAACGTATGTATGATCAGGTAGTTGCTTTCTTAGAAATGCAAATGTGGGGTATAAACATAGGCAATCACAAATGTAAGCATTCCCGTGTGTTTGTCATGGTAAAAAAATTAAATGGACATTAAGTTTTCATTTGGTTCAAAATTTGTAGCCAAAACCCTTTTCAGGAGAGCGGCCATATTGAATTTAGGGAATTTGGGGGGGTCCTGATATACCCAATCATAAATGTAAGTATTCCTATGGGTTTTCCATGGTCAAAAAAGGTAAAATAGACATCAAGTTTGTATTTGTATCTCATCTGGCTCAAAAGCTATAGCCGAATCCCTTTCAGGCGGCGGCCATATTGGATTTGGCCACCATCTTGGTCTCAGGGACCATTGGCTCAGGCGCCCTGGCTAAATCATTTCAGTATACCCTCAGCTACAACTGTGCCAAATTTGGTGCTTGTAGATGAATTTGCGCGAACAATGGGGTGTAAGGCCCCATACTACAGCCCAAACTGCTTTTTTGGACAGCGGCCATATTGGAATTGTAGGATCAAGGGGTCCAGATATACTCTGTCATAAATATAAACATTCCTATGTGCTTCCCATGATCAATTAAGCTGAAAAACATGTCAAGTTTGTATTTGTAACTCAAGTGGTTCAAAAGTTATAGCCGGAACCATTTTCGGGCAGCGGCCATATTGGATTTTGCCGCCATCTTGGCTCCGAGGGTCGCTGGCTCCGGCGCCCTAGCTAAATCATTTCGGTATGACCTGAGCTACATCTGTGCCAAATTTGGCGCTTTTAGATGAATTTGCGCGAAATTACCTATTTATGTGCTTAAAGGGTTAGTTCACCCAAAAATGAAAATTATGTCATTAATGACTCACCCTCATGTCGTCCCAAGCCCGTAAGACCTCTGTTCATCTTTGGAACACAGTTTAAGATATTTTAGATTTAGTCCGAGAGCTTTTTGTCCCTCCATTGAAAATGTACGTACAGCACACATTCTTTGTCCAGAATGGAAATAAAGACATCATCAAAGTAGTCCATGTGACATCAGTGGGTTAGTTAGAATGTTTGGAAGCATCGAAAATACATTTTGGTCCAAACATAACAAAAACTACGACTTTATTCAGCATTGTATTGTCTTCCGGTTCTGTTGTTGATCCGCGTTCACGATTCCGCAGTGACCCTGCTGACGTAAGACGCTGATGACGTGTTATCTGGTGCGCCCGAGCTTCGTTTACAGTTTGAGGGAGACGGGTGCTGTATTCAAGCTATTCTACATTGTTTGTATTTTTGTATTGCTATATTTTTTTTTTTAAATGGTGCGTAGGTGTGCATGTCGCGGATGTCCTAATCTCCAGATAACACGTCATCAGCATCTTACGTCAGCAGGGTCACTGCGGAATCGTGAACGCGGATCAACAACAGAACCGGAAGACAATACAATGCTGAATAAAGTCGTAGTTTTTGTTATGTTTGGACCAAAATGTATTTTCGATGCTTCCAAACATTCTAACTGATGTCACATGGACTACTTTGATGATGTCTTTATTTCCATTCTGGACAAAGAGTGTGTGCCGTACGTACATTTTCAATGGAGGGACAAAAAGCTCTCGGACTAAATCTAAAATATCTTAAACTGTGTTCCAAAGATGAACGGAGGTCTTACGGGCTTGGGACGACATGAGGGTGAGTCATTAATGACATAATTTTCATTTTTGGGTGAACTAACCCTTTAAGGCCCCCAACTATTATGAAGAATAGCCTTTTTAAAGATTTTTAAATGCATTCTTTTATTGCTTCCAGTTTTATTACTGCAATTTCTGACAGAATTAAGTTCAATACACTGTTTACACAGCTGCCAAAAGCCTTGTCCTTCATACCCTGAATGCTTCATCAAGACAAACACCCCATCCTGACCACTATTCACATCACAGCCCTGCATCTTATCCACCACCTCCACACCTCAGACTTTTGAGGAAGTTCAGGATTCCCCTTGAAATACCAGAGTTGGACAAAGTACACAACTTCCTTACTTGAGTGAAAGTACAGATACTACTGGTCAAATATTACTTGTACTGTAAAAGTTGTAAATACTGATTTTTTACTTAAGTAAAAGTACAGAAAATTTTACAGAAGTAAAAGTGCTAGTTTTTAAAAGTACTTTACTAAAAGTAAATGCATTGCATTGTTTTATTATTGTTGCATTGTTGTATGTAATACTTGCAGTACCTTATGCCTCTGAATCTATGTATGCCTGCCTTCATATCAATATCACATTTATTTCTAGAACACAGTTCCAGTAGTGGGATTGAATGTGAGATTGAATAAGTGCACTCAATAACGTCCACAATGGTTTCGGACACCCGAATGGCTGTTCCCTCAAATAGTACCCTATTTTTAAGCTTTTTGGCTTTTAGTATATGTTAGCCTTACTGTTATCTATAAGCTAGTGGGCTCCAAAACAATTACAAAATTCGCATTTAGAAGACCAAAATTAGTTTGATGTCAGAATCCAACGTCAGATTCACGTTAATCTCCAACGTTGGACAGATGTTTTATTGTGGTTGAAAATTAAAATCAGGTTGATGTCAGAAACCAACATCAGTCGGGTTCTGACGTCAACCCGACTTTCATTTCCAACCAAAATGCAACTCCTGCGACCAAAATCATCCCCTGACTAACGTTACTACTTTCTACTCAAGGACCTTGACAGAAATGTACAATATTTGTCTTTCAAATGTAGTGAAGTTAAAGTAAAAAGTTTCCAGAAAAAAGAAAAAGTACAGATACTCAAACTGTACTTAAGTACAGTACTCAAGTAAATGTACTTTGTTACTGTACTAAGGTCATTCTTACACCACAATCATTCTCTTACACAGCATTTAGAAACAGCACATCTCAGGACTGCAATGCTCTGCAGAGATCGAAACGCTCCGCTGAGTGCATCATCATGCTCTCTCCACCTTACAGGACATTTAATTCAAGAGGTCCAGGAAAATCATTAAGGACCCTAACCATCCAAACAATGGTCTCTCTTCACTTCTGCACTCAGGTAAATGCTATTGCAGCTGTAAATCAACTCAGAGTGGCCCAGGAGTTTAATTAGGATGCTGCTCAAGGACTGTCTATCATCTGATGGCAACAAAATGTACCCATAAGATAAGCACATATACAATTCAATGTTTTCATATATTTAACACAATACACAATATCTTCTTAACACATTGCAATGCTAATTCATTTAAAATTTAAAACTCACTTACATTGCAAGTGTTGCAAAAAAGTGTAAAGCTGCTACGTCATTTTAAGACATTATGGCCTGGTTTAGACAGGGCTTAAGACTGAGCCAGCTTAGTTCAATTAAGACATTTAAGTAGCTTTTATAAATGTGCCTTAGAAAAGGACACTGGTGTGCATCTTGAGACAAAACAATGCCACTGACATATTGTAAGATATGTCAGTCCAAGTTTTCAGTTAAAAACAGCTCAATAATGCTTAGTCTGGGAACCATCAGCCTTTAAAAAAAACACACTTATATACCTAACTGATAAACTTCCAATAAAATACACTTCATCTTTATTATTTGTTAGGTTCATAGTACAGTTGTACATCTTTACATTTCTCAAAATGCATGAATTAAGTAGCCTAAGCTTTCCCCAGGTTTCCACCATCCCTATTTCTGTAACCATATAGTTTTACATTAGAATGGAGCCATAGAGGATTTATATATGTAAAAATGTCAGCTTCTCATTTGATTCCTAACACCAGAGATAATATCTGGTGATAATATCTTTTTTTTTTTTTATGTATTTAATTCTTGTCCCCTTTAAAATATAAAGAGAACCCTCCACCCTGACATTTTCTGCATGTGCACTATACTTGCCTTACATAAGACTGACACTCGAACCCTTCTCAGTTTACAACTGACATATTGAGTTTTCCCTAAATAGCCACAATAAGTTGTGTCATGACACAAAGATAACCAGTGTTGTGCCTGAACGCGTTCATTGAACGATAGTTCATGAACTCGTTCATATTTTGGCCGAACGTACTGTATTACTGCCTGATGAACGTTACTGAACTCGTTAATTCTGGTGTCTGTAAACGGCAGCACTCTCAGTTTAACTTCGTTCAATAGGGTGCCATTGAGCCTTCATTTCTATAGAGCCTTCCAGGCGAAAACACGGCTAAAACACACCGTAAACAGGCCTTAATATGTAGCGGAAAAAACACCCAATCTGGCAACACCAGCCACCAGTGTCGCACCGCCGCATGCTTTAAATCAAAACAAAAAGCAGCTAGGAGGCGTCGTATGATCATTTAAACGAGTTTTGACAAGGTCGTGAGGATGGGAAAAATCTTAAATTTCTGTGCAAACTTTGCCCGCCGATAACATAATTGCTGCCTATGGTTCTATATGGGCTGTGGGCTGTGGCAATAATTTTGAAAAATAATAGATCGCAGAAACATATGGGAAAAAAGAACTATGAACTAGTTCAAAATTCTAAAGTATGAACTGAACTAGTTCATTTTAAAATTTGTGAACTGACCTTTGAACTAGTTAATGTAGAAAGTGAACTTTCCCAACATTGAAGATAACCATACATAAGTAAAATAATGCAGGGAAAAAACTGAACCACATGTTTTTGCATGATGTGCTGCTGCACTTATTAATGCTTTTTACTTTCAGATAGTTTTCCTGAACAACCAATATGGCAGTGGTCTTTTAAACTAACACCTATCGCCATAAATGAAAAGACATTTTTTTATTAGCGTGGTCCAGTTAGAGATGGCTCATATAATATAGACCACCATGAAGAAAAAAGATTACAGGGTATATAATACTGAATGTTCCATTAGTTTTAATAGTAGGGGGTTAGACCATCAAAACACCACTAGATGGAGTCCTAACATCATGTTATTAATTAAATATAGCCTAATCCCACCAAGGTGATTTTTGTCCATGGAAGTGTCATCATGGCTTCCATTCATAGATAAATCAGAGATAAAGATTCTTGAAACTTGTTCTCTCTTCACTGAAGACAGAGTTACCCCACCAGATGGTCCCAGAGATCCTTTTTCTTTTAGGTGTACCAGTAGAACCTGAATGGAGCCATCAAGGGCGTCCTAATCGTGATAGTGTCCTGCGCAGTGGACTTCACAAGGTAGGGGTGGAGGAATTAAGCCTCTTAGATCTTTGAATCTTTTCTCTCATTGTTTCGGGAAAATATTTAATTTCGAAGCATTAGAAGTGTTGAAAACAGTGCCATATTTTGGCAGGTCAAATTTATAGCAGCCATAAAACCGAGTGCAGCTCCATTGTTTTATCTAAGGACAAATAAAAGCCTGATAACGCTAAATGTGTTCAGGTTCTGATAATGTAATTCCCATATTGAAGGTTTTCAGTAAATTCAATGTAATAACAACAACAACAATAATGATACCAACAGAGTTGTTTGAGGCAAGTATGGTGCTCTGATTATTTTATGGTCTTATGCTGTTTATATGGCAGAATATATTATAATGTTACACACGCACACACATACATATAGCCTATATATATATACGTTGTGTGTGTGTGTGTGTGTGTATATATATATATATATATAATATGGCTGGTATATCACAGTATACCCACTACAAAAAACTAGACTACACCACTGCGCACATACCTATAGACTAAACAAGTTTACGCAGAGTTTACGCAGAGATAACATTTTTCAAAAATGTTCAACGCTTGCACCTTGGAACCTATTTCAAGGTTTGCGTTCTCGAGCCACCAGGCACTGTTGTTGTGCAAATGAGCAGGCCGGAGCACATTAAGGGTTTTCTGTTAGAACGGTGTCGTGTGAGCGGCCCCTTAGTTAATAACTAATGATCTTTGCAACGGAAGTGAATCAATCAAAACTAAATTTAGCTGGACAATAACTTTATTCTAGAGCTGCTGTAAAGCCAAAACAATCTTTGTTACTTTAATATCCTATTATCACTGTAAATCTGCTTTGAAACAGTTTATATTGTTAAATGCGCTATATAAATGCGCTGACTTGACTTGACTTGACTTAACTATGGATCAGTGGTATGTCTGGAGGAAGAAGAATGGAACATATGCTGAAAAGAACACCCTGTCTACATAGCATGGTGGCTCGGTGATGCTCTGGGGCTGCTTTGCATCCTCTGGCACTAGAAACCTACAGCGTCTGGAAGGCAAGATGGATTTATTCAAGTATCAGGAAATACCAGGAGAAAACGTCATGCCGTCAGTGAGGAAGCTGAAGCTTCGGCGTTATTGGACCTTCCAACAGGATCCCAAGCATACCTGAAATTCCATCAAGGCTTGGTTGCAGAAGTAGTCCTGGAAGATTCTACAGTGACCATCATAGTCACCTGACTTCAAACCCATAGAAAATCTCTGGTGGGATTTGAAGAAGACGGTTGCAGCACGCAAACCCAAGAATATTACTGATCTGGAGGCCATTGCTCATGAGGAATGGGCTAAGATTACTCAGAAACACCGCCAGAAGCTGGTGTCTGGTTATACACATTGCTTGTCATGACAGCAAAAGGGTGTTCTACTAAGTACTAAAGATGCTTGCTATGAAGGGGTTGAATAATTTGAGACTGGAGAAGTAATTAAAAGTTGCATTTTCAGTTGAATTTGGGGAAACCACTTGATTGTGTTGAGCTATTTTAATTACTTTTGTTTGATTTGTTCATTTCAAACAGCTAAAAGTCTATCAGTTTTGCCAATAAACTTGATTTGCAATTGGGGTTGAATAATTTGTATTACAAATGTGTATATAGTGAGTGAAGCATTCTCGTGACTTCAGTTTCATATGTAACATCACTATCACAGGGTATAGACCTTGCGCCACAGAAACAAGAATAATTTTTCCATCTTTAGAATATTGCATTTGTATGAACTTATTTTTATGGCATGGCTGTCTAAGAGTAGGCCTTATTATCTAGTGAAGTAGATTTATTTATTTTAAAATTGAGTTTTTTTTTCTTTTTTTTCTTTTTTTATTGAAAATTATCATGAGCATTGTAATGTTTGAAGCTAATGTGATTACAAATGTAAGTAGATCGAGAACATTATAAAATGATTTAATTCAGATCTTACTTTCATGCTGTGGAAATACAAACCGGAAGACAAAACAACAAGAACAGCGCTGAAAAGGGGTGGGGCTACACAAGGGCTGCGTCTGAAAACGTAGGCAGCTGACTTGTTTCCTTGTACCTAGCAAAGTGACACGTCCATGAAGTTAAAATAATGAAAGGGGAAAACTTTTTATAATTATGAATTCACCGCAGGAAAAGTTTCTAGGCCTATGTGGTTTGTTGGCAACCTTTAAAGTACACAAGATGGAAACGTATTTTTTATTTTTTTTTATTTACATTAAACAATAAAAGCATAATTTTATACTAAATATGATATTATATATACGTTTACTATTGGTATTTTGGTATTATATACGCAAAATGCAAGGTTTTGCACAGTTTTGAGAATAAACTCCATATCTTCACAATAAATGGAAAAAAAGGTGAAAATTGTAAACATTTGTTTGTGCTCAGTAACAAACATTTTGATCCACTTGTCTTAATAGGCTACTTGCATGAGCAATGGCAGGAGCCTGCAGGAAGCCCTCTTCAACATCCAAGAGTTAAGTGCCTTGCTCTGGGGCGCAATGACAGTGAACAAAGGAAGGCCAGTGACATTAGAGAACCAGCCGTTCTCGCCTGCAGATCCAACATCTTTATTGGCACACAATGTCAACATCCTCATAGGGCCCATTTGGGACTCGAACTAGTAACCTCTGCTGTTAACTGTATGCTTTTAGGTTAACAGAGAATGTGTTGGACTAGATAAAGAATGAGAGAATGACGTGTATAATGGTATCCGCACTTTTGTGTAATCAACCATCTCTTTACATGTGTGCATGTCTGATTTTATTAGTTATTCCGTGTGTGTGTAGTGGCAGTTTAGTAGTTGTATTTCTAAGTGTAATGAGGTGATGTGTAAATGTGTGTATGTTTGGGTGTGTGTGCCTGATGTCTTGAGTTTTGTCCTGTTTCAGACCCACTCTACTGTTTCCTGCGGGACGTCCTCCTAACTGGCTGACTGATGAAGCAAGGGCCTGTTTGCGTAAATATCCATGAAGTCCTGTGTGAAGGGGGCAGAGGTCAACCGCCCAATGCAATATTTCAGAATGCGTGCTATTGTTTCTTTTTCTCGTTTACACTCTCTCCTCCTCCCCTGTCCTCCCTGTTCCTCTCTCCCCTCACTTCTTTTCAGGAAGGCTTTCCTTCTCCTTCTACCCTAGAGACACTATAAATTAATGCATGACTCTAAGTCACAGACATGTTTTTGGCTGCGCTCAGCTCTCAGGTGGACTGTCAAAGGTCATGAAAATGGCTTATGTGTTTGAGTTAGTGTCTGTTTACTTGCAATTTTTCAGCCTCTTGAATTCATCCAAGGGAACTAAACAAAAGGTCTTTGTCAGGATAAGAGCTCTTCCAAGTTTATTCTTTAAATAATAGGTCCTAGAATGTTCTAAGGACAGTAAAAAAGAACCACCCAAAACACAAACCTCCTGCTGACCTCGCTCTTCCTAATGACCAACTACATATTCAGATTGCTCCATTTAGCAAGCTCCAGGGTTAATAAGCTTATTGTCCTCAGTATCTTCTTACCATTTGTTTCCTGTAAACATTCATGTTTACGTGCTAAAGTCATTGATCTTTGTCTGTTAGCCCAATCTTCAAACCTTAATAACCTTTAATTTCATGCCTAATTATGTCATTAAACTCTAGATGCTGCGGCTGATGGGTCCTTAACACAGCTGAGGATATCTGCAGTGTTAACTACTTAGTACAAGCTGATTGGTTCATGTCGCATCTGCAGCCAATGAGCTTGCTGCTCAACATTTAAATGGATGGTTACCATTCACTATATAAGTTTGCAGTGCTTTTTCAGAGTTTGTCTAAAACCCTCCACCTTCCCCAGCACCACCTGTTTAGATCTGCTATAGGTAATTGATATATGCTTTTTGAGCAGCAGCAGTATGTCTTACATACTCACATACTCACATACGCTGTATGTATTGGTGGTAGCAAGTTCCTGTACTTGCTCTGCAGCAGCACCAGCAATAATCAACAGCAGAACTAATTCAGCAGCAGCATAGCAGATTTTTTCCACCAACACCAAATACATTAACATTGTCATATCCATTACCATGCTAAAAATCTTCCAAGAGTTGCCATGATAGAAATTATATTTTATTTCTTGGAATTTATCTGCCCGGATCCCGAGGGAGTCTGGAGATATTGAGTCCGAGTGGACCATGTTCTCCACCTCCATTGTCGACACGGCCACTCAGAGCTGTGGCCGTAAGGTCTCCGGTGCCTGTTGAGGAGGCAATCCCCGAACCCGGTAGTGGACACCGGAAGTGAGGGATGCCGTCAAGCTGAAAAAGGATTCCTATCGAGCCTGGCTGGCTTGTGGGACTCCTGAGGCAGCTGACAGGTACGGGCAGGCCAAGCGGACTGCAGTCCGGGTTTGCAACCTCTGATTCAGGAGGAACAGTGCGGTTTTCGTCCCGGTCGTGGGACACTGGACCAGCTCTATACCCTCTCCAGGGTGCTGGAGGGTTCATGGAAGTTTGCCTAACCAATCCACATGTGCTTTGGGGATTTGGAGAAGGCATTCGACTGTGTCCCTCTCGGCATCCTGTGGAGGGTGCTCTGGGAGTATGGGGTCCGGGGCCCTTTGCTAAGGGCTGTCCGGTCCTTGTACGACCGGAGCAGGAGCTTGGTTTGCATTGCCGGTAATAAGTCAGACTTGTTCCCGGTGCATGTTGGACTCCGGGAGGGCTGCCCTTTGTCACCGGTTCTGTTCATAATTTTTATGGACAGAATTTCTAGGCGCAGCCAGGGGCCGGAGGGTGTCCGGTTTGGGGACCACACGATTTCGTCTCTGCTTTTTGCGGATGATGTTGTTGTGCTGGTCCCATCAGACCAGGACCTTCAGCAAGCGCTGGGACAGTTTGCAGCCGAGTGTGAAGTGGCTGGGATGAGAATTAGCACCTCTAAATCCGAGGCCATGGTTCTCAGTCGGAAAAGGGTGGCTTGCCCACTTCAGGTTGGTGGAGAGTTCCTGCCTCAAGTGGAGGAGTTCAAGTCTTGGGGTCTTGTTCACGAGTGAGGGAAGGATGGAACGGGAGATTGACAGACGGATTGGTGCAGCTCCTGCAGTAACGCGGTCGATGTACCGGTCTGTCGTGGTGAAGAAGGAGCTGACCTGCAAGGCGAAGCTCTCGATTTACCGGTCAATCTACGTTCCTACTATCACCTATGGTCATGAGCTGTAGGTCATGACCAAAAGGGCAAGATTCCGGATACAGGCGGCCCAAATGCGCTTTCTCCGCAGGGTGGCTGGGCGCTCTCTTAGAGGGTGAGGAGCTCGGTCACTCGGAAGGAGCTCATAGTAGAGCCGCTGCTCCTCCACATCGAGAGGGGCCAACTGCGATGGCTCGGGCATCTGTTCCGAATGCCTCCTGGACGGGAAGGTGTTCCGGGTGCGTCCCACTGGGAGAAGGGCCTGGGGAAGACCTAGGACACGCTGGAGGGATTATGTCTCCCAGCTGGCCTGGGAACGCCTCGGTGTCCCCCCGGAAGAGCTGGAGGAAGTGTCTGGGGTGAGGGAAGTCTGGGCATCTCTGCTTAGACTGCTGCCCTCGCATCCCGGCCCCGGAAAAAGCGGAAGAAGATGATGATGATGATGATGAAACTGCATGGGCATTTTTTAAATAAATATATTTTATTGAGTAGAAATTGAGTAAAAATACTTAAAATATATATACAGTATACTTAACCAATTAAATCATAAACAACTGGAGACATTCATGGACAAAAGTCATTCAAATAATAAGTTGAGAACCAATGCTTTAGTTCAGGTAACACCATCTGTATTGATTTAAATCATTATAAAATTATCTGTATTTCATCTATTCTGTATTTCAATTTATGTGTTGGTCAGTTTCGTCAAAATCCTGATCACACCTTATTTTACGACATTGACCGGCTGACAGCATTATTCCTGGTGTTGTATGATTCTGTAAAAATTATATTACGGTCTGCTCGTTCAAGTAGTTTTAATAAACAGTGAGCCAACTGTCCCTCTTCTTGCAGGAGTTCAGTGGGTTTGGGTGTTTTCAGTGTTTTTCGAGATGTGCTGATGACGCGGTCTGTCTTCCTGTAGATTGACAGCCTAAGACAAACACTGCACAGATTCATCTGCCTACAGGTGTAAAAGGGGCAAAGGTCAGTACACAGAAAGGAAAGGGAGATAATAGAGGTGTATGTTGTCTTGAGACTGAGAGAAAAGAATGGAAGTTGTACCAGTGCTCAGTGTGTGAGAAAGAGAGATATATAGCTTGAGAGCACAGTGCTGTACTCACACAATTGACCTCTATATATTCTTGTTGACTTTAAACAAATGTGAAACATTTAAGATGATCTATTATATAGAGACGACTCAACGCCGGCGATATGTTATGCCCTAAATTAATACATGATGATTAACTAACTGTATTTTCTACGTACATTCAAGCGCTATACAAATAAATTTGAATTGAATCTATTACTCAGTTATATAATATTAAGAGTATTCAAGAGCTAGATTATGCCATTTGGCATTCTCCCATTTGTCTGTTCTAAGAAATCTCTACAGTGGGAATTTCTGTTAACCGTTATACACACACACACCCTTAACTTCTTTCTGCAGCAACATCACCTATTTATAGAATCTTCAAGTCATTTTTCTTGGAGATCTTGTGTTGTTTTGCAGTAAGTCATATACTGTGACATCCTATACCCATATTGTTTGTGCATTGTTGGTACAGTTTATTAAAATAGTACGTGGCATATTTCAGATGCGGGTGTTTTACGTCCTGTGTGTATATTTTGTTGTATAAGTTTGTTGCCCGCCAGGTTGGCTTAGGGGATGTGTTGTCGTAAATAAATCACTTTGTGTGCACACAGAGACATAAACCATTTGTGTGCTGTATTCCCATGGTTGTTCAGATGTCACCACTGTTTATTCAAAGGAAGAGACTCATCAGCCACCTCACCGTCTGTTTATGGTGTCTCTGACATCACCATCAGTATTTATGGAGCTCTTGTCTGTTAAACGCCCAAGCAAGATGTGCTGGCATTAGTGACTATTATTCCTGCCTTTCAAATCTAATGCATCAGAAAGGGATGCATGTCTCATTCAAGAGCATTAGATGAAAAGTAAAGGAAGTCCTGGAGAATGAATCAGATTCAATAGTTTTTTTCAAATCAGAAAACAAAACAATAAAACTTCTAACTAATTCAAAAGCCATTATCTCTTTGTGATTTTTGTTTATAATATAATATTTATTTTCTAATTAAACAGTAATAGTTGTTATGATTATTATATTTTTTTTATAATAATGTGGTACGAGTACATCCTTTAACATTGGTTATATAATTCATAAATAAATAATTTTGTCAAGATAAACTGTATGAAACATGTAGATGAAGAATCAGTGCTGATATTACAAAGCAAAATATAAGACAGTATGACTGGGACTTCTTTATAGTCCCTGTAAAATATTTGCAGTCTGACATAGTCTATGTGCAAATGTAAAAAGCATTCATTTTTTAAAATACTTTGTACAGCAGTAACACAGTATGCCGTACATAATACACAACATGTGTATGTGTGTGTGCAAGTGAATTTCTTTCCCTGATAAATAAGGATGTCCTGTTTGCTTGAATACACACCTCCATTGTTCAACATAAGTGGTGGCACAGAGGTGAACGACTGACTGACTTTTTATCCTCAGGAGAGGTGTGTGTGTGTGTGTGTGTGTGTGTGTGTGTGTGTGTGTGTGTGTGTGTGTGTGTGTGTGCGCGCTTACGTGTGTGTGCGCTTACATGTGCAATTGGTTATATCATGTCATGTTATTCAACAAGCTTGTTTGGGTGTTCCTGTGTGTCTGCATCACATGTATATGCGTGTGCGCCAATAGGACTCTGATAACAGATCTTTCCAAAACACTCAAACAAACAGCTAAATATGTGTGCACCTTTGGATAGAAGGGAAGGAAAGTTCATGACCAAGCCTGAAGGTGAGCAGCACTGCCATAACAAACACACGGTAGGTACTGACAGTTCCTTCAAGCCATTCGTAATGAAAGGAACGCTGCTTCTGGGAAATCCATTGTAATATTCCTAAAATTCCGTTGCCGCTAACAGCCACTGATTAAAATGTCAGATGAAGTAATTAACTTGTCAGCTGGAACCAAAGGCAAGGATCCATTAGAGAGGATGGGGCTTAACACTTTTAGGACGAAAGGTTTCTATAGTTTAAACCGCATCATGTAACAACAAAAATTTTGACCAGATCAGAGGTCTTCAACCCTCCTCCTAATATATAGCCTAATGCTGTATGATTCTGTAAAAATTATATCACGGTCTGTCTGCTAGCGTTCAAGTTGTTTTAATACAGGGGTACACTGAGTAGGCCAGCAGCTTTTTTCATACCCACACAAAAGCTAGATGCTGAAACGAAGTGATCAAATGATATTTCCTTTGCTTGTATACTAAAATATCAATATTAACAAACCAATAATGTCCATAAGTAGTTTATATTTTCCACAATTTGCTCATAATCATAAGGTGCATTTTTGTCTCAACAGTACTCATGTACAGTTGAAACAGTACCATGGCACAGTTGAGACACGTTTAATGCTCTAAAGTTGGCTAGCCATTTATTGTAAATGTAATACATTTTCAAATTCATTCATTCCCATTATTTCAGTCAGATTCAGAAATAAATCAGGGACAAAATATTTAACACAGGAAAATATCTACAAACTGTTAGATTTTGCGGTATTTGGCCGAGCAGTGGTTTGGGTGGCTCGCCAATGTATTAGATGTCTCCAATACATAAAATAAGTAAGCTTGACCAGAGTTCTTGTGGGGAGAAGAATTTATTGAAGGTTTGTAGTGTAGCAGTCCTTCAGCAGTGATCGCATGTCGTCCTTCAACAATCTTAACCCAACGTTCTGTCTGTGGGACAGAACTTTATACATGAAGACATAGCCTATGGGCTACAAACAATAGAAACCTGTTAGGACCTCCCACAGGAGATTGATCTAACTTGCTAATCCCCTCTGAGCAATGCTGATTCTTTGTCATTCACACCAATCAGTTTCTGTGGGCCATACATCTGAATGGGCCTTTCATCTGTATGGGCCATTTGGCACACACCTTTGCAGACACAGACAGAGTGGATTATATCTGATACACAGTCACAATGTAAATTAATCTGTAACTGAAAATACAAAATCTATCAATGGAAAATATATACAAACAAACAGTACAAATGTAAACAAAGTAATAAGACAGTAAAAGATAACTAGAATGTACATTTCCAGAAGAAAATGTGAAGTGGTGCTTGCAGTGGCAAAACTCGCCACACGGTTGCTAGAGTGTGATACATGATTGCATACGAACCAACACACATGTCTGTACGACGTTTTGGTGCTTAGATATGGCTTATTCATGTGTTCAGGTGGTTGCTAGGTGGTTGCTAGGGTGTTCTGAGTGGTTGCTATGCGGTTGCTAGGGTGTTTTGGGTGGTTGCTAGGGTATTCTGGGTGGTTGCTAGGGTATTCTGGGTGGTTGCTATGGTGTTGCTAGGATGTTCTGGGTGGTTGCTATGATGTTGCTAGGGTGTTCTGGGTGGTTGCTATGATGTTGCTAGGTGGTTGCTAGGGTATTCTGGGTAGTTGCTAGGCGGTTGCTAGGGTATTCTGGATGGTTGCTAGGGTGTTGCTAGGTGGTTGCTAGGGTGTTCTAGGTGGTTGCTATGGTGTTGCTAGGCGGTTGCTAGGGTGTTGTGGGTGGTTGCTATGTTGTTGATAGGTGGTTGCTAGGGTATTCTGGTTGTTGCTAGGTAGTTGCTAGGGTATTCTGGGTGGTTGCTATTGTGTCACTAGGTGGTTGGTAGTTGTCACAGATGGTTACTATTGGAGTTCTTAGCATTTTCTTGGCATGATTTAGCACTTACCTAATCTCCATTAGCATGTAGCTATTCACAGCTAGCATGTGTAGCATATTGGAAGTTCTGTTTGCTAGCATGAGTCAAAAGAGACAACCCCCATCTCTATACGGTGTTCTGATGCAGAGATATAGGTCTTGCAAAATGGTTGCTAGGGTACTCTGTTTGGTTGCTAGGGATTGGGTTGGCAGCTGCCAGTCATGAAAGTACAAAGGCTGCTTGTCAGTATGAATGATATAAACCAACTCCCATGCCTCTGTGACATTTAGAATTGTAGATATCCCTTCATGGTAGTGTTGAGGTGATTCATTATTGGCTGTTTGCTGCCCCGAGTCAAACAAGACCACCCTTGTGTTTCTATGACACTTCTATCCGGAGATATCCTTTTGATCTCTTTCAATGGAAGTCTATGGAACTTGTTGCTAAGGTGCTCTAAATGGTTGCTAGGGCGTGGCTTAATAGCTTCACAATGGTCCTGAGAGACTGATTGGTCATCTGAGTAAAATGACCCTGTCCCCTTGTCTCTATGACACTGTGATCCAGAGCTATGTTCAATACAAAATCCCTACACCATAGTAAGTCAATTGGGCAACTTTGAGCAGCTCCTGCCCCCCAGGGGTGCAACTTTTACCCCATTGTGAGGTATGTTCTTACAGAGCCTGTCAGCCTCTTCAAATGTGGCAAATCACACGTTTTTGTGAAATCTGATTTCTGAGCTATGACTCCTCAAAGTTTGTTGCAATGTTAAGTCTATGGGATTTTTTTGGGCGCTTTTTTGCCCCTGGGGCAATTACCGTACCCCCGATCTCTTAGAAAAGATGTAGCACACCTCTCCTCAATAAGCCGCACAATTTGACGCCTCACTCAGGGGGCTGTGATGTCAGCATGTATATTTTATAACACAGTAACAGATAGTTACTATAGAGTTACTATAGAGTTCTTAAAATCTTTAGTAACGAGTGCCTTTAGTATGGCTATGGTTTACGGTTGCTAGGGTGCTGTAATTGGTTGCTAGGGTGAGGCTATGAAGATTTTAGGCCATTACTTATTGGCTGCTTGATAATATAAATCCTCTGAGGGAGAGAGAGAGGGAGAGAAACGCAGGGGTGTCAGGCCCTTTGTGTCTGTGTGTGTGGAAAAAGTCGGTTGGGATTTAAATTTCTGAACATTCCGCAATGTTAAGTCAATGGGATTTTTTTGGCCGCTTTTTCGTCCGCTGTGGGAACATCGTACACCGATCGCTTAGAAAAGTCATAGCACACCTCTCCTCAATGAGTTTGGCAAGCACCACTAACAATGTAAACAGCTTGGTAAACAAGAAAAACTATAGTGGCATATGTAGCTGTGGCCTCCAGGAGTACAAGTACTGCTCTCGCAGTACTGTTGGAGCGAGAGTATGGGATTAGATTTCGGTCCCAATTCAAAACCCCATACGAGAGCATCCTCCTCTTCTTACTCACCTGAGTAAGAAGAGGAGGATGCTCTCGTATGGGGTTAGAATTCGGTCACAATTCTGCGCGCGCAACATCACATTTTACTTGAACTTAAATTGAAGTGTTCAATCCATTAAACAAATTAAACATAAACATCTTCCACCATGTATTTTTCCTCTGCCACAGTCGGTGATGCAGGGAGTCTTGTGATTGGTTTTCAAGCCAGCCAATCAGAACTTAGCAGCCTCGTCTCTGATTGGCTGGAATTATGGCATAATGTAACGCTGGGTTGTGTTGAGCAAGCGAGCCATCTGCGCTTAGAGAGCGCTTATGGCTGGTATGAAAGGAGCAAGAAAGTGAAACTTTGCACATGCGAAAGAGAATGTCTGCGCACATCCAAATACTTATTTTAAATGCAAAATTGATTTTCGTTCGCTTGAAATATTTTCTTATCTGCAAGATGAACATTTCTCCGCAAAACTCAGTTCACGCGCGTGCGAAATGCCCTTTTGCGCGCTCAAATGTGATCTTGCGCGTGCAGAATTGTGACAGAATTCTAACCCCATACGAGAGCATCCTCCTCTTCTTACTCAGGGGAGTAAGACTGAACGCTCCTTAGCACTGGGAGCTCCCTCTGCTGTCCATAAGGTGCCTCTGCGCACCAGCCATTTCAAACCCAGCCTCCAGTATTTGGCCCACGCCTCCTTATTTGCATACACTCCTCAATCCTCAATCCTCAAATTCCCAATTCTAAATCCCCAAATTCCCAATCCTAAATGGCTAAGTGACTAAATGCCCAATCCTAAATACAAAATGCCCAATCCTAAATACAAAATGCCCAATCCTAAATACAAAATGCCCAATCCTAAATACAAAATGCCCTATCCTAAATACCAAATGCCCAATCCTAAATACCAAATTCATTTTCGACTTAAACTTTTAGTTTCAGATTTAGACTTTTAGTTTTCGTTTAAGACTTTTAGTTTTAGACTTTTAGTTTTCAATCTGACCCAATAATCCCTCTATATGAGACAAACCCCTCATGGGGGTGGGCTTAACAGTGATCTACTCTGATTGGATAGTGAGCTTTCGATGGACAGGTGCTCTCTGACTTAGAAGTACAGACGTCACTCAGTGGCGCACATATTGGAAAGCTCTCGCAGTGATTTGTATGCAATACGTCGTGCTTTGTATTACTAAAAATGTAAATAATATTTGACCTTCGATCGTCTCAGTCTGTAAAGATGAGCTCTCAGGAGAGACACGGAGCGGCATCATCTTCCTCCTCTGCTTGTCCTTCAAGGCAGCTTGAAGTAAGTTCGTGTTACTGAATTAACCAATAACATCGATAAAAGTTTTATTCATGTACAGTGTGCAACAGTTCTGGCTTTATTTTACACTGTGCATTGCAAACTTGTGAATGACAAAAATAACCCGCAACGAACTGTTGCACACTGTATGCCTACATGAATAAAACTTTTATCGATGTTATTGGTTACTTCAGTAACACGAACGTCCCCTGAAGGAGGGAACGGAGGACGTAGTCAACTGAATGGGGATCGCGTCAGAGAGCCTATCATCTTCGAGTACTATTGAACGAGCCAATGTAATTGGCGTGCGTGATTCGCAGCACACACTCCGCCCCCGCGGCGCGGGTATAAATACGGAAGTGAATGCACGCACTAGTTGCTTTTTCGCTGAGGAGCCGAGCGTAACCCGGAGTCAGTGGTGGTCCAGTGGTAGTGGCAAGGGGACTACATCCTCTGTTCCCTCGTTCAGGGAACGGTGGGTTGCATACGCAACCAGGACGTTCCCTCTCAGTCGATAACGTCGGACGTAGTCGACGTCGACTGAATGGGGATAACCTTGAAAACGCCACTAAAGCTGCCACCTTCCAGCGCCTAGACAAAAGCCTCCTGATGCCCCCGCAATTTTAAGGCCGGGAAGGACAGGGCTTAGGCCAGGGAAGTCACTGCTGTTCCTACAGGACCACTGGGAAAGCGTTCCCGTACATTGGAAGGAAGGGACGCTGCGGAAGCCACATCCTACCTGAGGGGAGGTAAGTGGAGGATACACATATGAACTGGCCGCAACATATGGACCCAGCCTAACACAGGTTCCACACTGCTTACAAGTGGTAGGCCTAACACCAGACGTTCCGCACGTCCGACGTCGGAGGGGTGTGGAGGAGCTCAACAGGGTTCAGATTTAAGGGAACTCAACTGGAGTAGAAAGGCGCACATATCCAGTCCATAGAAGGGGAATGGCGCAGCAAGCCGACACTTGAACCGGGCTCACGGTAAAACTGGCTTCATGAGAAGGGAGCCCACGGGAAGCAGCGGTTCAACTAGGTGTCGTCTAGCCCCCAACTCTAGAATCTGTTTAGCAAAGCATATCCTCAACGCCCAGGCGGAGCACTTTACACTCATCATAGAGGGGCTCAACACCTAAGTGGACATGTTGCATCTCTGAATTTTTTACAGAAATGAAAGTAAGCACTAACTGGCCAACTTTGCTTGGAAACAGCCTTCCCTCTCTGCTGAATTCCTAACAGATAAGAGCTGGTCTGAGGTCTATGGCTTGCTTTCTGTACACGTCTAACCGATATAAGTGAACGGACCGAGAAAGCTAGGGCTGGATCTGCCTCCTCCGGGGCAGCGCTTGCAGGCTCACCACCTGCTCCTATTACGGGAAAGGTAGGAACCTTTGGCACAATCCAAGCCGGTGTCTCAGCTTGTGAGAGTTAGCCGGCCCGAACTCCAGGCACAATACGTTGACTGAAAGCGAGCAAGTCCCTACCCTCTAGTAGAGACCATGCGAGCAGGAGAACTGATATAACAGAATTTTTAACTCACTGCCTGCAGTGGCTCAGGGGGGGTCTCTGCAGTGCAGTTGCACCAGAGATAAGGCCCAAGAGGATAAAGAGGGACACAAGGATCTACATTACCTTGCTACTCAGGAACCTGACGTTCAGGACGTGCTTCTCCATACTTCTGCATCACGAGGAGCGTCGTTTAAACACTGAGGCAACATTATTTTGAGGGTGGAGGAAAACAGCCTACTCCTAACCCATCTTGCAGGAAAGAGAGCACTGAAATGACCGAAAGCTTTCAGGATCTCCTCTGGAGAGAAGACACACTCAACGACTAGGTTCCACTTCTAAAGGCGTAAGCACGCTACCCATTTCTGGGGGGTGCTCGCAGAAGTGATGGTAGCTATCACATGTCCCTGTGATAGCCACCTGAACCTCCGCGTTCAGATGTAAGACCGCCCGGAATCTCCAGGGGTAGAACGCGGGTGCCATCATGCCCCGTCCCTGAAAAAGTGTTCAGGGCAAGTCAGGAAGGCTGTCGATGGGAACCAGGTCTTGGTTGGGCCAATAAGGGGCAACTATGAAGACCTGCTCCTCCTGACTTGGCATCGTAGGTGCAAGCGACTGGCGCAAAGACAGGAGCACTGCTCAACACGACATGTGAAGATCACTGAGCTTCAGGAGCATTTTCTGCTCAGCACTTGAGTGTGATAAGTTCACTGAGCTTCAGGAGCATTTCTGCTCAACACCTGAGTATGATAAACTCACTGAGCTACAGGAGCATTTCTGCTCAACACTTGAGTGCGAAGAACTTCACTGAGTAACAGGAGCATTTCTGCTCAACACTGAGTGTGAAAGGATTCACTGAGCTTCAGGAGCATTTCTGCTCAACACCTGAGTGTGATGAATTCACTGAGCTACAGGAGCATTGCTGCTCAACACCTGAGTTCAATGAACTTCACTGAGTTTCAGGAGCATTTCTGCTCAACATGAAGTGTGATGAATTCACTGACTCGAGCAGGCGCCAGGCGACCCCGAGTCGCAGTCGCTTTTAGGAGGCTCACTGGGGAAACGCATTTCTGCGGGCCCCTGGGGCAGCTGAGAGCTAGTGTCTGTCCAAGGGTAGTCTGCTCGGACAACAACACTGGCAAGGAGACGAAACCGGAGAGGCAACTGGGTGGCTCCGGAGTGGTCATGACCCAGCTGGACCCCAGGGGATGGAGTCTCCACTCACCCTTGCTCTAACTGTCGTGAGGCTCGTCGGCGGCACGACTGAGTAGAGCGGAAATAGTGTAACAAAGCGTCCTCAGAAGCTTCAGACTCCAAGGAGGAGGTGACGGGTGAGTCGTGACATGCGAGGGAAGCTTAAGCAACGATCGCAATGTCCAACAACTCAAGGTATGTATGCCCGTGTAGTCGAGGGTCGCCCAGGCCCCCGTTAAAACACGCCCCTTGTACATGGCCCCTCGGTTGATGAGGGTTTGGCAGCAGACCGGGGTCAACTTTAGTCACACAGGGTGGGCTGCTCTGCCACGGTCACCTCGGAACTCGATCGTGAAGCTAGTGCTGAAGCGGTCATCATATGGAGGAAGCCAACGGCTGCATCTACCACATGCCCAGGAGCCTCTGAAAGTTCTTTCAGTGGGACCCTTTCTCACTTGAAACACCAGCTGAACACACTCTCATTGGAGAGACGTGTTGGACCGAGTCCATCTCCAAAACTGAAAAAGAGATACTCAACCCATGGGCGAGATTACTCTCTCCCAGTTGACCTTAATTGACCATGTCTTTCAGGTCGGAGCTGCAGACCAATCTTGGGCCAAGATGGTCACGACCCACCACCTAGTAGCATGAAGAACGAGTTTACAACTAGCCTTCATACCGGCTGGAGGAGCGGCTATATCAAATCCTTCGCCAGCAGGAAAAGATAAGCACGCACAAGTCAGGAGCCCTGCTCAACAATAGGTGTGATGAATATCACTGGATTTTCAGGAACACGTCGGCTCAACACCTAATGTGATGATTATCACTGACTTGAGCGGGATAGCCTAGCCTGAGGTGGGGCAGCAAAGTGGAGAGTGTGGTGTTAGTGTGCTGTGCAACACTTACCTGTCTCCACTAGCAGCAGGGGGCACGTGAGAAGGCGGATGACCGGGTCCTCGAACGCACCAAGCTGCCTGCTGGCGACCAAGGGGGGGCTGGCGCCCTGTAAGGCTATATAGGGTCACACCCGCCAGACTGGCCCTCCTGGGACCCAGGGACAGATGAAATTGCTCTTTCTTTGAAGTGTGGGTACCGCTTGCTCCGCTTCCTTTTTTTTTTTTAGGGAGCCAGCTGTTGGAAGCAGTTCTCCGCCACGTCGCCGACCAGCCCAACCTAGGAAATTGGGGAGACCAGGAACCGAACCTTGTCCGCATCCGCCATATCAACCAGGCTGAGCCAACAATGGCGCTACCGGACCACGGAGGTGGACATCGCCAGACCGATCGCACACGCCATGACACTCGTGCCCTGGAGGGCGAGGTCGGGAGCGGTGCGGTGCTCACCTATGAGCGCACGGTCTGGGCTACCCTTGTGCATGCCATGGGTACCCTGGCCTGACAGACCAGTAGCAGCACCATGGCACGCAAAAGGAAGCGGCTTGCCCAGAGGCTTTGTAAACTCTGCCCGTCGGAACGGATGAGAATTCACAGGCCTTAGGGGGGGACGAGGATTCCCCCAAAAGGCAGCGGCCGCCAGACACAGGTGCACCTGTGTCATGACAGACCACTCCAATGGAGGGACACCTCGCAACCCTTCACCGTTCCTCCATCAATGGTAGTGAGGGGGAAAAGCTATTCAGGCAGTTTCTGGCAGGGTGGAGTTTCCACTCGAGCCCGGCAGCCTCGGCGGCCCGTTTCAGCATAGCTGACATTTCTGGATCTGGCTCGGGCAAATCGAAGGCGAGTCTCGATCTCAACACCGCGACAGTCATATTCCCGCAATGAGAACATGAGCCGTCCACAAAAGCTGCCTCAGCATGCTGAACATATAAGCACATATGCATACATATTTATATACAGATAAACATACAGCTCAAACACGTGATGCAACAATTGTGACCGTCAGAGAGGAAAAGGGAACGATCGCATCCAGAAACGCACAGGTGGAATGACATCTTGAAAAAGACGCAAACGCACCCGTGTTGCTCTTTCAGAAAATAGGACCGTCACCAGTGCCGGAGCACACAGGGGAATGACCGCGGCAACACTGAACAGAGAACTGAAACAGTGAAGCACTCACTTTTCCACCCTCTAACCAGCCGTCAACACACACAAACATTTAGAATTTGTTGCTGTTAAAACAGCAGTTGATAGCTCAAAGCTCGCGATCACCGCTGCGCTCGCGCTGTAGAACCCCAGCACTGGGAGAGTCTTCCTGAAGAACACCGACACACTCGCTCGTTGTAAACAACAGCACTCTCAGAGACATCAAACGATCGGCTCCGAAGCGAAAGGCAACTAGTGCGTGCATCCACTTCTGTATTTATACCCGCGCCGCGGGGGCGAAGTGTGTGATGTGAATCACGCACGCCAATTACATTGGCTCGATCAATAGTACTCAAAGATGATAGGCTCTCTGACGCGATCCCCATTCAGTCGACGTCGACTACGTCCGACGTTATCGACTGAAAGGGAACTTACTTCAAGCTGCCTTGAGGGACAAGCGGAGGAGGAAGATGAGCAGGAGACCGCTCCGTGTCTCCTGAGAACTCATCTTTACAGACTGAGACGATCAAAGGTCCAATATTATTTACATTTTTAGTAATACAAAGCGCGACGTATTGCATACAAATCACCGCGAGAGCTTTTTTATTTTTTATTTTTTTATGAAACATTTACTTACAGAATACAAAAATGAAGATCCATAAGCCAGAAAAGAGAGCCAGAGGTTCAGGGACTGATAGATATTACATCACATTTGAATTCAGAGAAAGAAAGAAAAACAAATAAATACAAACAAAAGTAAAAAAAAAAATAATAATTATACAAAAACGTTTTAGTTAAGTTTTAGTAGCCTTTTTGTTACAAGAGGTATAGATAAGGATTTGATATAGATCTTAACATCATTTTGAAAATGAAAAAAAAAATTTTGCAAGCAAAATTAAGTTGCAAACAAAAAAAATATTCTCATATTGCTTCTCTAAAATGAAAAACCCAAACAAAACATCCTTGAAATAAAGCTCAAAGTCTTTGTGATCATACAAGAAAACTTTGGCAAGACATTTGCCAGTTCATTGTAAACTATAATGATAAAAAAAGATGTAAGATAGTCTGGTTGTGAATCACAAAACTACAATTTGTATCTATAGGCTACTTTAAATTTTGATACCATGAACATTTTAACAGGATAATATCGATGAATAAGCTTAAAAGAAATCTCTTTGACCTTATTTACCAATAGGTACTTGGGAGAGTCCAAACCTTCTTCCATGAAATATTTCCCACTAATGTGTTCCATTTTGTAGCAACAAGAGGAGTGGAAACACAATCATTGAGAAAAAGAAAACGAATATCTCTATTTTTTAATGTAGATTTAAAACATATCCTGCCTGGTGCCTACATAGGCTACGTGTCAGCCGGGTCTGGGAGAGGCATTTCAGAACTTGTCAAAAACCTATTATGGCCCTTAAATAGCATAATGACACCATTAGGGATACCACCAAATACAGTGGCAAACTGTTTTGGAGTAACAGGAATATTATAATGAGAGAGAAATTCTTGATAAGTAAATTAGTAACCATCCTGATTAAATAATTGGCTAACCTGATTGATCCCAATCACCGCGAGAGCTGAGAGCACCTGTTCATCAAAAGCTCACTATCCAATCAGAGTAGATCACTGTTAAGCCCACCCCCACAAAAGTTTTTTCTCAAAACAGCAAACGAAAAACTGCAAAGGGTAAGCGAAATCTGTGGCAATGCATTCAGAATCCACGATTTGCATAAACGAATCTTTGAAAAACATTAACAAAGAATGAAGCATATTTAAAGAGCCTGTTAAATTTGTGCGACTGAGTTCATTTTTTTCATTTTCATTGTGTTTTTCTTCTTTTGTAATGGCATATTTTTGATAGTTTCTGAAAAAGTTACGTTCAGTTTTATAAAGTTACGTTCAGTTTTATAAAGTTACGTTTTTTTTAATCAAAAATAATTCCATAATTGGCCTGTTTCAGTAAGACAACCAATCACCCCACCCCCCTTGGCATTAACATTGACATTCACTCTCATACTAGCCACTTTGGCGGGTTGAATTTTATATATAATATATACATTTTTCAAGTGTAGTCTTTTAAAAAGGCATAAAAATAATAACCGAAATGCAATTGTTGTCAAAAATATCGATTTTTTGATAACGATACTGAAATATCGCTTCCAATACTCATTTTCGCAGAATAGATACATGAGATCAGCTTTCAGACAGCGAGTTGACACACAAACCCACCTCCCCTCACTCACTCATTTCATTTGCTCCGGATGAATATTTTTGTTTGTTACAGGGCTTGAATTTTGACGTGGGATTGTGCGTATTGCGCATCATTTTTCACATTCCCGAAGATTTTGTGCTCAGATCCAAAGTGTGTACACATAAAGCCGCCTCTCAGTAATACTGAGAGCTTTTGCACTGCTTATTGCACTTAAACAGTCAAATACACAAAAAATAATGTCAAAATGCCTGTCTTGGTGAGTATTCATGTAAACACAGTCAGTTGTGTTTTAAGTGAACGTAAACAGTTAAGAAAGAAAATGCTCCGAATACTAACATAACCTCGCTTCCCTGAGAAAACAGGAGGAGCATTGCGTCTATGACGCATATGGGGAAACTCCATTTTCTCCAAATACTGAAGCCTGATTGGTTCACGTCTGTTCTTTTCGCAGACAAATGGCTTTTTAGCCCACCAGAAAGGGACTGCCTATTTAAGTTGTACAAAAAGACCATTTAGTCCGAATTTCTTGACTGAATAGCAATAGCGTCGACTCGCCCATATGTGCAGTAGCACGGCAGGTTACACAATGCTTGTTCCCGTTATCTCAGGGAACCGAGGTTACGTTAGTAACTGGAGCATTCCCTTTCAATATGGTTCATGTCTATGTCTGAAGCACAGGCCCGGCGTCAAGGGGGGGCTTGGGGGGGCTTAGCCCCCCCTATGATAATCTCAAGCCCCCCAGCGGTGATCTGAATGATGATTATGTGACTGAGCGTTCATGCAGGGTTTTTCTAAACACTTATGAATAAGATAACTATAAACGAGAACCGTCTGAACTGTTCTCGACTTTACCCCTTTTGTACACTGCACACGTCTGCAGTGCATTACGGCTCCGACAAGATTTTATTCTGTCCTCCACGCGGTGCCAACTCACACCAGGAGCATTTCAGAAGCAACGCGACTGGATGCGCGAGACCATGTGATTTGCCTGTCCGATGTGATTTTTCTTGAGTTTTGGGTTTCTACCTTACAGTCTATGGTTTCTACCAAGGATATATTGGTGTGCAATACAATTGGGAGTCTTTACAGGGTGTTTATTTTAAAAATGTACAGTGTTTATTTACTGTTCTTTTGTATTTACGGTGCGGCTTGGACGCGGCGTCCGTTGAAAATAGACTTACGTTAGCACCTATCTTTAGTGAAGCGGTGCGAAGAGCCGCTTCTGGGATGCTTCTGAAACGCGTCGGGGTTGGTGTAAACACAAGCATTGACTAGAGTGGGCGCGATGAGCTCCGGTGTTTCTTACTCCGGTGTCGCAGCCGTAGCGCGCCGCAGACTAGTGTTAACTAGTTTAACACTAAATAATTATCTTTTTTTTTCAATATGGGGCACGAGAGAAACAGAACACTGCCCCCCCGCAAGCCCCCCTAAGAATTGTAAAAGCCCCCCCAAGTCGTTTGTCCTGGCGCCGGGACTGCTGAAGCATATGGGGAACGCACTGGAAAACACTGTGCTACCAGCGCAGAATGAAAGCCGTCCTGTGAAGCCAGCCTGGGGCGCTCAGTGACAAGGGCCCCAGGCAGGCTACTAGAGTCAACTACTTAGAATGCCCTGGAATGGCAGATTCGGGTTCGGGACCGGAGCCTGTAGGTATGGTTTCTTCTAAGAAAAACTCCCGAGGGCAGAGACTAATTTAGACAGACAGAATATACCCATTCCTGAAGGGCTGGGACATCTAGGTTATAGAACCTGATAAAGGTGGACAGCAAGGACCAGCCGGCCTCTGCACAGATGTCAGCCATGGATATTCCGCTAGACCAGGTGCAGGAGGAGGCCATTCCCCTGGTGGAGTGGGTCCTCACCCCAATAGGGCACTGCAAGTCCAAGGACTTGTAAGCTAGCGCTATCGCATCCACTATCTAGTGGGACAGTCTCTGCTTCGTAACTGGCAGCAATTTAGGGCGACATCCGAAGCACACAAACAGCTGCTCCGTTTGCCTGAATTGGCTAGAGCACTTAATGTACACCCTAAGGGCCCGCACCGGGCAAAGAGGTGCGGTGTCTCTTCACCCTCAGCAGAGAGGAGAGCAGAGAGTGAGATGACTTGTACCCTAGAGGGCATGTAGAGCACCTTAGGCACATAGCCTCGTCTGGGTTCAGGGACAACTTTGCTGACGTTGGGCCCAAACTTGAGGCAGGAAGTGTCCTCTGAGAGAGCCTGCAGGTCACCAATTCGCTTGACCGATGCCAGAGCCAGCAAAAGAGCAGTCTTTAGCGAGAAAGGCTGTCATGAGCGGCTCAAACAGAGGGCCGCTGAGTGCCCTCAGGACAATGGACAGGTCCCATGAAGAGACCATGTTGGGGCAGGTTTAGCCTTCTGGCCCCTCTGAGAAATCTGACCACCAGGTCATGTTTCCCAATTGACTGGCCAGCTATAGGGGCTTGGTACGCTGCAATAGCTGCCATGAATACTTTGTGTGTGGACGGAGTGCGTCCACCATCCAACAGCTTCTGCAGAAAAGAGAGAATGGAAGCAATCTCACAAAACATGGGGTCTATATGCCAGTCTGCGCACCAGCCGGAAAAGAAAGCCCATTTTTGCATATAAAGGCCCCTGGTAGGAGGTGCCCTAGCCTCAGAGATTGTGTTCATAACCCCCCAAGGGAAGCTTGAAATAGGTGGAGGCTCCACAACTCAGGTCGGGGATGCCAGATTGACCCCGACGCCAATTGGCCAACGCCGTTCATGTGAGCACCACGATGCATTCGTGTGATGCTGACGCTGGAGCTGGCCAATTGGTATCTGCGTTCTGACGTATAACCCGGAAGCGTTGCACTGTGGTTACAACGTAAACAGCATAAGAGACTGACACAGAAGAGAAGAAATTTTTCAATAAGTCATTATTTTTGTTTGTATTTTGCACACAAAAAGTATTCTTGTCACTTCATAAATACAGGTTGAACCACTGTAGTCACATGGACTATTTTCAGAATCAGAATCAGAATCAGAATCAGAATCAGAAAGAGCTTTATTGCCAAGTGTGCTTGCACACACAAGGAATTTGTTTTGGTACTGAGGCTTCCAGTGCACATATACAAATACAGATACAACAAGTAATAGTAATACAAATAGTAATACAAATTCTACGAATAAAATTATAAAAAAATATGAAAGTACTATAAAAATATATGGTCACAGTTGGGTTTTGTCAGAATAAACATTTACAGATAATGAACATATTTACAGTATTTTGTATAGTATGAATAAATATAAATATAAATATCACCTGAATTTTAAAGATATTGCACTAAACAGTGGGAGTATTGCACTTCAGGCATATGCCTTGGGAGATATGTTAACTGTTCAGAAGGGAGATGGCCTGTGGGAAGAAACTGTTCCTGTGCCGAGATGTTCTTGTGGCCAGTGATCTGAGTCGCCGTCTTGACGGTAACAGATCAAACAGGAGGTGTCCAGGGTGAGTGGAGTCTGTGATGATTTTACCTGCTCTCTTCCTCACTCTGGAAGAGTACAGGTCCTGGAGGGTTGGCAGGGGGGCACCAATGATCCTCTCCGCAGTCCGGACTGTCCGTTGTAGTCTCCTGATGTCTGATTTGGTAGCTGAACCAAACCAGACAGTGATGGAAGTGCATAAAACAGACTCAATAACGGCTGAGTAGAACTGAATCAGCAGCTCTTGAGGCAAGTTGAACTTCCTTAGCTGGCGAAGGAAGTACAGTCTCTGCTGGGCCTTTTTCACAGTGGAGTCAATGTGATTGTCCCACTTCAGGTCCTGAGAGATGATAGTGCCCAGGAACCTGAATGACTCCACTGCTTCCACAGTGCTGTTCATGATGGTGAGTGGGGGGAGTGCTGGGCTGTTCCTCCTGAAGTCCACGATCATCTCCACTGTTTTGAGCGTGTTCAGCTCAAGGTTGTTATAACTGCACCAGACAGCCAGCTGTTCAACCTCCAGTCTGTAAGCAGACTCGTCACCGTTTTGGATGAGACCGATGACAGTGGTGTCGTCTGCAAATTTCAGGAGCTTGACAGTGGGGTCTTTAGAAGTGCAGTCATTTGTGTACAGGGAGAAGAGCAGTGGGGAGAGAACGCACCCTTGAGGGGCGCCAGTGCTGATTGTGAGTGTCTTGGATGTGTGTTTCCCCAGTCTCACTCGCTGCTGCCGGTCCGTCAGGAAGCTGGTGATCCACTGACAGATCGAGGATGGCATGGAGAGCTGGGTCAGTTTGGCTGTGAGAAGACCAGGCATGATGGTATTGAAGGCCGAACTGAAGTCCACAAAGAGGATCCTTGCATAAGTCCCTGGTCTGTCGAGATGTTGCAGGATATAATGCAGTCCCATGTTGACTGCATCATCCACAGACCTGTTTGCTCTGTAAGCAAACTGAAAGGGATCCAGCAGGGGTCCGGTGATGTCCTTCAGGTGGGCCAGCACCAGTCTTTCAAACGACTTCATGACCACAGACGTGAGAGCGACAGGTCTGTAGTCATTAAGTCCAGTGATTTTGGGTTTTTTGGGGACAGGAATGATAGTGGAGCGTTTGAAGCAGCAGGGAACTTCACACTGCTCCAATGATCTATTGAAGATCTGCGTGAAGACCGGGGCCAATTGGTCAGCGCAGGCTTTTAAACAAGCAGATGAGATGCCGTCTGGGCCTGAGGCTTTCCTAGTCTTCTGTTTTTTGAAGACTCTGCTCACGTCCTCCACACAGAACTTAAGCTCAGGTTGGATGGCAGGAGGGGGGGGGAGTGGGAGTGCAGGAGGTGATGGTGAATGTGTGAAGTGCAGATCAGACCGGGTGTGTGGTGTGAATGAGGGCTTTCCAAACCGGCAGTAAAATGAATTTAAATCGTCAGCCAGGTGTTGATTGTCCACAGATCGAGGGGATGGTGACTTGTGGTTGGTGATGTTCCTCAGGCCATTCCAGACTGATGATGGGTCGTTGGATGAAAACTGGTTTTTCAGTTTATCAGAGTAGTTCCTTTTAGCAACTCTGATCTCCTTTGTCAATCTGTTTCTGGCCTGGTTATACAAGATTTTATCCCCACTTCTGTAAGCATCCTCTTTGGCATGACGAAGGTGTTTGAGTTTCCCAGTAAACCATGGTTTATCATTAGTGAATGATAAGAATGTCCTGGTAGGAATGCATGTATCCTCACAGAAACTTATATATGATGTTATAGTATCTGTGAGCTCATCCAGATCGTTGGTAGCAGCTTCAAAAACAGTCCAATCAGTGCAATCAAAGCAGGCCTGTAGATTCTGCTCTGCTTCATTAGTCCATCTTTTTACAGTCCTTATTACAGGTTTAGCTGATTTCAGTTTCTGCCTGTAGGTCGGTATGAGATGAACCAAACAGTGATCAGAGAGCCCCAAAGCTGCCCGTGGGACCGAGTGATACGCATTTCTTATTGTGGTGTAACAGTGGTCCAGTATATTACTGTCTCTGGTGGGACATGTAACGTGCTGTCTGTATTTTGGTAGTTCACGGGAAAGATTTGCTTTGTTAAAATCCCCAAGAATGATTAAAAGAGAGTCTGGGTACCTTTGTTCCGTTTCAGCTATTTGTTCAGCCAGCTGTTGTAGCGCCGCGCTCACGCACGCGTCTGGAGGGATGTAAACATTCACGAGAATGAAAGAGGAAAATTCCCGAGGCGAGTAGAAGGGTTTACAGTTTAAGAAATGTGCCTCTAAATTAGGAGAGCACATCTTCTTCAGTGTTGTTACATCTGAACACCAACTTTCGTTAATGTAGAAACACAATCCACCACCTCTCTTTTTCCCCGTTAGCTCCGCGATGCGATCCGCTCGGAACAGCTGGAAGCCCGGCAGATGTATTGCGTTGTCCGGTATGGCTTCACTCAGCCAGGTTTCAGTGAAGCACAAAGCAGCAGAGTTTAAAAAATCCTTGTTAGTGTGGGTGAGGAGAAGAAGTTCATCCGTTTTGTTAGGAAGGGATCGGAGATTCGCGAGATGAATACTGGGGAGTGCAGTGCGCAGGCCGCGCTCGCGGAGTTTAACCAGCGCGCCGGCTCGCTTCCCGCGTTTGCGTCTGAACGCGCGTTTGAACAACAACGCTGCCCCTCCGACGAGAATGTCCTGCAAGACGTCCGAATAATCAAAAACTGTAGAAAAGGTTTCTGGTGTGTGTTTCCTAATGTCCAGTAGTTCGTCTTTGGTGAAACTGATTGGAAAAGAATGACTAAACGCAGAACAAACGAACAAAAACAACACAATAGCTGGAGAGCTCCACACCGAGGCAGCCATCTGCGGCGACATTTTACCAATGTCTTTACTACCTTTCTGGGCCTTGAAAGTGGTCATTGTGTTGCTGTCTATGGAGGAGTCAGAAACCTCTCGGATTTCATCAAAAATATCTTAATTTGTGTTCCGAAGATGAACGAAGGTCTTACGGGTTTGGAACGACATGAGGGTGAGTAATGACAGAATTTTCATTTTGGGGTGAACTAACCCTTAAACAATTTTTTTTGTTAGAAACCAGCATTTGTTCAGATTAAGTAATCAGTTTTTGTTTAAAAATAAATTAAAAAAATGTATTTACAGTTTATTTTATTGTCTTGATTAAGTGTTTAATTATGATGCATAGGTGTTAAAAGGGACAGTTACTCAGTGCCCAGGTAAATTCAAGAAAACAGCATGCCTCAACATAATATGAGTAATTTGAGACTTAAATTGACAATTTAATTTTGAAATACATTTTCATTAGGGAGCCTCCTACTCTTCAAATAAGATTTACTGATTGAGCTATCTATAGTCGGATTTTTTTTTTTTTTAAACCTGGAATTCAAAGAAAAGGAATCTGCAATATTTTATATTTAAGTTATGTGGCATTAGAGGAAAATCCTGCTGACTTTAATTTCCTTATTCACGTGTGTTTATTGTCATAAGTGTGTGTTCATTACTCTTGACAGCAAGCATGTTTGGGATTAAACAGGGTTGTTGTGTTGAAAAGGAAGTGACCGCCTGTGGTAGTGTGTAGACTTGGCTCTGATAAGGGGACTCGTTTGGCACCTCTCAGAACAACAGGAATAGACCAGTTACCCAAAACATCCTCAGCTGATGGATGTCAGCAGAACTCAACCTGGCAGTACAATACTTTAATTAGAAGTATTAATGCAACAGGTAACATTTAAATAGTGTAGATTAAAATGTACACTACTGTTCAAAAGTTTGGGGTCTGTACGTTTAAAAAAAAAAAGGTTATTAATACTTTTTTTCAGCAAGAATGCATTAAATTGATCAAGTGACAGTGAACACATTTATAATGTTACAAAAATGTCTTTTAAATAAATGCTGTTTTTTGAATGTTCTATTTATCAAAGAATCCTGAAAAAAACTATAAAAAACAGTAATAATAATATTAAGCAGCACAACTTTTTTCCACATTGATAAGAAATGTTTCTTGAGCAGCAAATGCAGCATATTAGAAGACTGAAGACTGGAGTAATGATGCTGAAAATTCAGCTTTGCCATCAGGAATAAATAACATTTTTAAAATATATTAAATTATAAAGCATTTATTTAAAATTGCAATAATGTTTCACAATATTGCCGTTTTTACTGATTTTCTGATCAAATAAATGCAGCCTTGGTCAGTATAAGAGACTTCTTTCAAAAACATTTTACAAACTTTTGAATGTTACTATATAAAACAGCAATTTAATTACAATGTAATCAATCTCCCAGTCAATGGGGCTTTATTTCTTTTTTACCTGCAAATACATTTAATTCCTGGCAGTTTTTTTTTTCAGTAGCTCAGATCTGAACAGTGATTAGACATGAATGAGATGAACAGAATCCTAAACATTAGCACAAATACAAAATCAGAGAGATTTTCATTCACATTCTTTAAATGTCACAGACAACCATGTTTAACCCATTTTCATATTTTCACTTCTCAAAATAACACAATCAGAAACGTAGCTGTTTATGCACTGTAGAACTGTACCTGGTGTTTGATACATCATATACATGCATTTGTTCTGTGTGTGATTTAGTGTCAAGCTAAATCAGTGTTCTGAACACATGCACTAATAAAAATTTCAGCAAGTCCCCACTCTATAGCGACGAGTTTCCTGCCGCTCCTCTCAAATCATGTGGCTGTTCACACGAAAGAGGTCCAGCTACAGCAGTTCACTAGCCTGTTTTAAAGCGAGAGAGAATTATAGACTATTTCCCGTCCTTTGAAGTGTCCACTGACTTGTTCCGCTCCAGCTGTGTAATGAAGGACAAGTATTGTTGTGATTTTACTTTGCTGTCATGAACTCATCTTATCGGCCCTTTTGACTGGGCTCTGACCACATTCATCTAGTCTGAAACAACTGACTGAGTAAAAATTGACAGAGGACAATTTATGCCATCTTTAATCTTTTCAATCTCTGCAATCTTTGGTTTATGTTATAGCCTACTGATTTGATTATGTAATATTTGTTGTGATGCTATGTATTTTTTGCATTATTGTGTCACTTTTAAATATCAGGATGCTATGTGTTGTAGTTATGCTGTATTTCATTATCTTTAAGGTTCAGTAAAGCGCTTTGCATGGCTTGACAGTGGTCTGTTATCTGCATGTTTCTCATTCCGGCTCCTTCTACTCTGGCTACGGCGTGGCCGGGCACTGGCGACCCACGATGACACAGTCAGACCAAAGCGGATCAGAACCAGCCCCAGACAGGACATGTCTTTGGCCACTGCGATTTCAGAGAAGAGGGCACGATCTCGGGGCAGATTGATGGAGCTGTCACTGGTCTCTAAGTCCCGGACAACAGCTAGAATCTCCTGACGGTCTGTTTGATGCACCATCCCACGAACATTCAACACAGCAGAGATATGTCTTCTCCTGTGAGAGGAGAGAATGAGGGTGAGAGGGCATAATGCTTCATATTTTGTGTTGCATTATCAGAAAAGCATATCACTCTCGCTGCTTTTGCACAGAACAAGAAATACATTATTCGTGGTTGAAAACAAAGTATATGAACCTAGATAATAAATAAAAAATGAGCGTAGAGGTCAATTAAAATATAGAGCTCACAAGAAATGGAAGAAAAATGTACCAATAATAATCATCAGTATAGGGCTATAATTGGCTGATATTAAAAATCTATACCATTTATTAATAAAATAAATATACAAAAAAATATACATTTTTTTATATACAAATACTATTACTAAAAAACATTAAAGCAGTAAAATGCTACAAGTGAGTTTGAGCATCACAAACAGTGTTATTTCTAACTATTACAGTATTTATTAATATTTTCATATTAATAAATTCTCATTTTAATTTTTGTTTGAGTTTTAGTATTTTTTTGTGTGCTTTTGTCATTTAAAGTTGTTTTTTATATAGTTTTAATTTATTTGTATTTGTTTTAGTACTTTTCAAGTACTTTAGTAGAACAACCTTATTTTAGTTTGTTACTAAGGCAATATTTTTTTATTTTTCAGTGTTTCATCTAATATTTATATTTTATTTTATTTATACATTACAAAAAATATCGGCTGATAAATATGGAACAGTAATAAGATTTCAACAAATTACAATTTTTTAAAGAATCATTCATACCAATCAATTTCCATTATTTATATAAAGAGAGAAAAAAAATACATTTTAAGATATACATTATATGATATGATTACTTTTAAAAAGTCCATCATTACATCAGGCAAAAGTCATTTGAGCAATGTCGCCCAATTGTGTTTCTTTGTAATGATCCCTTGACAGTGCTCATGGCTCAAAAAGCCAACTCAGAGTAAGTACTCTGTACTAAGATGGCATGTCCTGCCTATAGATAACAATGTGATTGTGTTATCTGTGACAAACTTTAACATAGACAGACAGTAAAAAAACAGGAAACTACACTGCAAAGCACAAAGTTAAGTAGCCTCCACTTTTTTGGCTTTTGATCTTTAGTTGGTGTGTGTGTGTATTTGATTGGAGTGTGGCACCAGTCAGTCTCCTGTGACCTGGCAGGAACAGGAAGTACTCCACAGCCACTTCCTGTCTGCTGAGGAGGGTCGTGCGTCAGCAAGAAGGAGCACTGCCAGCCAGTGACTGTGCACACACACTCACACATTTCTCTTCATCCAAACAAAAACACAACTAAAGTGGGGTCACATCTCACCCATTCCCCTGTTTACTGTCTGCTGTTCCCACCCGTCCACATAAAGGAAAGTTGGCACTGAGATGGAGCATCACGGTAACTATTTTCAGTCAGACATTCTTAGAATGACCTCAGGAAACAGAGAGGTGTTGTGAAAAATAGTTCTCAAGGAAATAAGAGGGGAACATGTCAGATTTTTCATGAATGAAAGCACTTTGAGATGACAGAGTTCAGGTTCTACCCTTCCGCAGGTCTAAAAGTGTTCAGCAAAATTGTATTAATGCAACTGTAAACTGACAAAGTTACATATTAAATTACTGAGTGCAGGAGCTAATAAAACACTTACCTTCCGGTTTTATGCTATATAAAATCGACATCCGGTTCTACATTCGGTTTCATTTTTATAGCAGTTTTTAAACAACACTTGGTTCTGGACTGGTCATCAAATTTCACTGGTCAAGTAACTTTCTAAAGGGCCATTTTTACTAGACGGATGTGTTTGACCATTGTAGTTCAACTTTTCAACTTTTAAAAAACGCATCTCTGTTCATGCATTGAACAGCATGCAGTGAGTGCATTTGTCTGAAGCATGGAGAGGGTTTGTGAAAGTCAGAAAATCTGCATTTTCTCTCACTCCGCATTCATTTTGAGTGGATTTATGTCACTAGTGAGGACATGGAAAACCCGAAATGGAGTTGGAGCTGATCAGAAGGAGAGAATGTTAGGACCCAACCATACACTTGACCTTTCTTGGTATCCCTGCTGGTGCTTAAACCCTACGTAGTTTCATCACGGGCCTCTGAAAATGGCTTTGATGCTTTTGCCCTGGCAGTCTTACCGTATATCTGGAAATTCCTTCACCAAAAGCCCAACTTCCATCTGAATAGAGGGAGTGTCCTCCAACGCTATGATGTCAGCCAGGTGAACAATCACACTGTCCAACCAGGAGGAAGTTGACTCCTGAGAAACGAAAAAGACAGAGTGAGGACATAATTTTCATTAATCCATTTCGGTGTTGGCATTTTTGGTTAAAATAAAATAAAATACTTCTGTTTCAACCTAATTTGTACTGGCTTTTCGCAAATCACAAATGATTTTATTCTATTCACAGCCATGGTTTTATGCTTAATGATTATATACCTAACAGTACTCTAATGTTGGTATAAAAAAAGATAGTGTCAGCTTAATAGAAACTAAATATTTTCCACATAACAATTTACACATGTATTTTTCACACTGTACATTGTACATTATATTTTGAGAAGAAGGTCCTTCGCATCATATTTGGGGTTCATTTGGAGTGATAACTTTAAGATAATGTAAGGCATAATATGAAAGCTAGTGACACTGACCAGATCTTTAAAAAGAGCCTTCAGCTGTTTGGCCTCATCCTGCAGACGGAAAGCCACTCTCTTCCTCATTTTGAGTGACGTACAGATGACCCGCCCCCTCATGATGGCACGAACATATTCAACCAGGACCCGCCTGTGCACCTCATTCACCAATGCCTGTCAGCCAATCAGATAATCAATCAACCGACCGACCAACCAATGAGCCTGTGAGTATGCGTGTGTCCTGGCATGCATGTACTCTATGTCATACCTGATATGGAGGGCAGTCCATTCTTCTGAACTTTTTAAAGTGCTGTTTAATGGTCATCTCAATGCTCTCATAGGCCTCATTGTTATCCAGCCACTTCCTCTTCACCAGTTTATCGAAGAATGGCTGGAATCATCCCAGAAAATCATCAATGAATGTATTGGGAAACATTTAGGCCAGATGTGAACCTGTGCATATGTCTCACCCTGATGTGTTCAAACAGTATGTCTGAAAGAACTCGCACTGACTGGTTAACAATTCGCTCCAGAGAGGATTGAGCTCGCTGGGAGACATCCTCACTGCAAAGGGTGTCACACAGACGACAGCGCTCCACAAAATTCCTACACAGTTCAACACAGTTAAGTCATTTTATAACTTATTTATTTTTAATCTCTGTGCTATTTCATTGCATTATTCTTTCTATAGTATTTTTATTATTCATTGATATATTTTACAAACTGAAATCCTTCACAAAAGTGTTTTTATGAGTTTTGTATGTGCATTTGGTTTACTGATGATTTGAGTTTTGACTGTCCTGACTATCTACAGAATCATGTTCTATTATTTTGTTTTTGGTATAAAAATACACATTAAAAATAACTCTGTATAACATTCTCTTTAAACGAACGCTGAATATCTAAGATATCAGATGTTTTACCTGTATTTTGAATTATACATTGCATTGTGTTTTACAGTTGAAGGAAATGTCCTGGCAGAAAATTACCATTTCTGTTTTTCAAGTTTTTTTTTTTCTTAGTGTATTTTTAGTAAAAATCAAACAGATATGCCCAGTGTTTTCTAGCCTAGCAAGAGATCTGCATTTCTCCGAAGAACCTCCATCTTTAAACATATAAAATGTAGAAAATATAAATTCTAAAGTCTTAGATTTTTTTCTTACAGTCCTCAAATTAAAAAAACTCCAAGTTGGGAGAGATTGGAATAAATAGACATGGTGAATAAGATAAAAAACCTGAATGGTGGAACACAGTTGACAAGAGAGATGGTCCTGGAGACATAACCATCCCCATGATCCCCAAACTCTGACTGCGTGTCATGAAACATCTCAACCTTTCTCTGGAAACTAAATACCACACAGACACACAAACACACACACACACAAAAAAAAATCCATTATTTTTAGATTTCCCCTATTTAAAACAGAAATTAATAAGACACTTATAGAATATAACGGAGGAACTTAAAGAGTTAGTTCACTCAAAAATGAAAATTCAGTCATCAATTACTAACCCTCATGTTGATCCAAAATTGTAAGACTTTCGTTCATCTTTGAAACACAAATGAAAATATTTTTAATTAAATCTGAGCGATTATGTCCCTCCATTGACAGTCTACGCAACTGACACTTTGACCCTTCAAAAAGATCATAAAACTAATCCATATGAATAGAGCGGTTTAATCGATATTGAGACATGATCACTTTATATGATGAACAGATTTAATTTAGGCTTTTATTCACATATAAACATTCATCAACTCACACATCAGTTATGGTAAAAGGAAGCTCAAGCATGTTCACTTGACGTGCAAGAATCAATGAGCTTCAGTTGTGTGTGTTACGTACACTGATATATATATAAATATTGTATATATAATTATTAATATTATATAGATCAGTGGTTACGCAGCATGGTTGAGCTTCGAAAGAACCAATGAGTTTTGTTCTTGCACATCAAGAATGTACGTTTGAGCTTCTGTTAATGTTTGTTGATCAATGTTTATAAGTGAGTAAAAGCCTAAATTCAGTCTGTTCTTTTTATATAATAAAGAATATTACATATATTATATAATAAAGGATATGGCCAGCAGCCATATCACCCTGTAGCCCAAGACTAGTTGCCTACTGAAGCTAACTAGGTTTCTGCTGGAAGAGGTGTTAGTGAGGCCAGTAGGGGGCGCTCAGCCTGTGGTCTGTGTGGGTCCTAACGCCCGAGTATAGTGACGGGGACACTATACTGTCAAAGAGCACCGTCCTTCGGATGAGACGTTAAACCGAGGTCCTGACTCTCTGTGGTCACAAAAAATCCCAGGATGTCTTTCAAAATGAGTAGGGTGTAACCCCTGGACGAATTTGCTCTTGGCCTCTGTCCATCATGGCCTCCTAATCATCCCCATCTACTGATTGGCTTCATCACTGTCTCCTCTCCACCAGTAAGCTGGTGTGTGGTGGGCGTTCTGGCGCAATATGGCTGCCGTCGCATCATCCAAGTGGATGCTGCACATTGGTGGTGGTTGAGGAGATTCCCCCTTCTATGTAAAGCGCTTTGAGTGCAGAGAAAAGCACTATATAACTGTAATGAATTATTATTATTATTATTATAAAGCGATCGAGTCTCTTCAGAAAATTTTGACTAAACCGCTCAATTCATATGGATTAGTTTTACGATCTCTTTATGAACTTTTTGAACTGTCAAAGTGTAAGTTTGTGTGGACTGTCAATGGAAGCACAGAAATCTCATAGATTTCATTAAAAAATATCTTAATTTGTGTTTTGAAGATGAACAAAAGTCTTGTGGTTTTGGAACAACATGAGGGTGAGTAAATGATGATGGAATTTTCATTTTTAGGTGAACGAACCCTTTAAGACTGAGACACAAATTAAAAACATTTTACCTTTACATTTATGCATTTGACAGACTCTTTTATGAAAAGTGCTTTACATTTTTTAGATTTATACATTTCAATCAGTTCTGGCAAGTTCCTGGGGGTCAAACCCATGACGTTGGCATTACAAACAACAAACTCTACTGTTTGAGTTACTAGAATGCTAAAAAAAAGTGCTCAACCTTAGTAAGTTAGTTAATTATTAGTTATTATGTTGACCATTTTCGGATTCTCTTATGAAATAGCTTTAATTGTGTGGTGAAAGGTTTGACTACAATGTATTCTAACATGAATATATTTTAGGAGCTTTGTGAAGTAAATTTAATCTAAACATTTACTTATATGATAAGATCAATACGAGTAGCCTACTTAAACATCTTTTCTTAAACATGATCATAATTTTTGCCATGGGTTTTTCATCATCAGCATCTTAATGATCATTCTCTTATGTCCAGGGGTGCATTAATGCATGGGCTTCCATGGGAACCAGTTTTGTGGTCTGTGCGTGACTCAAATTCTCCGCTCTCAGTCAGGTATTAAAAGCTGCTGTCTGTAAATTTGATGGATGAACTTGTGCCTCGACTTTTGTCATATCAAATATGATAATAATTTACAGTTTTATTTATGTCACCATCTTTGATATTACTTAAGTCCCTGTCACTATGGTTAGAGTTGATAGATCCCGTTGTATGTTCATACAGACAGTTTAGGAGACAATGTAAACCACTGTGTGAACAGGATATTTCGACACTCAAATTGTCAAATCATTCTCAAAACTGGCTTTGGTAAACTAATAATAATAATCATAATGTCTATTGAGAGTGACATTCTCCAAAAATGGGATTTTACTGACATTATCAAGGACTTTTCAGCTAGAAAAACAAGGAAAAAATAATTTCCATTTGGGGGGTCTCTGGTTATATAAAGCCACCCTTGGTCATCTCCCTATCTCACCTGTGCAAGAAATCTGCAAGTCCATTCAAGGTGCAGCGAGCAACACGAGCTCCTAGTGGCTGACTGACAGCTGTCGATCTGTCCAAATCTACCTTCAGCCTCTGAAACACAAAGACACATACAGTTGAATGAATGAATGAATAAAATAAAAATATTTCATAAAAAATGTTTAAATATATTCACAAAGACCTTCTAAACACTCACTCGCATTCACCAATATTGCTAAAAGTACAAAGTGGAAGGCATGCATACAGTCAGACCATATTCAGAAGAATGCAGTAGGCTAATAGCTGTACATGTCAGTAGGCTAATAGCTGTAGGATTGTGGGTATCTTACCTGTATAACAGAACGGGCGAGGCCAGACTGATACTCTTCGATGTGCAGTGTCTGAGCCCATCGCTTTTCTTCATCATCCAAAACTTGTGAGAGCTCCATAGTCATCTTGTCCTGCAGAAATACACACAAAGTGGATATTATTTTAACTCTTTGTTTCCAGAAATGAATAATTAATGCATAATTTGATTATTGATAATCAAGTGTTACCCAAACAGTTTCGACGCAGTCCTGTTCCAGCCGGTCTATGACATCTTCAGGCAGGAGATGATCTAACGCTTCACACACTATCGTGCCCATTGCTCCAACTGTAGCCAAGACGTCCCTATGAGATGCTCACAGTTAGAACTAATGCACGTTTGTGTGTCCATACGTGTCTAACCAACAACTAGACACCGGTCAAGCTACCGTTTTAATTTTTTTAAGAAGTTCGTCCCTACAAGCAACAAAACAAAAAGCTAAGGAAGAGGACACATATAAATTCATTTTACTTCATAAATAAAAAAAAAAATAACTACCTAATGACATTTAATTGAATCAGAGCTGTATGTTTGCTGGTACTAAAACATGAATGAATGAGCAATCTTAATTAGAGTGACATTATCAAACTAGAAAAGGTAAATGTATACTAGTAAACAACAACTTACTATTTTACATAACTGACTCGAAAATATTGTACAGGTATTTGTTTACATGAATGGTTAGATCAGTGTTTCTCAACCTCTCCTGCAGGGACCCCCTGACAGGACATGTTTTTGTTTTAACCCTGAAATGGCACACCTGATTCAATTAGTCAGCTGCACATTAAGCCTTTAATTAATTGAATCAGGTGTGCCATTTCAGGGTTAAAACAAAAACATGTCCTGTCAGGGGGTCCCTGCAGGAGAGGTTGAGAAACACTGGGTTAGATCAAACCGATTCACTAAAATAAATCAGACTTTCCAATGCTATACAAGGTCATTAACTGATTCACTAATCCAACAATCATATGTGGGTGTTAAGGGGCTTATTTCCCTACATACAATTTAATGACACTGTGACAAGCTCTTCTTTATTACTTTAATCTGTTTTTAATTCTTTTTTAAAACCCTTCGATGGCCCCTGCACTTTCCGGACTCAATATAATATTAAACAATATATATTCCATTACTGAAATACAGGATCATTTCTTTACTTAATTCCAGCAATATTTACTCAACAACACAAACAATAGTTTCATGTATTTAGCTCTTCATGCATTTAACTCTTATGCTACAAATGAGAGAGATAGAGACATGACCAATTAGATGAGCCTATTTGATTATTCTCTCAACACAGACTGATTAAAAATAGCAGTGTACTGTTTGGTCACGCTATACAGTCACTCATTAGGAGACGTAGCTCTAAAAGATAAATTACTTAAAGTCACGATGAAACGGAAGTAGCGACTTCCATGGCATATTGCATCAGTGTAATGGATTTTAAAATGTAGGGCTTGGTTCTATCCATTGGCTGTTGATTGGATTTTGAGATGTGGGTGTTGCGCTCCAAAATAGAGGCAGATGAGCGTGAGCTTGCAGGGGCGGGGTTTAAGCAGACTAAATGATTGTAGAAGTCCTGCATACATCAGCAGAGAGAAAGCTGTTTTCACCAGAAGGTCCAGTTATGATGTTCTGCTCAAAAATTACGAGGTCAAATTTTTTTGAAAGTGGATAAATAGAGAAATACATAAATCGTTCATAATATGGTTTATAACAAGCGTTTAGAAAACACATAGGGTGAGTTTTCATTTTATACCAACTACTGTCATGCTACTGAAAAAATTAGTCAAGTTGATAGTGTGGCTACTTTTAGTACACCAGACCATCCATGTGTGTACAGTAATTCTCCCAGGTATTCTGTACCGGTGTTGTTCATTCTAATAAACAATGCATCCGATATTAATAGACCTGAGCTCATTCTTCCTCTGGGTCATTAAAGCAAGAACCGTGTGGAATGTGATTGCAGGAAAGGTGTGTGAAAAAACAGAAAACACCCCTCAGAGTCTATATACATGTGCATATACCTGTTGTAAATGTTGTAGATCCAGTCAAGCAGCGAGTATGTATCTGTGATTTGAATCGGGCCACAAGTGACGGTCTTCAGTCGTTTGGCAACAGCTCTGTGATAGCTCTGCATGTAGACCTGAAACACAGCAAACTCCTCGGGATAAACCGCCACCACATTCCGACGTGCCGCGTCCATATCCTCCACCACCCTGCCCCTCAAACGCTCCAAGTACATGCCCATCTGCCCTGCAGAGATGCCCCCCGGTTGTGGAAGACACCAGTCAGCTGCCTCTCCCACAGCCTCCACCCACCTTTGACGTAGTCTCCTGGGACGCTTGGAGGGTCGGGAATGGTCTTCAGATTGGTCACTGGCTTGGGCGTTGGATTGGGTCTCTTGTCGTAGGGCCCAAACCTTGTCAGCCTGCTCTTCCTGTTGAATGACCAGCACCACCAGGCCAAGCTGAGGCCCGCTGCAGGGCTGGCGTAACGACTCCCTCACCACATCCCACATTTCTCTCTGAAGAGCCTCGTAAAGCAGCTCTACATCTTTCACTTTACGCAGCCCAGCGTCCCACATGCTTGGGCCAGAATCCTCACTGCCTGAACCAGGCAACAGGGGGAGCCAGAGAGGAGAAGTGAGTGTGTGAGGAGTTATATTGCTGGGCGTGGTTGAACTGGGTGTGGTTTGTGTCCAGAAGGAGGGGTCAAGTTCACACTCTCTCTCCAGCTCTTGGATGTGCGTGTCAGCAAGCAGCAGGTCTCTCTGATTAACTAATTGTAGGATCTCCAACACTGAGTGAGAAAGAGAGAGACTGAGTAGTGTTTAATTTCATTTACGGCCATGTGTTTATTCGCTTGATGTGTTGTTGCCTTTGGAACAGGCTGTAGATTAACATAGTTTTTTCTCCTTGCGGTGAGCTTATCAGGTTGGATCTTCTGTACAAAGAAAGTATGTCATTTCCTGTCTCTGTGAAAGTGTTTGTTAATTGGCCAATGACTCACGGGGCTTTTGGACCTTGTTACTTCTCAAGCAAAGTGTTATGGGTCAATCATGGAGGCCTGTGAGCATAATAGTTACACTCTGTACGTGCCGAAAAATGTACAAACAATTACAGACAATAATAAAAAAACAGTTGTACCTGATAGTGGCTCCCTGCGTTTGACCGGCTGTTCTTCTTCTACTAACTCTTGCTCGTCTTCTTGCGAGCTGCGGTTTGTTAGCGAGTCTCCTCTGAGTTTGCTCAGACTGACCATGCGTAGGAACGAGGGACGTCTGCGACTGTCTTCATCGTTTTCAGTGGTCAGATCACCTGTAGGTAGACTATCTCTTCGCTCACTTTCCTTACGACGGCCTGCCAACCTGAGGGTTAAAAAATGTGTTAAGTAAAACTCCCTCTACAACAACAGCTGTAGAAAAAATCTAGTCTCAGAAATAATGATCTATATAACAGTGATTCTCATCTGCTGGGTTTCAGGACTAATCTGAAAAAAAATCACACATATATATATATATATATACACACACACACACACACACATACAGTATATATATATATATATATATATATATATATATACACACACACACACACATACAGTATATATATATATATATATATATACACACACACACACACACACACACACATCACATTAAATATGAGTTAATTTGCGATGTATAAACATGGTTTGTGGCGATCACAATGTGTTTTGTGTAAATGCAAAAGGAATGATCGCATCAAAATTAAAGTCACCATTAAATGGAAATTCACCTTTTTCTTCCAAATGCATGTTACTCTGCATCTTTAAAGTACCTCTCTGGTGACATATACTGCTGATTGGACTTCTCCAATCACTTAGTCTGCTTAAACCATCCCACTTTCTTATGGTCAATTGCAAGCTCGCATTCAGATAAAATCAGATCTGCCTGATTTTCATCATATTTTTGTTTAATTTTGTTTGATACACAATTGTAAAGACCAGTTGAAATGCACTGCTATATAATATGCACATCCTAAAACACGTCGCAGTCACATTCTCACCTCAGTAAGGTCATGATCTCCTCAGAAGCACGTCGATAGTTCTTTTTTTTCTTTCCTGAGGAGGGTGTTGCCGGGAGAGTGGCACTCCGTAGTGAAGGAGTGGCACCCCACACATTTCTTCCAGTCATACGCAGCCCTTTGCCTAATTTGCCAAGGGTCTTCAGTGGCGATGAGCCACAGATTCTCTCCAGAGTTCCTCTCTTTTCTTTTGATCCCTCAGTGACCTTTGACCCTCCATGCTGCTCTGCGTTTGCCTCATTCTCTAGTGCTTCGCTCACCTGAGATGACCTTTGGTAGTCCTGTCCATTCTTCCAGACCTCGTCCTCTTCATTATTCCACCCTATGCCTGCCCATGCCCCTTCAAACGGATTCAGATCGGATGGTGGCAGAATGAGTTCCCCGTTGCTATGGTTGCTCTTGAGTTCTCCATTAGTTATGTTACTTTTTTGGAGATCACCGTTGCTGTGGTTACTCTTGAACCTCCTGGGCAGCCTCTTGAGGATGGGCATTCTGGCTCTGGTTAACTAGAAGATGAAATGGACATCGTTACGTTGGTCAGAATTGTCTTGTTTCTAATTTCATTGAAATACATTTGCATTATATTCTAAAGATCTCACATTAGAGGTTTTTCCAAACAGTTTGTCACACATCTGCAGAAATAACTCCAATTTTAAAGTGTATTTATGTTTTAAAAAAATATATATTTTTTCCAATTAAATATATTTACATTTTAATATATTACATTTTTAATTATTTGTTAAATGCATCTAAGCCAATTTGCAAGATTTTCTTCTATATTGTGCCATGTCACCAAGCATGTCCGTAGTCCATGTGTCCTGCTTAAAGGTAACCAGAGTTGAAACCTGTTTAAACCGCCTTCATCAGGTCTATCTTAAATGACTTTACCTTGTTGCATTCTCATTGTTCAGTATTCCGGTGAGTGGAGTGCATTAACAGCATATGTATGTGTGTTTGTGTGTGTTCTATGAAGACGTTAGCAGTTTTTAAGCTCCTATAATGGAAGCTCCCATCTAGATCTGTCTGAATAGTTTCCTGTCCTCAAAGTTTCTCAGAACATACACACTCTTTACTCAAACACAAACACTACACACACTCAATTTCTACAAAGTCTCTCGTGGGATTAAGAAATCTACCAACAAATTATACATAATCTGCAATCTATATGTTAAAAATTGACTACTCTAGTAGTAAACCCTATCAAAATGTTACTATTGTGTTTAAGAATTTCTCATGCAATTTGAAAAAAACCCTCTTAAAATATATATGAAGAAAATGGGTAAAGACAGAGCAAGGTGGAAGGGAGAGGGAGGAGGTGCTGTTGTGTAGCACACAGTGACCCCTGTGATTGTGTTTCAGCATCCCTGCCTTGCATTATTTCTGAGCAGAGTTCCCCTAGTGTGGCGGTTAAAGATCTGGGCTTGGAATCAAAAGGTTCTAGGTTCAAATCAGTCACGAGCCATCACCATTGTACCCTTGAACAAGGCATGCGTGTCAGCTAAAATGACTGCTTGCACCCCTCACCTATATTAAACTGACTAATTTGGTTATTTACTGTCTGGGTTCCAGGTGGACCTTCTGTCAGTATTTTGGTTCTTACATAATTCCCGGTAACAGAAGAGAAAACATCACTTGTAAATGTTGTTGTTTAGAACGGAAAGAGATGTGTATTTCTTGAATAATATGTTCATGTTTAGAGACAGATAAACATTAAACAAACGGGAAAAATGCTTTGTTTTTTCGATAAGCACTGTAGAAACAAGGCTGCAACAAAATCTAATTGTTTGGACCAGATCTTTATTGCCTAAAGGAAATTAATTTAAATGAATTGCTGAGTTTTATCAAGATAAAAATGTGCTTGGCAAAGGATTTCATCATTACATAAACATCAGATGAACAATTAAAAATGTGATTATCAGTTTTAGTTCTGGGTGAACTTCAAAAGCGTCAACACCAGTAACTTATATATATATATATATATATATATATATATATATATATATATATATATTCAGGATTCTTTGATGAAAAGAAAGTAAAAAAAAAACTTATTTTAAAAAAGATACTACTGTAATACTATACACTACCGTTCAAAAGTTTGGAGACAGTAAGATTTTTTTTTTTTTTAAAGAAATTAAAAATTAAAGAAATTAATAAAGGATGCATTAAATTGATCAAACTTGAGAGTAAAGACATTTATAATGTTACAAAAGATTTCTAATTCAGATTTTGAACTTTCTATTCATCAAAGAATCCTGATTTTTTTTTCAACATTGTTAATAATAATAATTAATGTTTCTTGAGCAGCAAATTCACATATTAGAAAGGTTTCTGAAGGATCGTGTGACACTGAATACTGGAGTAATGATGCTGAAAATTCAGATTTACCATCACAGGAAAAAATATTTTAAAATATATTAAAATAGAAAACAGTTATTTTAAATCTTAAATTGAATCATTCATGTAACTTATCTGTATTAAGAAAGAAGTTTGTAAAAATGTATGGACTCATAATCATTGACTGGTATGAAAAAATGTATAAAAATCCAAATATATGTATTGATTATAACACAAACGTACAAGAATGGCATGCATCTCTTACCTTCTGCTGCAGTGGGCAGTCAGTTCAGGGCAAATCCATTCCAGTGTCTGTGCGAGTGATAGAGAGCCTATCAGTAAGCGAGGGCCAAAGTGTTTGTGTGTCAGTCTCCAAGAGTTTGGGGCCTTGTATTGGAATGTTGGAGGCAGACGTTCAGTTTGCTACCAGATGATGATGCATTTTCCTGAGGAAAAAGAGACACCCTCCCTAAACAAACATAGACACACACACACACACACACACACACACACACACACACACACTTGCCTTCACACATAACACTTTATATACATACACACACAACAAATAACATGTAACAACACAAGTACAGCTTCAAATACATAGACATGTACAGTACACATACACTCACATATATACTCAAGAGTTGAATGCACATAAACATGTTTAAGTGTGTGTGTGTGTGTGTGTGTGTGTGTGTGTGTGTGTGTGTGTGTGTGTGTGTGTGTGTGTGTGTGTGTGTGTGTGTGTGTGTGTGTGTGTGTGTGTGTGTGCGCATAGCATGGATGCTTGCTTATGTTTTCTTTCAGGAGATTTTAACTCTCCTGCTAGGCTGTTGTTGAAAAAAAAAACTTTTTCTTAAGTGACTTGCCTGGTTAAATAAAGGAAAATAAATGAATTCACAGAGATAATGTTTTGACAACAGTATTGATATCCACAGTTACTTGGTTTCACTGAGGTCTCAGATCAGTACAGTGCCGTTAATCTTAATGTTAATAACCTTAACCTTAAACAGTTGACATAGTAACTGAAACTTTTAAAGGTATCCTGAACAACTGGAATAAGCTGTTCCTGTGATTTTCATATTTTACATTCTAATTATGTGAATTTATGAATTAACCATCAGGTCTTGTACAGCAGATGCAAGATTTCATTAGGGTTGGGAATCACTGCACTAGATGATTCATATATTGTTCTTTTTTTTATTGATCCTGGAAAATCCCCAGGACTGCACATTTTGGATACTCCAGAAACAATACGAAAACCCCTGATTTAGTACAAGCTGTGCAAAGGCTTCCAAATACCCAAAAGGCTTCTTGGAAGAGTGGTCAAACACAACCAGTTGTCCAGAATGAATCTACTAGAACAGTGGTTATTTACCAGGGGCCGGACCCCACTATGGGGCCTCTGCAAAACTTCCAGAGGCACTCTAATAAGTCTTACATTTATTCAAATGTATATATGTTAAAACAGTATTCATTAAATTTCACAAATAAAACACTAAGGCCTGGATTAACAGACAGTCTTTAGATTAGGCCAGGATTATGCCTTAGTTCAAATATGACATTTCATTAGCTTTTATAAACATGCTTTAGAAAAAACATTACTGGAGTGCATCGTTTACCTATTTTAAGATTCGTCAGTGCAAGTTCCTTTCAGTTAGAACAGCTCAATAATTCACTTTAGTCTGGGACTAGGCTTAAGCCTTGTCTGTGAAACTGGGGTAAATAAAAATGTGCAATGTTTAACTGGCATCATATTTTATTACAGTTTATTTAATTACAACTGAAGTACCAGAGGTACATACCAGTTTAGACAGGAGGGCCTTCGAATATTGTCTTAGACAAAAGGGGGCCTTGGAGTCAAAAAGGTTGAAAACCACTGTACTTTAACATTCTAATATGAACAGGATAACTAAGAATCTTTAGACTTTTCACAGACATGATATATATATATATATATATATATATATATAATTTATAGTTAGTTCCATATATATTTGGACACAGGCACAGTTTTCATACTTTTGGCTCTGTATGCCACCAGAATAAAATTTAAATTAAACAATCAGGATGAATTTGAAGTGCAGACTTTCAGCTTTAATTCAAGAGGTTGAACAAAAATATCAAGTAAACATTTTAGAAACTGCAACCATTTTATTCAGTCCCCCAATTTTCAGGGGCTCAAATTTAATTGGACAAATTCATATAAATCATAAATAAAATGTTTATTTTTAATATTTTGTTGAGAATCCTTTGCAGACAATGACTGCCTGGAGTTTGGAACTAATGGACATCACCAAAGACTGGGTTTCCTGCTTTGTGATACTTTGCCAGGCCTTAAATGCAGCGGTCTTCAGTTGTTGTTTGTTCGTGGGTCTTTCTGCCTTTAGTTTTGCCTTCAGCAAGTGAAATACAGGTCCTTCTCAAAAAATTAGCATATTGTGATAAAGTTAATTATTTTCCATAATGTAATGATAAAAATTAAACTTTCATATATTTTAGATTCATTGCACACCAACTGAAATATTTCAGGTCTTTTATTGTTTTAATACTGATGATTTTGGCCTTCTGGACAGCAGTCAGGTCAGCAGTCTTACCCATGACTGCGGTTTTGAGTAATGAAACAGGCTGGGAGTTTTTAAAAGCCTCAGGAATCTTTTGCAGGTGTTTAGAGTTAATTAGTTGATTCAGATGATTAGGTTAATAGCTTGTTTAGAGAACCTTTTCATGATATGCTAATTTTTTGAGATAGGAATTTGGGGTTTTCATGAGCTGTATGCCAAAATCATCAGTATTAAAACAATAAAAGACCTGAAATATTTCAGTTGGTGTGCAATGAATCTAAAATATATGAAAGTTAAATTTTTATCATTACATTATGGAAAATAATGAACTTTATCACAATATGCTAATTTTTTGAGAAGGACCTGTACATGCTCAATCGGGTTGAGATCAGGTGATTGACTCGGCCATTGCAGAATTTTCCACTTTCCCTTAAAAAAAACTTCCTGGGTTGCTTTTGCAGTGTGTTTTGGATCATTGTCCATCTGTACCGTGAAGCGCCTTCCAACCAACTTTGCTGCATTTGGCTGAATCTGGGCAGACAGTATATTCCTATACACTTCAGAATTAATCCGGCTGCTTATGTCACATCATCAATAAACGCCAGTGATCCAGTGCCACTGGAAGCCGTGCATGCCCATGCCATCACACTGCCTCCACCATGTTTTACAGATAACGTTGTATGCTTTGGATCATAAGCTGTTCCAAGCCTTCTCCATACTTTTTTCTTCCCGTCATTTTGGTACAGGTTGATCTTAGTTTCATCCGTCTAAAGAATGCTTTTCCAGAATTGGTAAGGCTTTTTTTGGCAGTCTAATTTGGCCTTTCTATTCTTGATGCTTATGAATGGTTTGCACCTTGTGGTGAACCCTCTGTATTTGCTCTTGATTGTAGACTTTGACAATGACAAGCCTACCTCCTGGAGAATGTCCTTCACTTGGCTGGATGTTACTTGATGGGTTTTTCTTTATCATGGAAAGGATCCTGCGATCATCTACCACTGTTGTCTTCCATGGACGTTCAGGCCTTTTAATGTTGCTGAGCACACCAGTGCATTCTTTTTTTCTCAGAATGTACCAAACTACTGATTTGGCCCATCCTAATATTCCAGCTATCTTCCGGATGGATTTATTTTGTTTTTGAAGCCTAATGATGGCCTGTTTGACTTGCATGGAGAGCTCCTTTGAATGCATGATGTAGGTTCACAGCAATTGATTCAAAATGCAAATACCACACTTAGAATCAACTACAGACCTTTAAATTTGGATTTAAATACCCTCAAATTACACCTGAGAGTGTGCACTTTCAGCCCATATCCATTATATAACTATAGCTTGAATTTGTTTTGGTAAATACCTGAAAAAATTAAAAATTGTGCTTGTGTCCAAATATATACAGACCTGACTGTATGTATCTTTTTTTTATAATTTATAGAGTTGAACAAGTAAAAACACCGACATAAATAAAAGCCACCCCTAATAATACCTGCCTTACTCTCATGTAGGGCTAGTTGTTTAGTCTGTATCTACAGATGAGAGGTACTAATGTAAAATGCAGAGAAAAGTGCACATCTTCTGTATTACTTCTCCCTCTGGTGGACAATACATTATATCGCATCTAAGATCAATGTGATGCTTTTCACCTGCCATTAACACCACACACATATTCAAATAATTGTTACTTTTATTCAACTTTTATTTTATGAAATCTACCAGTTCATAAACACTATTAAACTTAATTAGTATGTCCAACAACATACTTTCCCGTGATTGTTAGTATATTATTGTGATTTTGCATTTGTCAGTAAACTGGCATACTGCTAGTTCAAACATAACCCGGTCAATAAGCAAAAAATAATTATTGCTACGGCAAATATTTACCATTCCAAGAGTGATGGCAATTTGTCAACTGAACACTATTAAATTTACCACTCTTATGACTTTGTAAACAAACACCTCACAGTTACAGAGTTGCTAAACTAGTTGAATACTGCATGTTGCATGTGTGTCCTGAGTGTGTTAGGGAGCTCAGTCCAGTGACCGCAATAATCCGTTACAGATACAATCACAGTGTCTGATGTGTTGGATGTTGATGGTTGCCTCTGTGATGATGGATGTTGCCATGGTGATGTGGGTACGTGTGGAGACAGGGATGCTCAATTCCTTCATTCTGCAGCTCTTCCTGTTTGTAGAGACCATGCAGCTTCTGCAACAGCTCAGCAATGAAGGCCTGAACACACACACAGCTTAATCTAGCTGTACACACTTATAGTAATTGTGCTTAAGCATGTAAATGTTTGGTTTTTTGTTAGAAAAAAATATAATTTATGTAAAACCCAGAAGAAAAATTTAAAAAATAAATGACTAAAAATAAAAACTTTATAAATACTTAAGATAAAGTGTTCCTATTATCTTAAAAACTGGCTGGTGCAAAATACTGATTTATCATAATCTTGTAGGTCTGTTAAAAAAATAGAGAATATTAAACAAAATTAAACAACACTTATTATAAATTAAAAATGTATCTACTGGTTATTAATATTAAAGTTAGATAATATGTTATCTAACTATATAAAACTCGTAAATATCTTCTGCAGACTGTATGTGTACCAGTCAGCAGTTTCTATGATTAAGCTTCACAATCCACATGAAAATGTTTCCGATGTCTAAACGAGTGAGTGAGTGAATGTGTTTGTGTGTGAGGTAAGTGCCAAGTTCCTCTTGACTGATTCTCCATGATGTGTCAGCATTTCAACACCAGCTTACCCAGAGACACACAATCTTCAGCACATACACACACACAGTAACAAACATGTACACACACAATCAAAAGGCTGAGAGTGAACATAGTTAAAGAGCCTAGATGAAAGAATGGCTTTGTACTAACAGAGAGCAATAGGGGCAAAGGGAAAGAGAGAAAGTGATCATTGTGAGAAACACGTGGAAGGGAGTGTCAGCCACTGCAGTGTCCCTCAGAGAGAGTGGGAGAGAGCAGGAAAGAGGGATGAAGAGGAAAAGTAACAGAGGATGAGGAAAAAGTCCATAGAGGGGTAATGAGGATGAGTAGACAAAAAAATTGAAAAGAAACAAGAAAAATGTTAGGATAGAAAGATGATGACAAAGAGAAGGATTTACAGATGGAAGATTGAAGAAAGTACCTCAGTGTTCCTTGTGCACGTTTGCAGAAGAACCTGTAAAACAAATGAAAACAAATTAATAATTTCTAATCTTTAAAAAATAAATAAACCAAATGCAACTCAATTGAATGAGCCTAAAAAGTCAGTAATACTTATATTAACAACTGTGTAAATTAAAATGCACTTGTGTGCAACCAGTGGAGAATATAAAGCCTTAAATGGTTATATATTGTGTATAGCATTCAGACAAATGAGTCTATAAAGTTCTCATTTCTGAGAAAAATGTTGAAGAGGTCCCTGCAAATACTTAGGTATTATGGGACCTGTAGTTTGTGTGTTCGCTCTTCATCACTTGAGAGATCCAACAAATCGTCAATGTTCACTTCCTCTGGCATGTCCTCCAACATAAACACACACACAGACACACAAAAAAACAATTAGTAAGGGTGCTAAAAGCATTAACTGTTTCAGAAATACATATAAAAAATACACAGGTATTAGAATTTTAAAATAAAACACTGCAGAAAGTAGTAGGCCTACTATGAGAAGCTAAAAACATATAGGCATAGGCCAAACTGTAAATCTGACATTATAGACATGAAGTCCAATGTAAGATATGTAGCTCCAACAATTACAGCATATAGAACAATTATGGCACCGCTGCACTGAACCTCATTTGTTTATTCCACTTCACATCTCCACTGCCTATTAGATCTTATTGTTCATCAACTTATCTCAAAATATCTTCAGTCTCAATATTCCATAATCTCAGTGGGAAACTCTTGCTTAACTGCGTACACATAAGCAAAAAAACAAATCGAGATAACAGATCGCATAACACAACTCCCGAGAGACATCTCTGTCGTCTCTTACTGTGGGACAGAGTCTCACAACACACAGAGCTTATGTTAAAACTTCCTGCCTGTTGCTGCTGCAGACGGTTTCTCAGGGGTGCCCATGTAAGGTAGTGATAAAACCAAGTGATCCCCTCTGTAATTGAGGGAGAAAAGGCAGAACCTCCTAAGTACCTCCAGAGGCCTGCGCCTCCTCACCTTTTATGGACAGACAACTTAATACTTATCTAACATTATCCAACTAATATTCTTGTCACAACACACTTACATTAACAAAAGCTGTTGTTTATAAACTTGAGACTCACAGAACATTGTCTCCTCTCAATCCATTTAAAGGTGCGGAGGAGATAATTGGTAATTGCATATAATCTGCCTTATACAACCTAAAAAACCTGGCTTTAAATATATATACACATTTTGTTGGATCTTTGATTAATTGCATTTGTTTCTCTTGAAAGTAGCATAGGATAAAAGTATCTACTAAATGCTGAAATGTGAAAAATGATAATATTTAAATGCAGAAGCAGCCTTTCATTTACATTGAGTGGTGTAAAATATTTCAGTCTCATTCTTATTATTTTGGTGCTTCTTCTGTCTACGGGGACTTTTTAAAACCAAACATTTAAAATTCCCAAACATTCATGAAAGATGATCCATGAATTCATGTTTATGGACAAAATAGTTAACTGTCTATACACTACTGCATTCAACTATGCAAAAATCAACACCTGTTTACAATAAGAAACCTGAATGTAAAAGTACAAAGTATAGGTGAATATGCATTTTTAAAAACTGAAAACGAGAGTAGTGTGTAAACGTTTGTGGTCAACTTCTTAGAGAAGGAACTGTTACACATTCAGCAGGCAAACATTTCAAAATAACGCATGAGACAGCAGAGTTTGGAAATGCATGTGCGGCGCCCTCGTTCATTTTCCCATCAAAATCGACTTATTTTTTCAGAACTCACCAACCTGTAGTTTCCAGCATCAAACACTGTACCTGTGAAGATGAGCATGGACACTCACCTTCCCCTCGTACAGCCTCTCAAGCCCTTCATCGATCCATTTCTCCACGTCCAGTCTTTTCTGAAGCTGTTTGCGGTTGTATTTTACTGTAACGCGCGCTTGACGCTTATGCATGTTCATTCCGTGCTCTGGACCAGTGTTTAAATCCGGGGAATGACCGGTATGTATCTCCTCTGCCATGTTTGCATGCGCCTGCCGCCTGTGCTTGTCTGAGAATGAGCGCGTGGACAGAAGAAGCTGGACGTTGAGTGGCGCCACTGGCGCGCTCACAACTTGATTGGAAGTAAGGATTTATGGGGTAGGCCTACATTTAATGTTGTAACAGAAACAATTATAATTTATGTAAACCCCAGAAGAAAAGTTTAAAAAATAAATTACGTGATATTACAGTTTTTTAATTGCTTACACACCATTTCTCTAAACTACACACAAGACCTCACACACCTTTTGCAAAAGCGAACACTTCATTTCAAAACTATTTTAACTCTTCTAAAAATTGTTTTTGCACAGAAAGTCTGCACACAACCCATCAAATTAGACACTCATGTAAGCAATGACGTAGCCTACAACCGAGTGAACGAGACGGAGGGAAGTTAGCGAGTGAAGTGCATGACAATATTTGTTCTTTAAATTATTTAAATGCCCCAATTAAAAATGGTGTAAAAAAAGCCGATGTATGTGATAATTTTATTATAATTTTATTATATAACATAATATGATATACTAGCACACGGGAAGAGTGTTGAAAAATACTTTTTCTTTCTTTTTTGCTGTTTCTTCAGAAAAAGAAAAAAAGTTCCAAAGTCCACAGAACCGTCAGTAGCCTATTTGAACGAATCGTCTGAATTAATGATTGAACTCACTCGTTAAGACGGTGGCTTGGCACCACCTACTGGCTGTTTTAGTTTCATACTTAAACGTATAATTTCATCGATTCTATCATTTCATATTTCAATATTCAAAATGTTATATTAAAAAATGAATGTCATAACATTATTTACGCAATTGTAATTGCAGTGTAAATGCATCCATGTTAAAGGGTCTCTGCTTTAAAGGGTCATGAAACCCCCCTCTTTCAACTCAAGTCTAGCTCAAATATTTTTGAAAAATGCAACTTAAATGGGCGTGGATGGCTGTGAGAAGAAGGGAGGGTGTGGGTGTGTCACGGCAAGGGAGAGAGGGAACTGTCATCATCAGCCAATGGCCCATGCATATCGACTGTCACTAAAAATCAGTGGTAAAACGTAAGGAAATACTAGATTTTTTTATAGCTGGCAAAGTTAACGTCTAATGAAATACACTGACACTTTATTCTTGTCCTTTCAAAGGTATCTGAATGCCCTGCTACATAGCTACAGTAATCGTAATTCTATTTCAAACAGGGGTGTCCAAACTCGGTCCTGGAGGGCCACTGTCCTGCAGAGTTTAGCTCCAACCCCAATTAAACACACCTGAAACAGCTAATCAAGGTCTTGATTAGCTGTTGAAGTTAGGCATGCTAAAAACTTACAAGCAGGTGTGTTGAGGCAAGTTGGAACTAAACTCTGCAGGACAGTGGCCCTCCAGGACCGAGTTTGGACACCCCTGATTTAAAACATAGAAAAAAAACCGTAATATTTCAAATTTTAATAACGAGTGCTTATTAACAAAAGGCAAGTAAAACGATCAGGGTTACATTTTAGACACGCACATACCTCTGAAGGGATAGAAAAGTGAGAAGTCCTCGGGACCGCATTACTCGCAATACATAACTTGCATTGGTCGTGAACAAGGCCGAAGTCCACCATTCTCCAGTTCTCGAAGCTCTCTCGGGTAAAATGTTTGCGGCACACGTACAGGTTAGATATGTCCGTGGTTGATGGCCAACCAACCGCCCGGAGCCAGAGTCTAGCCCTGCAGCATTGCGGGGAAACATATTCAACCCACTTTGACTTTTGCACCACGAAAATATACATTTGCGTGAGTTGCATCCCATGATTGTCTCGCTCCTCTATATGGAACGCGATCGGGGCCGATAGTCTTTAAACAAAACGCGTGAATTTTGACCGCGTCAACACGCACTGTTTGTCCGCGTTAATGCGGCAATTTTTTACGTGTTTCTTTTGAACGCGTAGACACGCTCATTCTGGTCGTGTTAAGGCGTCAGTTGTCGTCGCGTTACTTTAGTGCGTGTAAAGACGCACAGTTTTACCATGTTAAGACGTGAACGTGTTTCTTAATGCGCACATTCTGTACGTATTTAAGTGTAATATTTTAAAAAAGCAGACTTACCTTTATATGTACCTAAATATTAATGCTTTAGTTTATTGTGGCAGTGCTTTACTGACTACTGTGCTAAAGAAAAGTAATGTTACAATGTATAGATTAAGTAAGTCAAGTGCTAATTATCCATATTATTCAATTATTATAATGTATATGGGTTATTATTTGTTTTTGTTATAAGTTATAATTTCCAAAAGTATTATAGGCTAACTTACACAGCACGTATTTATAACTACACACACACACACACACACACACACACACACACACACACACACAAACAAACACACACATCAACACAAATTTATTTACTTTCACATAGCCTAATATTGTTTTGTAATTTGGTGTTTAGTTGGATGTATAGTTTGTTTCTGCTGTTCTGTCTGTATTGTTTCCAGGAACATCATCTTGGCTGCTGCAGGATGATGAGTGCTATAATAAAATTACTACATTATATTTAACTTCATCAGTGTTCAAAAAGGATAACGTTTAAAAGTTTGGGGTCTAATAGACTTCAGTCTTTTAAAGAGCGATTGCATAAGGAAATATAGTTTTTTTTTTATATGGAAAACTATATGTAATTTTTTTTTTTTTTTACTTCTCAACTATACATTTATGCTGTATTTTTGTGGAAATTTGGAAGTTGTTTACCTATTTACTGCACAATTACTTAACTAGGCCATAAATTGGCTCATGAAAATGTATTTTTTAAAGAAAAAATCACTTAAATGACGATCTTAATTAAATCTAAATTGTTTTTGGACATTGCTCTGTGTGTTAGGGATAGAATACTGACATCTGCTGGTTTGTGGAAAAACTTTAGAAATTATAATTAAAGTGAGAAAGTGCAATGACCACATATTTCCAATAGAGGTCCATACAGGACTTTTTTACTTCATTTTTCTTGATGCTTCAACTTCTCCTCACAACTTTATGATATTGTGAATATATATTTAAACATTCTGAAATACATAAAAAATATATTTTTGTCAAAGCTAGAATTTGTTGTCGTCTGATATTTTGAATTATCTGCTTTTGCAAATTATTATGCATACATTTGCAGAAACATTACAAGTCTCTCTCTCTCTCTCTCTCTCTCTCTCTCTCTCTCTCTCTCTCTCTCTCTCTCTCTCTCTCTCTCTCTCTCTCTCTCTCTCTCTCTCTCTCTCTCTCTCTGTGTGAGTGAGTGAGGGAACATGCTTGTTCCATGTTGCATTTGTGAATTTTTTTTCAGATTTATGCCAGTTTAGTTGATTTTTTTGCCAATTTCTATATAATGCTCTCTGTTGCAGTCACATACATTTGTGTGTGTATGAGATAGAAAGTTCGTTCCACTTTGTCTTTATGCTCTAGGACCAGACCTTGGTTTAAATGTATTTTTTTTTTAGATTTATGCCAGTTTTGTTTATTTTATTTGCCAATTTCTGTAAACATGCTCTCTGTTGCAGTCACATACATTTTTTTGTGTGTGTGTGAGAGATGGAAAGTTCGTTCCACTTTTTATTTATGCTCTAGGACCAGTCCTTGGTTTATATGTAGAAATTTTCAGATTTATAATGGATTTACATTTATTTTTTTGACAAACAAAATGAAAAAAAGTCATTTTTTTGTGGGGTCATTTTGACCCCAAATACCTTAAACAGTAAAAAACAATTTACACACCTTTAGAACAACCAAATCAAGCCCAGTTTTTTTGTGCATGTTTAGATAGATTATTTAGAAAAAGTCACTAAGTTTCATGCCCCTGAGATGAAGGTAACACTTTTAAAAAATGAAGGAAAAGTCCAGTGGGGTCCCCTGGTACCCCAAACACCGATTAAGAGTTAACATGTGTTTTGATATTCATTATACTTTTATTATTAATATGTTATTTACCCATAAACTTGTCTTTAGGAATCCATAAGTTATAGTGGCAAGAATAACTTTGTTAAACCTTTAGGGGCGGTTTCCCAGACAGGGTTTATATTAAGACAGGACTGGGCCGTAATCTACTTAATCATGTTTTAAAAACACAGATTAAGTACAGATTACTAACAAACAGATTTCCAGATTTCTTTTCTTTTTATTCCAAAGCTGATGTGTGCAAATTTTTTTTAGCTTGCATTAAAATAATTGTCTCTTGTTTTTGTTTTTTTTATTGCAGTCTTTTTTGTTGCTTCCATTCATGCTTCTCAGTTTCATGCAATTTTAAGATTTTCTTGGTTCATTCCATACTCTGTCAGTTTGTTTTACAGTTTTTTCAAATTGCTAAGACACTAAAAGTGGAATTTGAGGCTCACTCGGTGAAACCATTCACTCGTGTACCCAATGTTTAGAGCAAGTCTGCAAAAATACAAGATTTTATATGCTTTGCACTCAGTTTGCATTTGAAAAACAAACTTTTTGCAAGACTCTAAATGAGCCATCAGTAAGCAGGTGTGTGGTGGGTGTTCTGGCACAATATGGCTGCCATCGCATCATCCAAGTGGATGCTGCACATTGGAGTCACTTTGGAGACTTTAGGTGTTCCTGCACCCAGGAACCCTGCATCTTCCCTTCTTGTAACACATTATTTGCCATTGTGAGGTATTGTCCAATACATCCTTGAAGAGTACCCCTTATCGCACCACGTTGCCCTGAGGCAACAAAAAGAAAAACTAATTTTGTGAACATGTAAAATAAAGAAAACTTCATAAAACCTGCCAAATGGCTTCTCTACACCTTCATACACACACAAATATTTTTCATATACAGTTCGTGTCAATTTAAATAAGGTTACTAAAGCAAATAAACTTGCTTTCTTCTCACACTATATGCTCCTGTGACCATGTGTCAGAAAAGGACGTCCCACCTTCAAATGGTGCTTGATAGTGACTCCCAAACCTTATTGTACTTTTTCAAACATTCTTATTAGTTGCAATCATTTAAAGAAAAATGTACTGAACATACTGGAGGGCTTAAGAAAACTTTCCGTTGCCTGAGTGAGGGCGACTGTGCTGTAGAGGGTTAATATTTAACCTTTAAACATTTCCTGTTTCCCCCCCAGAACTCTTATATCAATGAATTATGTTTAAAATATAGATATCATTATATTAATATACTGCTTACGTTTGTACCTGATCGCGTTTCATACTGAGAAAGAACGTAGGACAACTTAAAAGGGCATGACAAATCATGACATAAGGCTGACATCACACAACGTACCAATGCATTATCCCTCATGAACAATTATAACGTCTGATGTTTGCATACGTGTACCATTACGACATCCTTCATGAATAAACATGACTTCTGATGTTTGTATACGTATATACCAATCATAGCTGTCAACATTGAACATTGAAAATAAGGGAAATTTCCCAGAATCCATCCCCAAAATAAGGGATTTTTTTACACGATTCTTACCCACAAACTTTTAAAAAAAGCACTAATCATTAACAGTCTAAAGAGTTTATAACTACATATAGGCCTACATATTGTGAGAGAGAGAAAGAGACAGTGTGTGTGTGTATGAGAGAGAGAAAGAGACAGTGTGTGTGTGTGTGTGTGTGAGAGAGAGAGAGAGAGAGAGAGAGAGAGAGAGAGAGAGAGAGAGAGAGAGAGTGTGTGTGTGTGTGTGTGTGTGTGTGTGTGTGTTAGGGGTGTGACCGTAACCGTGAGACCGACGGTTAGGCCTATAGTTGAACACCGTCATTAGAACTCTATAACCGCCAAAACCGTGTTATTAAAATATTTTTTACAAACATTTTTTATCATAGAGAATGTTTAAATACTAATCAGCTTACGAGGGAAACGGAGGCGGAGTTAGTGGTGCTTCGGAAGTTCGGAGGCTGCTGCAGGAGATGATTCGGGAGAGGTCTGTGCCCCTTTACCGATCAGAGCGCACGCTGACACGGAGTTAGGGTTAAGCTTTGTTTATACCATGGTTTATAACTTGACGCGTCCGCACGAGCGCGAAGGTGCGTGCGGCAAAAATGACGAGTTGGTTGCGCAAGACCCCATTTCGCTTTGCTGTGTGCACGGCTTTTTTTGTAACAGCGGATTAACGACTTCAAGCCGAATCTGCCCGAGCTTGTACGTCTCACACAATCAGAGTGTAAAAATACGGGATATTTTACGGGAAAATACTAAAACGGGAAGACAGCGGGAAAAGAGCTAAAATACGTGAGAAACCCGGAAAAAACGGGAGGGTTGACAGCTATGATACCAATCAGAGACATACGTACCATCGCGTCACATATGCAAATATAGTCTCAAATACAGCAATTTCATTGGCTACTGTGATTTTTGACGCGTTAACGCGAACAAACAGTGCGTGTTGACGCGGTCAAATTTCACGCGTTTCGTTTAAAGACTATTGGCCCCGATCGCGTTCCATACCTCTACTACGCGATATCACAGTTTGAAATGTCTGTCATTGGAAAGATCCACCTGGTGTCATGAATAATTAAGAGACCGTGTCTTCTCATAGGATAATGAAAACTTAATTAATAATTATGAGAGACCGATGAGTCATCAACGCACTATACAGTGCTCTGCCACGTCACAGCCTGTGCTGAAGATTTTAAACCCGGAAGACGAAAATGGCGGAAAGAAACTAAAATTTAACCATTTTCACCCTACTATTAAATCTATCAGATACTAACATTGTCTTCAATGGTGTTCAACACACATACCTCTGTTACAATCTCAGAAAATTTGGTTTAGGGTTTCATGACCCTTTAACAGTCTGTGTAAATAAGCGTCAGCACGTCACATGTGTATTTTGCGTGAATGAGGATTTGTGTTGGATAAAAAAAAACCCTAATCAAACATTGTAAAAAGAATAGAATTGAACAAATTAGGTGTTTTCTCATATAATTTACTTAATTTCATTAAAATAACAAACACATATACAAAATAAATTAACATAAAATCTTTACAAAGATAAGACAATGATTGAAAGCAAAAGTACAAAAATGCAAAATAGAAACTTAGGCGTAAACTTAGGTTTAAATTAATAGGAAACATCTGGCAAAAGAAATAAACATTCATTAGACAAACCCCATTGAAGAAAATCTGATTTTATGTAATTTAACATAAGAACCACTGACACATATTTCCCCATATCATTCGAGGAAAAAAACACACTGCTTAATACACAATACAAAACTGGAGCAAAATCTTCCCATTTGGTCTTAAGAATATCGTTTGATATTCCTGACTGTGTTCTGCTTGCTTTCTCTTATTTATTCCTTTTTTATTATTATTAAACCTGTTGCTGGTAACATCCTGACAAATGAACAAAGGTGATACTCTCACCCTTATGCAATAAAAAAAGTTATTGTTTTCATCAGTCTCATACAGAGCCCAGAGTTTGACAAGAAAGCACGAAAATAGAGTTTGACAACTTTAATGCTCTTCAGTTTAACTTACTTCTTTCTCTTTCAATAGAGGTATTTCCTTACTTAGTTCTCTTTGTATAGAGCTATTTTTCACTTTTTTATCTTTGTATAAAGATATGAGTTCTCTTCATATAGAGTTCTGTAACCTAAGTCTGTTTCAGCTTTCAGCACTTGTGTCTGTCTTCATATGGAAACAGATTCACAGAGCCCAGCACACAGTAGTGTCACAGTAGTGAGTGTTTGTTTCTTTTAGTTTTTGGTTTACAGAGTCTTCCACCTTTACAGATGGCAAAGGTCCAATCCCTTATTCAGCTAAGACATACTTCATTCTTTCATTCATTCATTCATTCATAAAAATTAAGACAAAAGCAAGTGCTACATCCAAATTCTCATCCCTGCATATGAGATTGTGTGTCCGTGTATATGCTCGTGTCTACGTCAGTGTATGCATGTGTTTGGGGGCATTTACACACATGTACACGTGGATGTGTCTCATCTGAGCCCTCCTCCAGCACTCCACAGGAAGTCCTGCCCAGCAGGCAGTGTGTGAGAGGCCGCCAATGAGATACGGCTCTCAGTGTTGCTGGGTTTCACCTGACTGAAGTCTCGATCATAGGGATAGTGCTGCCGGTCGAAATTATTCACTGTCTCCAAATCATTAAAAACAGAATCGCACAGCTGCTGTCTGCGCAGTCTATGCCTCCTCCTCCTGATCACCACCAGTCCCACACACACTCCCAAAAATACAGCCAGCACACCTAACACACATGACACCGCCACAGCTGAAGGCGAGGTCCGCCCAACCCGGGGGGACATCATCTCCAGACCTCCCTGCACAGGAAACTCACAGGTTGAACCCATGAACCCAGGCACACACTGACACACTGGCCCTGAGAAGTGTGTGTAGCACGTTCCCCCGTTAAGGCATGGGTTCGTGAGACAAGCGTCTGCTCGGAGGCTGCAGTTTTTACCCATAAAACCTAGAGTGCAGGTGCAGGTGTAGTCGTTAATGCCGTCTTGGCAGGTTCCGGCATTCTGACATGGATAGCGGGCACAGTCGTCAATGTTTGTCTCACAGCGAGGGCCGGTGAAACCAGGGCGACAGCGACACAGAGCACTAGCACCCAGATCCACACACTCACCACCTACAACAAAAGAGAGAGGAGGTTACATATGAGTAGGTGTAGAAGAGAGGAACTGTAGCACATTTGCATGTGTGTGGTTGCATAAAAATGTTTCGAACTATGCTCTTTTCTGTACAATGAAAGTGAATGGTGACCACAGCTTTCAAGTGAATTAAATGTAAAACAAATTCCATGCATAAAATTTCTGTGTTCAGAATACTAGTGCATTTGTCATATGTAATACGTATCTTTTTAATATGATTTACTTTTTGGAGCATGAGAGGCTGTAGTTGCCATCCACTTTCATTGTATGAGCAGCATTAGCATTCTTCAAAACTTCTTCTTTTGTGTTCCACAAAAGAAAGATATCTAACATGAGGGTTATTAAATGGTAAATGTGGGTGTTTTGTTCACAATTCTGTTATTGCATTTTTTCAATCAACACAAAAACTCACCATTGGCACATGGTTTGTGGCTGCAGCGGTCCAGTCTTTTCTCACAGTTGGATCCGGTAAAGGCTGGGGGGCAGCGGCAGACATAGCCACCGGTGAATTTCTCCTCACATGTCCCTCCGTTAAAGCAGGGGTCATCAGCGCACGTCATCGCAATAATCTCACAGTTCTTCCCATAGAATCCCTGAGGACATGTGCAGGAGTAATCGTTCTCCAAATCCTGCAAGGAAAAATAGGTATCAAATCATTTTTGATCTCCACAATCCATTGATCTGAGCATGTTTTTTTTTTATCCTAAATCACAGTTATAGTTTAGTTTGGAAAAATTAATTTTACCGTTATTTATATTAATTGTATTTTTAAATAAATTGTATTAACTTCAAGCTGAGTGTGTAAATGTTTGTTTTTGAACAAAAATGTAACATGCTGCATCTACTAAAATTGCATGTGACGTAAAAAATAGATAGATAGATTATTAATAAGTGAGCTTAGCTTACGTTGCAACTTCCACCATTCTTGCAGGGGTTGCAGTCACACTCGTTAATCTCCAGCTCACAGTTTGTGCCCCCATATCCTGGCCGGCAGGTGCAAGTGTAGCTGCCCTGTCCAGTGTTGGTGCAGGTGGCACCATTAGCGCAGGGTTTGTGGTTGGTGCAGTAGTTGAGGTCCTGGTTACAAAAGAGGCCTCCCCATCCCTCCTTACACACACACTGCCACGGCTGCGAGCAGGTCCCATGCAGGCATCCTGGGTAATGCACACACTCGCTGCAGGACGGCCCCTGCCATCCCAGACGACACTTACACTCTCCAGGTGACTCGCAGTAACCGTGTCGCTCGCTGCAGTCCGAAGAGCAGATGGCTGTGGGGGGAGACAGAGAAGGGGGGTAAGCCCACCACACACACACACCACGCCCCCCGGAGAGGGCAGATGAATGGGTGTGTTAAGTGTAGGGGCCAGCAGCTGGTGAGCTGACAGAGGTAATGAACTCTTTTGTATTTTGAGCTACGGCAAGCGTACACACACACACAGAACGACCCTCTAGCATGTATCTGTTGGGTTTCTTTGTTAGGCTGAACAAAAGAAATGCAGAAGCTCTGAAGGAGCAGCTCAACTTCCATCAGACACACACACTAAGATATGAGAGATAAGAGGGATGTAATGCTGCTGCTGCTCAGGTTCCAACACACACAAACCACAATAGCACATAAATACAGTGTTTAAGAAAGAGATAGGACTTCTTCTTTAGGACCCAGACATACTATCCCAAAGGACTGAACAGACCTCTGACCATCTGACACACACATAGGCTACTCACGATCGGAGCAGTAGTCTCCCTGCCATCCCTCTTGGCATTCCCTGTTCCCGCTCTCATCGCAGGCGTAGTGTCCCAGCGTGTCGTCACGGGGACGGCAGTAATCCGAACACGCCTCGCCGTAGTAAAACTCATCACAGAAAACGTGATACGAGTAACGGAGCTCGCTCTGATCGCCGAAATGAACATCCTGAGACCAGTCTTCTCCAATCGCCAAGCGCCTTCGTGTTGCTAAACGACTGATCAGGTTGTTTTGATTCTCTGTTGGGGAAAATTCAAAGAAAATTGTAGCTTGAAAAAGCAGTGAATTAGTTAATTAAATAAATAAAAACTCTTAATTTAGTAATGCATCATGTCTGTATCTTTGTTTTGAATTAAACAGAGTCTCTGAAACAGGGCCACTCACCTGTGTAATCATGATGCTCTTTAGGAGACTCTGCATTCCATGCCTCAATAATAAGAGAAAATGTCCCCTGAAAAGAACAAGTTATTCCAGATCCAAGGAAAACGTTTTGCACTCAAACTGAGAAGCTAACAATCTCTATGTCTTTATTTCTTTTTTTCTTATAAGCCTATCTGTTAAATTTTCAGACTTTTGCATGGTCTTGTTTATGGTCTTTTGTACTTATTTACATGTTAAATGTTTAGTAGTTAAACTTAAACATAAAAATAATCATTTTGCAGTAATGCAAAAAAATATATATATATTGGCAGCATTTGTCTTAGTTATTTTCTCAGATCAGCTTAATAATTACACAATGAAGTAATTAAATTTTGTTTGCTAGTGTTAATCTAGTGTGTAATGTTACTTTACCGGCCACTTGAAGTGGAAAGGCACCCGGATGGCTGCGCTGCTGGCTATAGAGCTCTGGTCCGCTCGCAGGACACTCGTCTGACCGGTTCCGAAGGTGCACGGAGGCTCGGCGGAGATGACGTCCTCAGAATGCTTGAGACAAATCCTGAAAAAGATGTTGCAGTCTCGCGTCCTCCTGCACAAGCGCCGTGTCGTGCTGAACGAGTGAACTTTCAATTCAAATACACCCGATGAAACCACCTGTTCAAGAACAGCGAAACCGCAGGGTAAATGTGACTTAAAAAAATAAATAAAAAATAAACAATGCTGTACTGCCTAGGAGACAAATATTCATACTGTAAAGGCACATTAAAGAGACAATGAAAATATGAATGAACTATAAGCAAAGCCTTGAACTTGCTTCTTACCAACTGGAAAAGCGACACAGACAGCAGGCAGTACAAAGACAGATGCGCCATCTCGCTCAGTTAATCCTAAACTTTATTACAATAAAACGCACGTATCTTCATCCGAAACTTTAAAGTGTTTAAAGCTACAGAAGAAGAAGAAAACAGTTAGATGTCCTGGTAAAAAATATTTGGCACGTCCATGAAAGTCCACTGTCTTCAGAGGAAAAGCGCACACGTCGTCTCCGTTTTTCAGCGCGTGCGGTTTAACTTCATTGAATGTCTTGATGAATGGACGCCGTTATATACGTCTTGCCCCCCTCCACGTGACGTCAGAGGGGACATATGCCATAATATTGCCCTGATTAAATTGATCTGCAGCTGCGTGTGGCAGTTGTGTTGATGAATTGAAGGGTTAGGGTTGAAGCTAGCCACACTGCTGTGACATACTGTCTATATATAATTTATTATTTTTCATTACAGTGATGTTGGGCAGATGTGCACAGGAGTTCTCAAGTATGAAAGCTTGATTAATATTTAATTATTTTGCGAAATAATAAAGGCAAATTCAGCAAACAGGCGTGTTTGTCACTCGACTTTCAGAATTAGTTTATTATTCGCACTACTTATAAATGAAAACATCTGTGATCTGATCTGTAGTGATTTAGACTTGATTGCTTAAAGTTTGTCCAAATAGGAATAATTAACGGGAATTTAAAAAAGCAATCAGAAATGCTACTTACACGGTTAAATAGCCCATTCGAACCAAAAATTATGCGGTGCACTGCCTTTTTAATTAGGACTATACGCTTACATCCTTCATAATGCGAGCAGTAGGATCTATAAGGAAGTTTGTGTGAAAGTAAAACTTATAGGACAAAAGTCTAAATCTCTGCAAATATTTTGACAAATGTTTTGACATCGGAAAAAAGGGTTTTCTTATTAGGCTATTTTTTATTTTTTATATCAATAGGCTAATATTAAACATAAAATAACAATTGTTTATCTTTTATTAAAAATATTATGCCATTTTATAAAAATATATATATTTTCCAATTATTGTTGTTTCCACCAGAGTGGTAGCCTATAGTAGGCCTACTTTTACATCGAGCGCACGTTTCAGTTTTTAATTATTTCCTCTGCACCCAAACACACACACACACACACACACACACACACACACAACCTTGGACTGTGTGGTCGATCTGGCGCGTGCGGGCAGTGGGAGGCCATAAGTGTTTGTTTGTTTGTTTGTTTGTTTGTTTGTGTCAGTCAAAAGTGTGTGCGTGTAGGCCTATACCTGGTAAACACGTTATTGGAACCAGACAAGGATATTAATAGAATTTTTTTTTTACTTTATGTTCAAATCATAAGTGATGATTTTTGAAAATGTAAAAATACAGAAAGAAATGGTTAGGGGTATATTTAGGGTTAGTGTAAGGGGCTATAAAAATCATTACACCTATGTCCTCATAATGACAGGAATACCTGTCTGTGTGTGTGTGTGTGTGTGTGTATGTGTGTGTGTGTGTGTGTGTGTGTGTCTTTTGTTGTGCAGTAGAGACGCGCAGGCTGCTCTGTCTGGAGGATGGGTGGGGAAATATCATGATGACGCTTTTGTGTGGGTCAGCTCCAACAGCTGTATGTTAACATGCGGCACATGGTCACTTATTGTCCGCCACAAACCGCCCGAACTCACCCAACCGGCATCTGTTGCGGCCGGTAAAACACTTGCAGCCATTCCACTCATATAACAGGCCTAAGCCTGATATTTTATTACATGCCTGTAAATTATTTTCCAAAGTAGGCCTATTAGGTCTACGTGATTAATATAAAATGAATGAACATCGAATAGTAAAGAATACTGTAGCCTACCTACAGGCTTAATTCAATGTTATGCGAACTGAATGGAATTTTCTTTTTTTATATCAATTTATTCACGAGAAGAGCAGAAGTTGTGACGTGTGGTTGTGTGCTTTTGTGGTAGGTCTGGCTCGAGAGCTGTTGTTATGGTAATGAGTGACGCGTGCCTCAGAATCCTTTCATTAAGCCATAACCACAATGCATCACTTATAATGTCTTTTAAAAGACCTCATAAATATTGTCTCCAAGACCGCAGATATAGACTAAAGTGTAAATAAATCTAGAAAGTGTGTCAAGACAACAGTCAGGAAATATTAGCTACTTGACACTGAAAGCTAACAAAATCACTTAATTAAACCAGCTGATATACTTGATAACTTGATTCCTGTCAGTGATGCTTGCTGGGGACAAAGACACATTTTATGCCACACAATGCATTGTATCACCTGTATTGGCAGAGATAAACTCTTATTGTGGGTAAGAGGACAGATGACCAGGTGAGGAAAAACAACAATAAGCATAGTTGCATGCAGGCTTGAGATAATGGTCATGTCAAGGATATTCTGCACTTGCTACAACACAAGTTTCAGTAGCCTATATGGTCAAGGAATTGAGGATCGGTCCGTGTACTTTTTGATCATTTCATTTCCTGTTTGGAATGGAATAACGAGAAATGAAAACCAGCTCTCATTTATTCGTTTTTTACTTTAGTTTAAAAAACGAAAAATAAGATTTTGGCTCGATTTTTCATTATTCGTTTGTGGTTTACAAATCGGTTTATGGGCTCGATATTTCATTTGCACACGTGGGCGGCGCTGAAACGCCCCTTTCATCTGATTGGTCAAACCGCTCCGCCTTCAGTACGAGCTTTTCTTTCTGTCAGGCAGAATAAGAGTCAGTACGAGTGCGGCACTGACAAATGCACTTTAATAAAATAATGTCTGAAACCACCACTCACTGTTAACTACGCACAGTATTTGAAACAGAAATATGTTGCTGGTCACGTAATTCGTGCTCCTGCAACTTGCAAGCGACCCCATTAATGTGAGCCACTCTAGCCCTACACAGATTATTTTAGCTAGATGTAGGTCTATTTCTCATTGATAAATACAGTGCGAATAGTTCCGTCTCTTTAGATAAGGGGAAGTGGAAATAAAAATCAACAATAGGCTGAACTGTAGCCTACCGTGATAATATGTCCGTAACATTAGATGTCCGTAGATTACCTACCCATAACTGTTACATTAGAGTTAGGGGATAACACCGTTTGCAGCTACAGTATAAAAATCATTATGTCTAAAATTCCCATAAAACATGAAAAGCCAACAACCCAATGGGAATATATCCTTGCTGTGTAAAACATCTGTTCATAATCTGTGATTACACAATTCCAATACGAATAGCACCGAGAGGCGTCTGGGATGACTGTGCAATTATCAATCCGCATTTTTAAACCAGCTAATTTACAGTAGGGTAATATTCAGAATGTCCTTCTCATATAACGCCAACTACCGCACAAATGGGCTTCCTTTGTGAAATATAGCAGACCATATTTTTTAAACTAGCCTATTATTTAAGCTTATTTTGTGCAAATGTTTGCATTCACGTTTTTAGAGACAGACAGACAGACAGGTTTAAATGTGTTTGGCCTATATACATTTAAAACAAGCATTATGAACTACAATAGCCTAAACAGAACTGGAACCTTTGAAAGATGTGCGCTCGTCTTCACAAAAACTACATGCAGGATTTTTAAACATCTCGTGTGGAGAAAATATTCTTTATCCTGGGCAGTATGGAAAGCCATGGCAAAAAGCAGAATAACTTGTAGGCTATAGCCTTAAAAGGAAAACAAAATTGCAGAGTAAAAACAGAGTTTGTGTTGTTGAATCATATTTTTTTTAAGTACATCTGTAACAGCTTTCCATTAAGCCGCTGTAGTATTGGCAATAGGAGTGAGCAAGTAATTAACTCGTATAAACTCCATGAACTCAGATGTAAGATGCAAACAATGTATTTTATTTCTTGTGCTCTAATTGATAAACGTTGCTTCCAATTAGCTTCTTGTGGTGTCTCATTCTTTGTTGTTCAAAGCATACTAATGTTAAATCCATACCTTGCAGATACAGCGCACGCACATTGTCCATATTCCATATGTCCTTGAACATCACTCTTTATTAGCGAAGCATGGTTAAGCACCATTAAACTCAATCCAACACATAACAATCTTAGGCACGGTCAGCATGGTATTCCACGTAGTACATGGCTTAACACGGTCAAAAAACTGTGTGCTTCCCCACTACCAATACACCTGTTGTCTAATTACCCATGTGCTCCTAATATACCAATGTCAGAGTGCCCCCAATGGACAAATCTATAATTGCATTAAAATGGCTCCTACACACCGGCCCCTTAATTGCTCATGGCAGGAAGACATAACAACTACAGAAAACATACATAAAGGAGCCATAACAATTAAAGCAACATATGCAGACATTTGGTCATAAATTCATGACATTATTAAACTTGTAATCACAGAACCATTGTCACCTCGATCATTTAACACCAATAAAAGGCAGATCTTTCCAACAGGTCATTCCAAAACACTACCTTTAGTTTTAATCTCCACTGTACATACTACACCTATACCATATGGAAAAGTTTCATTTATGTCTATGGGGGATATAGTAGCTTTGCAATGCTTGTCATTGCCAGTAGTACCTTCCCTTTGAGACATGGCCTATTCAGCAGTTCTCTCAACGTGATCATCCAAGCAACTGCCAGTTTCAGTCTTTTCCACTCTGTAAATAAAGTAATACAGTAATTGATGGGATTTGGTGTACCTTGTAGGATAATAGCTTCTGTATGATATCTTGGCTTTGATTCCGGATCTGAATCTTCCTTTAACAAAGCAAAGTTCTCAATTGGCTGATCTAAAAGGTTTCTTAAAAGAGCACCAATGATTTTTTTTTTTTAAATCCATTTCATCAGAATCAAACGACTCCTCATCCTTGAACATTTGAACAACCACACCTGAATTTGTCAGAATGTTTCCAACTTCAACCAGTTCCTTAACCTGGTCTTGGACTGATCTTTCCTCCTTTTTCACCTTGAGTTCTTGTTCAGAAGCTATAAGTGATGCTTGTGCTGCTTCCTTGTCACTCAGGTGATCTTCCGGTGTATCTTGATTCTTAACTGACTTGTCCATTATTTTTACAAGCCTCAGTTCCTCTCTGAACATCTCTTTCTTATCCACCATGTTTGTATTGTAGTTGCGTTTAGACTGAATTTGAAACAATTCCTCAAGCCTTCCAATAGAAACCCTGTTGACAGTAACGGAAGGGGTGTCAGTATCATTCCTGCAGTCACTGCTCTTTTCAAAAGTTCCATTAACAACCCACTCCAACAGGGTTCTAATGGCATAGGGTCCATTACCATAGCTATTTATTACCTCCCATGGCTCCATCACTTGGGACGCATTGGCTCCAATGAGTAAATCAACATTAGCCTCAATGTGTGTAAGTTTCACTCTGTCCAGATATGGCCATTTGGATATTTCCTCCTGCGTTACAATGTTATCTGAGTTGACAGGCATTTTCTTCTGAGTATATACTTCCGGAAGGGAAAAGAAATGATCGTTGTTGATTCCACTTATCTCCAAACCAGTTAACGCATTACAAGATACAGACTGCTCTTGTCCCATAGTGCGCAGAAAAATGTTAACCCTTTTACCTCTGATGTTCAGTTCATCCATCAGCTGCTTGGAGCAAAATGTAGCTGAACTCCCAGGATCCAGAAAAGCATACGTTTGAATTATTTTGTCTCCTTTGACTGATTTTACTTGCACTGGAATGATTGACAGAAAACATTTTTCAGTACCGGCCCCTGTATGTCCACAAGTTTGTGCAGACACTAGGCTACTCTTTTGCCCCTTGTCCTCCACAACTGGCTTGCGATGTATGTGCAACACTGAAGGATGTGTCTAATTACATACTTCACAGACAAGACGGTCGTCACATTCCTTACTTATATGTCCAGACTTTAAACAGCTGAAACAAACTCCCGTTTCTTTTAAAAAGTCAAGCTTTTCTTGTTGTGACTTATTTTTAAAAAATATCTTTTAAAATACTTTTTAAAACATGATTGTCTTGACAGAACAAGCAAGTTGTGTTACCATTGGTCTTGTATACGGAATGGTTTCTCAATTGTGATGTTACATATCTTCTTGGAACCGAATTAACATATGTAACATTTGTAGCAAAACGGTTTCCCTTGAATGTCCTGTTAACTGTACTTGGTTGCTTATCCTGAATGCATCCAAACACAGGATCTGATGCCATCTTTGCCTGTCGTTCGATGAAGTCTACAATGTGTGAGAATTTTGCGCTACCTTGATTCAACTCCATTATCTCACAAGCTCTTTCTCTCCAACGTTCTCTCAATTTGAAAGGCAGCTTCATTACCACAGTTCTCATATTACTTGGCATGTTTAGTTCTTGCATATAAGAGATATTATCAATGATGTTACAACATGCACGCAAAAACAATGAATATGCATGAAGACCTTGTGCATCCTCAGTCTTTAATGATGGCCAACTTAAAGCCTTTTCCATATATGCAGCTGCAATCTGGAATTCATCACCAAATTGCTCCTTCAGAAGTTTCTTAGCTAATAAATACCCTACTTCTGGATCAAGATGTTGGCAACTTTGAACCAGTACTCTGGGTTGTCCTGTCGTGAATTGCTCCAGAAAATACAAGCAGTCCCTTTTATTGCGAGTCCTTTCTTCAACACTGTGCTCAAAAGCTCTAATGAATGGCACATAGTGAAGTGGATTACCATCAAAGATTGGAATCTCTCTTTTGGGAAGCGTTTGAGGTTGAACTTGATGTACCAGATATGTTGTTAATTCCTCCTGCTTTTTCAGAATCTCATACAGGGGTTCACCTTGAGATGGAAGACAGTTCACAGCTTGAGATGTTGCCATGTTACCTCTGGAATGGTGAGCAAAAGAATGCGAGTCTTGTTGTTGGTAAGTACTGCTTTCTTGAATGTTCAACAATCTTTTAGGCTGCATTAATGTTGATTGGTTTGTGATGTTACAGGAAGCACCAGCTGATTGTGTTGGAACACTGCTGACAACTCTACCTGTATCCATTGGTATTTCACTCATTGGCACATATTCAGTAACTTGTGGATTTAACACCTTTGGTCTTGTGGAATGAAGAACTTCATTTCCTGTCACATCCCTTGAAATCTGAGCCTTTGTTGATCTTTTTCCTTTAGAATGTGAACTGCCAGTACGTGAACATTTGCTAGGACTGTCGGTCGTCCTCAAAACAGCAATTTTTGCAGTGGATGCTGCAATTTCAGCATCTAACTCCAGTTGTTCCATTTTTTTTCTCAATTCCTCCTGCTGTGTTTCAATTGCATGTTTAGTTTTTAATGCAGTGGCACGTGCCACAAGTGCAGCTCTCTCTGCCTCTGCCTGTATGCATGTTGATAAAGTGGAAGAACTTCTGCTGCTTGAACTACAGTTACTAAATTCAGTGGTAACCTTTGATATATTGGAAATACTGTCCTCAGGAACTATATCATCATTAACATTTACATCAACCCCTTCAGATGTTACAGGTGTAGACAGCCATACATTCACATGTTCAGTAAACTCATTAATTGGAATCAGTTTTGCCTTGAACCATATATCATGTTTCTCAATTTCATTGTCAGGCAACACAGTCAACAATTAATCATGTGTTTCCTTAGCCCCTAAACACAAATCATTAAAGTTTTCATACATGTTTCGTACTTCAGAGTAATTTTCTTTGTTACTTTGCATCAACCTTTTAATAGTCTCGATCATTTTGTGTGCTTTGTTCAACTTTGACTTTCTCAGTTTTTGTAATGAATCAAGTCTTTCCACCAAAGTCTTTGCTGAGAGTTTAATTGTCCTTTTTTGCATTTCAGGCTCATTTTCATTACAAAGTTGTTGTTTTGTCACAGCAGATTCCTCTGTGGTCAAACACTGCTCATCCATATTACACACAGTACTCAAAACCCATGCAGTACAAAGAAAAAATGTGTAACTTTTGGCAACCAATGTATTGGATGGACAGAGTCAGTGGCCATTAAAACATTTGTTGTTGAAACAATACCTTTTAATCCGCTGGCGCATCAAGCGTTGTCCCATAACAATAATCCAACAGGAACAGTAAATCCAGTACGAATCCAACCGGAACTGTGAGGTAAATCCAGTACGAATCCAACAGGAACAGTGATATCCATGAAGCGAATCCTTGACGTGCTGAAGAACTCATGCTCAATGAAGCCTTCGACTCTGAAGTGGCGTCCACATGCAGTTTATGCTCACAGTCCATTGGAAGCAAGTTTATTTAATATGCTCACTGCTTAGTGAAACAAAGTTTTTTGACTTAATGTAACAGCTTTCCATTAAGCCGCTGTAGTATTGGCAATAGGAATGAGCAAGTAATTAACTCGTATAAACTCCATGAACTCAGATGTAAGATGCAAACAATGTCTTTTATTTCTTGTGCTCTAATTGATAAACGTTGCTTCCAATTAGCTTCTTGTGGTGTCTCATTCTTTGTTGTTCAAAGCATACTAATGTTAAATCCATACCTTGCAGATACAGCGCACGCACATTGTCCATATTCCATATGTCCTTGAACATCACTCTTTATTAGCGAAGCATGGTTAAGCACCATTAAACTCAATCCAACACATAACAATCTTAGGCACGGTCAGCATGGTATTCTACGTAGTACATGGTTAAACACGGTCAAAAAACTGTGTGCTTCCCCACTACCAATACACCTGTTGTCTAATTACCCATGTGCTCCTAATATACCAATGTCAGAGTGCCCCCAATGGACAAATCTATAATTGCATTAAAATGGCTCCTACAACATCTTAAAATATAGAGCTCATGACAAATAATAGTTCCAGATGGACAAACTATACATGCAAAAACCTGTGTGAATAACAATACCTTAAAAGAAACTAGAGAGTGGCAAACTTTGAAGTAGGGTTCAAGTTTTAATTAGTTATACAGCTTGAAGTGTAAAGCTTATTCTCATACACAGATATGGCCTATTTATGAATGAAATTCATACTTTTATATGTTATTTAAACTGATGCAAAAAGGGAAAGAGAGTAGAAAAGACTTATTATCCTGTCGCCCCCTCTAGTGGACAGCATTAAGTATTACGGCCTTCTTTGCTCAGATAACGCAAGTCAATGGGATTTTTTTTTTCGGAAGGTAAGTCTGACCAGTCCGAAAAGATATAAGCGAGTCAGACCAGTCTGAAGGTCTGAGCTGAGTTTGGTGAAGCATTAAAGTTGCTTCAATTATAAAATGCATTAGAGTTGCGGAGTCAATTTCTCATAATAATAATAATGTTTAAATATATGGCTTTCTCAAGGCAACATAATAAAGAAAACTCAGAGAAACATCGACCAATTCAATATGTAATAAAATTGTATTCGTTTTATAATAAAACAAATAACATTTTAAAGGTATGCCGTCTTCAACCGACATGATTTGAATTAATCCCAAACCCTGCTAATTTTGTCAGTATTAGTGTACGTTCACTGATTCTTGCTTCTCTCTTTTCTGTCTTGCTTTTCACGTGAACTGAGTAGGCTACACATGATTACAATCATAAAAATAATCTTTATTTCTATTCAATTTTTGCCTTGTGATGTAAATAAAATAAGAGAGTGGTAAATGTTACGGACATATTATGATGGTACAGTTCAGCCTATTATTGATTTTTATTTCCTCATCCCTTTTATCCAAAGAGACGGAACTATTTGCACTGTATTTATCAATGGGAAATACATCATGCTAAAATAATCTTTCATATAGGTCCGTGTGGGTCGCTTGCAAGTCGCAGCAGCACGAATTACGTGACCAGCAACATATTTCTTCTTCAAATATTGTGCGTAGTTAACAGTGAGTGGTGGTTTTAGGCATTATTAAGTGCATTTGTCAGTGCCGCACTCGTACTGACTCTTATTCTGCCTGACCGAAAGAAAAGCTCGTAATGAAGGCGGAGCGGTTTGACCAATCAGATGAAAGGGGCGTTTCAGCGCCGCCCACGTGTGCAAATGAAATATCGAGCCCATAAACCGATTTGTAAACCACAAACGAAAAATGAAAAATCGAGCCAAAATCTCATTTTTCGTTTTTTAAACTAAACAAAAAAACGAATAAACGAGCTGGTTTTCATTTCTCGTTATTCCATTCCAAACAGAAAATGAAATGATCAAAAAGTACACGGACCAGGATCTAACTTGGAGAACTTAAACCTCAAGCTGTTGTCGATGAGCAAAAACATAACCAAAAGAGCAATTCAACAATATAATGTGCTGTCAGTCACTGTAGATAAAACATATTCAATTCAATTCAATTCAATTCAAATTTATTTTGTATAGCGCTTTTTCACAATACATATTGTTTCAAAGCAGCTTTACAGAAAGTGATTTTGTGCTGAAAAAGCATACAAAAGTATTCATTCAGTGTGTTTGTTTAACCACAGTAAAACAACTAAAAACCAGGGGCGTCATGCAAGCCAAAATTCTGGGGGGGCACAATCTGAGACGTTGCAACTGTTTTCTGACGGGTGATATGGATCATGTTAGGAGGGTCAGGGGGTTTCTCCTCTTGAAATTTTTTTAATTCTGGCTGCTAAACATACCATTTCAATGCAGTTTGGGAGGGACAGAAATACCTTAACGGAGCTAGCAGCAACCCTCCTCTATCTGAGGACTAAGTTAAAGTATCTATGTTGTAAGTTTATGTAAAAGACAGGTTGATGAAAGAACTGTAAGCTCAAATTCAAAAGCTTTTGAAGTCTACTTTACACACACACACACACACACACACACACACACTTACTGTACACTTAGGCCTACTACACATGATTTTAAAAACAGTAGGCTACCATTGCAGTTTTTATGTTATGATTTTAAATTGGTATGTGACCTAAGAACGATCTTACATTAAAGGGTACATAAAGGTGTTGAGGTCTGACTTTGTGGTGCTCTGAAATTAAGCTATTTTAATATTAATATATGATGAAGGACTTTGAAAGAAGTTTGACAGATTTCAGTGCTGAATAAGGTTAACACTACCCCGTTTATTTGAAAATGGTTAATATTTGACAGAAATGTAAAAAAGTAATCAAATCAAATGTAATATGTGCATTACTTTAGTAAAATCATTGAAATACTGTAGTTACACTGCTCATTATTATATTTTAAATGAGGAATTTAAACAGTCTATGGGAGAAACATCAAGTCGATGCCTTGATAACGTTAGGTTGGATTTTGCAGTTAGCCTACAACAAATTTAACACCCTCGTTTCTATGAAACTGAAAACAATTGAACCAGCTGGAGACTTTGACACAAGACAAAACAGAACAGATGTTTCAAAACCGATTAGATAATGTTACTATGGCTTATTGGCTTTGTATGGCAGGCAGTAGGCTAACGTTAGCCAACTAGTTTACGGTTAGACTAGGCTAGCTATCGATAACGTTACACTGACACAACTTAAGTTAATGCTCTGAATTCGCAGCTAATATCAAATCCATAACTTTTTGATCAAGTTAAAATTTCCAGGTCAACCACAAATAATCCCACTACCTTTTAATATCATCCGATAACTAATTCAATGCCGATTTGTTGCTTTGCCCACTTACCACTTCAAGACCATCTGTAAAACATTGCCAGCTCAACGTGCGAGACGAGTGAGTTGCTTGAACATACAGCAAAGATTCTAGATTTGATATACACAGACACCATATTAGGGAAAAGAGGCGGGCTGATGCTGACCGATTTATTACACATCCAGAAGAATACATTTGAGTCGTTATAGGCTCTGGTAATTATGGAGCATAATAGGAATAAAGTTGTGACAAAAAATGATCAGGGAGGAAAAGTCTGAGGGGGCACGGGCACTTTGAATGGGCATGACGCCACTGCTAAAAACAACACAAATTTAAAAATTGAATTAGAAACTGTTGTGACTATGGCATGCAAGATGGTTTAATCCTTACACAAAAGATTTGCGAGTGCTAACAAGTTAAGATTCAGTTAAAAGCAACGGACACATGGTCTGGGCTAAAGGCTGTTAGCTAGATTTAGGTTTTTGAGAGCCCTGACATCTGCACAGAGAGAGAAAGAGAAGCACTTATCCAAAGAGAGAATCTCAATAGGCTATACTATAGCATTCACATGTACAGCTGAAGAAGGTAAAGAAGGCAATAAAACAGTAAACACTTTCTTTAGACAACAGTGAAATGAGAAAAGATTTTTTTTTAACAGTTAGGGCTACTGTTACAATTTAAAAACAATACTTAAAACTTAAAGGGATAGTTCACCTAAAAATGAAAACGCTATGGTCATTACTCATTTACTCACCCTCATGAGTTGTTTCTTGTTATTTGTTTGTTTTTTATGCCTATATAATGGAAGTCAATGTTCAACAATACTGTTTGGTTCCCTATACATTATTCAAAATATCTTCTTGTTGTATTCAGCAGAAGAAAAAGGCATGCAGGTAATCGACACTGTGAGTAAATGATGACAGAATTTAAAATGTTGGGTTAAGTATCCCTTTAACGGAGACTGTGTCACCTGGCTTGACCCGAGGCAGTTAATATATAAAAAAAAATGAAAAAAGGACCTTCTGGACGTGACTGTCAATGATATTGCCTGACTGTTTTCATAAATGTTTGGCAGTAAGAAGTTATGGAACACCTGTGAAATTGATATACTGTATTTATTTTCCTCTTTATTTTGTCATGACACAGTAGTATTTTTTACCTAACATATTTATAGTATATATATTATATTATGTACCATTTTAATTTGATATAGTTACACTTCTGTTTCTCTTAAGTTTAACATCTTTTAATCAATGTGTAGTTTCTGTTCTAAGGACAGGTGAGGATAGTGAGTGAAAATGTCACAATTTTGATAAAATAATGAGAAAATCGAATGAAATTGTAAATCTGTGTTAAGCATATTTTAGTGATCATTTCTGATTATTTTCACCATGCAAATGTTGCAAATAATTAATGGCAAGTAATTGTGGGGCATGTTTTGTCATATGTCTCAACCAGTGACTAATCAAAAGATGAATTTTAATATCTTTATTCAAATTTTTCTTAAACCTAATTTAATAGTAAGGTATCTGTTAATCTTGTTATCCGAGTAAGAGAATGGTTGTGTGTTTGCAGTGAATTGTTGTCTGTGTGATGCTGATGCAGATGGGCAATGACTGATTTGTGTCTTGTAACATGGGTGTTGGGGGATGGATGGTGGTCCCTTGAGGTGGGACACAAGCGTGGCAGGAGCATGGGAACCCCAGAACACCCTTCACTCCACATGAATATATACATATTTATGACCCCACACCCAGACACCTCAAATCTCACATATGTGCAATCAAACAGGCCTGCAAAAAGGAACATAAACAAAGACTTTCCTCTCAGTCATTTGTTGTCATTGTCCAGTACCTCAAGCACTATTAATTCCATCTCAATTAAGATGATTTCTTTAATTAATTACAATTAAAGAAAACCTTTCACAAACAAAATGAGCTTGCACATTCATACAAACAAACAGACTGATGTCTTGTCAGACTTTAGGTATTCGACTGTACACACATACAACTTCACACATTCATTTACTCACATCGCCATATCCTTATTCGAGCCTATAGATGACACCCGACCCAGGATTTCCACACACGTCATGACATCTGCTCGCCTTGGAGACCAGCTCCCATAGGACACACACACACACAGTTCATCTGCCTACATTAGTGACCCACACCGGACCAGCATCCTGAGGGGACACACTCTCTAACTGCATCTGTTGAGCCTTGAGCCCTTTGGGACGGCAGACCAGACTTTCACACACACACACACACACACACACACACACACACACACACACACACACACACACACACACACACACACATGCACGCACGCACGCACGCACGCACGCACACACACACACACACACACACACACACACACACACACACACACACACACACATGTACACACGCGTCCAAAATCAGCTGGCCTTGAGGATAGTACAGATATGCTCGATGGTCAAACTATGTTAATGTGTGTAGGAACGGAGCTGCTGTGGGTGTGTATGTGTGTGCAGCTGCTGCGTTCATATGAAAATGACAGGAATAATCTCACAGAAACAGATCACAGTGGAAAAAACATTAAAACAGAGCAGTGGTCTTGTGGTCAGTGTAAGTCCTCATGGGAGATTCGCTTTTGAGTCTGGCCTGATTCATGTTCTCAAGTCCCTTGCCCCTCCCCCTCCCTTAATTTTATTTTACAAACCATACAATAATAAATAAATAATTATTATTTAATATTTGGAGCGTTTGTTTTATTCCAAGGTGCAGACATCTCATTCAGATTAAAATAATAAATATTATAATTTTATTAACAACAACAAAAAACATAAACCTAGGTGAAAGTGAAAAAAAAAATTTTTAATAATAAGTCTTAGACATTACATGTCAGAACAAGTGCACAGAACACACCGCAACTACACAGCCACACGCCTGGCTCATGCAGTTGAATAGGAGGGATTGACACGGGCCCCATCATGAAGCTCTGAACCTCTGAGGAGGAAGAGAGGGCCTCGCAGCAGAGGTAGCGCTATGTTATTAGAGAACCCAGAGTGACAGATGTAGGATAAAAGAGAGGGCAGGAGAATCAGCAGGGGTGAAAGAAAGAGATAAAAAGGTGAAGAGGTCAGCAGACCAACAGAAGAAGGGGAGGAAAGACAGAGTTGTACTTGAAAAAAGAAGGATCGATAAATCTCCGCTGTTGCTTCACAGTCTGCTTCTTTTGTTCCAGATGGCAGCTGATGTGTGGCAGGTTCAGAGAAATCACATCCAAATACACTACCGGTAAGAAAAGAAAGAAAGAAATCTCGTATGCTCGCTGCATATATTTGACCAGAAATACAGTAAAGATAGTCAAATTGTGGCATATATTTTTTATTTAAAATATAATAACAGTTTTCTATTTTTAAAATATTTTAAAAGTTCAGCATCATTACTCGTCTTCAGTCACATGAAAATCATTTTATGATGTTGATTTGCTCAAGAAACATTTATTTTTATTATCAATGTTTAAAACAGTTGTACTGCTTAATAGTTTTGTGGAAACAAATATTTCTAGAAATCTATATTTAAATCTATTTTTCTTTGATTAATAGAAAGTTCAAATGAACAGCATTTATTTAAAATAGGAATCTTTTGTAACATTATAAATGTCTTTACTGTCAACTTTGATCAATTTAATGCTCTTTCTTAATACATTTCTATCAAAGGGAGAAATCTCTTTCTGACCATAAACTTTTTAACAGTAGTGTATACGTACACAAAATCACAAAAACAGTTATTTAGTCCTGGAAACTTGTCTTTTCATTGTTTTGTTTTTCTTTCCTCAAACAAAAAAGGTTTATAAAACAATCAAGACCAGCTTTAACGTGAACTTAAAAATTTAAAATTCAAGCTTGAACAGATAATCAAATAATCTATCTTATCTATCTGCCAAATAACAAAATAAAAGCAAGACAACTAAACCTGTTTTCAAAGAACCAGATGTAAAAAAAATGCAGTTTAATGTGACCTACACCAAAGACAAAACCTGATATTGTTTATCTGATGCGACGCCTGGTGAAGATGGCTAATATGATAAATGACTGATACATTATACAGACATATTCACAATCTGCAGACAGACACAATAAAGTAAAATTTTTTTCAGCAGAGGTCCCTAAACCACACAATAGGGCTACCAGCTGCCGTCTTACACATGCACAAAGCATTCCCCAACCAACCACAGCTCTACATCAGCACACACACACACACACACACACACCGGCAGCTGTTTAAGCAGAGCTCTTCAGCCCTGGAGAACCGGAGAACAATACTTGAGCTCTAAACACTCCTGTCTGAAACTTAGTGAGAAGCTAAGTGTACGTGTGCCTACGAGTGAAACATAATATCAGCAGAACATGAAATAAACACTAGTCTAACCATTCAGTTAAAATTTATTGAAATATCAGGCTCACTTATATGGAGCGGGTTTCATTCAAAAACCAAAACATACACACATGAAACTCACACTGCTGGAAAACCCAATGATTTTGAAGAAACACATGCAGTAAAATAATCATCTGAGGAATACACTGCGTGAAAATTAAAAAAACACACTGCCCTCTAGTGACAAGACAACATCATTAACTTGAAATATGAGCTTGAAGTAAGAAAATTGGTTCCTGAAAATGTACATTTGTCCCACTTTTTTTAAATCAGTGAACACAGCATAAAAAAATAAATTGAAAAAGTTCCACTGGAAAAGAATGTCCTATTAGACAAACCATGAGACCTATTTTAATGAGATTCAGATGCCTTCTTTTACACCGTATACTGGTCTTAGAAAGGTTTTAGTTGTCCCTGAACACCATTAAATGTGACTGCAAGTTAAAAACAGTTAATATTACATAAGCATCGTCACTCACATAGCTGTAATAAATATGAAACATACGTATTTGTGAGTAAATTAAAAACACGCTCCTTACAGCAGTCAATGGTCACTAAAACTTTTACAACATTCTTAAAAATACCGTTATGTTCCACAGAAGAAATAAAGACATAGGATTGGAAAGACATGAAGGTGTGAGTAAATGATTATTGAGTGAACTATATCTTTAACTCATTGACAGAGTTGCATAAAAGCATGTAATTTATACATTTTAAAGTAGGTCCTGTGATGTTAATCTCAAAATTTCCTGTGACTATGTTGTGAATTAAGAAAAAAAGTAATATTTTGTTGTGGAAGATCATATTATTGTAGGCACAAACAAAATCTCTTTCGTGCACGGTTTCAGCTAACATTTTTGGAGTGGTCGCACTCGCATTTTTGCACTTCACTATAAACAAAACACGTAAGTGTGTGCCCTATTGATATAGAGAGGCCAGAAACAAAAGCATCTTCTCAAATAGTTATCTTTGTCCTTGCACTAAATCACAGTATTTTGACATCTTGACATTGCGCCCTCTGATGGTCACCAACGTTCCAGTGAAAAGTTAGTCATGATTGTTGTCTGACTGCAGTTTCTTATCAACAACGGGTCACGCTCTGATGCTTGTTGGTCATCATCACACATTTCACAACGCAGGTTTGCCGTTGACCTTTTCATGTAGTATCGTTAGCGCGCCGGAGGCAAATTCTCGCATCACCTGCACGGTATCCCTCTGTATCTGCAATGATTCGCGTGCAAACTCCTGTTGCGTCTCCGCTAGCTGCTGCACTGACTCTGCAAGAAGCTCAAGTGAGCGGGAGACCGTGGCCAGAAGAGCATTAGTGGTGTGCTGCTCCTGCACGCTAAGGCTTGCGTTGTGTGCTAATTGCTCACGGGAACTGTCTGGCTCCGCCCCTGAGAAAGACGGGGGTCTTTTAGTTGAGGCGGTGGCTGTGGAGGAGACGTGTCCAATATTGCCTCTAGTTGCAACTCCGTCCTCCTCAGAGTAAGAGTTACTGACAGATGCCATAGAGGATGATGGGAAGAGGTCACGGTTGTCTTCATCCGAGTCTAAGTGGGATTCGGGATCTGTGATCAAACAAGTAAACAGTCATATCATAAGTTAAACATATCATCACAAGTTTACGATACACCTTTTTTTTTTTTCTTGAACACATGGGATGTAAACATTATATACAAAATGTTTTGGGACATTCAGACATTTCACACAGACATTACATTTACAACTTGGTTGGAACAACAAAACACTACTTTAATGGCCGGTTTCACAGACTAAAATGCATGTTTGAGCTGTTTTAACTGAAAGCAACTTGCACTTATATATCTTAAAATATGTCAGTGCCATTGTTTTATCTCAGAATTCAAACAAGTAATGTTTTTTTCAAAGGCACATTTATAAAAGCTACTTAAATGTCCTAATTTAACTAAGGCCTAATCCTAGCTTAATCTAAACCCTGTCTGTGAAACCAGGGGCCTGTACCATGAAGGTAGCTGAACAAACTCGGAGTTACAGGATTAGTTTTGAGTTGACAAAACCAAACCGATGCAATCAGGCTTTATTGGTACCATGACGCAGCTCATCAACTTTCTCTGTCAACTCAGGCTTTGATCTTAAGCTATGATTACTCCACGAGCGCGTGCACATACCAAAGTGACGTTGGGACCGAACAACCAATCGTGTTCGAAATGGATAGAGCGAGAGCGATATTTTCTTTCCGCGGAGGAGCAAGAGATAATCATTCAGAATTACGATGAATTTAAATATGTATTACAAGCTCGAAACAATACGGTCTCTGCTGCCAAAGCAAGAGAAGACTGTTGGAGAAAGATTGCTGATTGTGTTAATGTGTAAGCTAAATAAATGCGTTCTTTATTCATGTAGAATGATGTATATATAGGCTATGAATGTATGTGTGTGTGAAATATAGCCTATATTTTTATAATATATAAAAAAATGTGCATGTATATACTAATAAAGATTAATATTCATTGATTTTTAGATGCATTTCCAAACGTTCTTGGCAGCTGATAAAGACAAAATATAAAAATATAATTCAAAGTAGCCTAGTAAGTATTTACACACAACCTTTTATTATTTTTTTTATTAACACTTGTTTGAGGCAAACCGAAAAAAGAGTGAAATTCAGAAAACCAGTGGAGGGCCACTCCTCCAGAATACACTGAGTTGGCTCTAATAGGAATAAGGGACGGCCGATTATGGATGGGATTACAGGTGCTGTACAATCTGACCCTGGTGCCGGCTCCTCTAAGCAAGTAACACTGGGTACGTGTGCGATACATTACTATTTTAAGTTTTAAATATGGCTGACTGTATGTTCTGCAGTAGAGGGAAATGCAGTGTCCCTGTTGAAGCCAGCACACACACACAGTCTCCCACACAGAGGTCAGTATGCAGCAGACAGAACACCAGAAACATATTGGCCTACTTTTATTTATCAGGGAGGAGGAAATGATGAAGACACTCTGTCTGTGTTCTGGGACAGTTGCTGAGGTGAATGCACTGGGCTTTTTATTAAGGCAAACATTTGAATGTGTGGCATAAAACAGGGACTGGCCCAAGTTACACATCTCTTTTATTGTAGGATCTTTCACAACCTGTCCCAGAAACTGAAGCCTCTACCTCAACCGGCTTCAAAAGAAATGTGAACAAGGTAAGGATTTAAAACCCTTGACATATATTACAGGTGTTTGTCAAGGAACTTTCAAGGAACTTTTCGTGAGTTGATTAGCCTCCCAAAAAACTTGTAATGATCATGTTTGTGGTGGAATTATGTTTCAGGTGGAAACAGACTCAGTCAGGGCCCTTTACAAAAGGAGCCTATGGAGCTAGACTGCACACTAAAGGAGCCTATAGAGCTAGACTGCACACTAAAGGAGCCTATAGAGCTAGACTGCACACTAAAGGAGCCTATAGAGCTAGACTGCACACTAAAGGAGCCTATAGAGCTAGACTGCACACTAAAGGAGCCTATAGAGCTAGACTGCACACTAAAGGAGCCTATAGAGCTAGACTGCACACTAAAGGAGCCTATAGAGCTAGACTGCACACTAAAGGAGCCTATAGAGCTAGACTGCACACTAAAGGAGCCTATAGAGCTAGACTGCACACTAAAGGAGCCTATAGAGCTAGACTGCACACTAAAGGAGCCTGACTGTGAGCTGAGGAGGCTCCACATTTAAAAAATAAATGCAACAGCTAGATTAAACTAATCTCAGCATGTGAACTTATTTAACCAAGTAACACTTTAGCATGAATATTTATTAATGCAACTTTCTATTGCTTTCTTTCTCCCCCCATCCCACAAAACCAATAAAACAGTTTGAGACCTATCTGCAGTTTCAATGTGCTTTTATTAAGTGTAATATTGTATGGTGATTGCAACTACATTTGCACCAGCTGGGTGGTCAAATGTGTTCGGGTCAGTTTCATCGGGGAGAAGCTTTCTGTGGTGGTTCTGGCTTCTTTCTATGGTGGCTATATTGTGCAGAATGGCACATGCAGACACTATCTGTGATGCCCACTCTGGTGACTCTTAAGCGCCGAAGACAGTTGAAACGTGCCTTTAGGATGCCAAAGATCATCTCTAACTTTTACTATGGTTTTACTGACACATGAGGGTCATGATAGGGGGTTATTGTGTAGGTTTTGTTGCCCCAATTCAAATTAACAGTGTTTTGTACTGTACCAAATTTAACTAGCTTTCCTCAAAGCGCTGACACAACATACTCACGGAAAGTAGATTGTTATCTGTTAATTTTACTATTAATTTAAAGATTCATCTCACAGAAAATAATAATTTCACATGTTCACATAATCTCTACCTGAACATTAAGGCTGTGAAAAGACTTTCTATTAACATAATCTGCCTCATGTTCTCCTAGAGAAGTGGAGATTGCAACATGTGTGCAGGCTATTGCTCCAATGACTCTATAGGGAATCCTATCATAAGATTAAAATAATGCTTAACATGTACTGTACTATATAGTACATTTGTGAAATTTGCTTTTTGAAAGAAAAAAAAAAACCGTGATGTCACCCTATCAATATATTTTACCGGCAATTTTATAAAAACCTTCTCTTATGGACATGGTCAATAAATGTCTGGGGAACACTATTAAACTATTAATGTACTCCTGCAGAGCGAGGACCACCTTGCGAATGGTTCGACAAACCGTGTTTTCCCTTAGATTCTGTGCATCACCGATCGTGCAAGTATGTAGGCTACCACTTGCAAAAAAACGCAACGCAATACCATTTATGGTACAGTAAGTGCATGAATTCGACGTGTTAAATTATTTATGTGCGGCTCAAGAAGTTCGCAAAGATAAGATATTCCTTCCGCAGAAAATCTGTATCTTTCATACAAGTAACTATCAGGAAAGGCAAGGGGATTTTGTCCGGCTAAAAACTCTTTCTCTACGATGTGCTCGTCTAACAATTTGCGCTGAGATGTCCACAGGATTTGAAAGAAAATGTAATGCCATTGCAACAAACACTGGGAATTAGTTACGTCACCTATATGTTTCTTTGCTCACAGCTGATTGGTCAAACTTCAGTCTGAGATCTCGAATCCAGAACTTAACCTGCCCCAGAGGCGATATTTTTTTTCACAGGATGGTAGGGGAAGACTCATGAATATTCATTAGGGAACTCATGCCTGATTGGTCTGATGACCTACCCCTAACCCCGCCCCTAAACCTACCCGTCACTGGGGGTCTGATGACCTAACCCCGCCCCTAAACCTACCAGTCACTGGGGTTAAGACCAATCAGGGATGAGTTCCCTAATGAATATTCATGAGTCTTCCCCTACCATCCTGTGAAAAAAAATATGCGCCCCGGAGCAGGTTAGCCGTGCAGCGTAAGATACCATGGCAACGAACACCGATTAAAGCCGAGCTACTTTCATAGTACCTAAAACCCAGGGTTGGCGGAAACTAAGCTGAAACATAGCTGGCTAGCCACCTAAACCGGCTTCATGGTATAGGCCCCAATGTAACTGCAGCAAAAAAAAAGAAAGAAATAAAAAAAGGAAGAAATAATAACGGAAAAAATCAATGCAATGAATCTTGACGTGAAGAGGACGGTTCAGGAAGTCCTTAAAAAATACGAAAACATCTCTTTGGTCGCAAAAAAAGAGCTGAGCGCTTATAAGAAAGAAGCCAACAAAACAGGTAAGATTAAGCAAGACTACGCTTTTAAGATTGTATGCACGTAACGTTAGGCCTACCGCACCGTGGTGAAGAGTTCGCTTTATTGCTGTACAGTGTTAAGACCTAACGATTACAAAACTGACCAACAGCTTGACCGTTGCGTTTAAATGACGGGAAAGAACCCCCGAAACCCGGTGAACCACTCTGCTGACAGACGAAAATTAGATAAATTCAGCCATATCGTCTTATTTTTGTCCGCGTTACTCTTAAGGTTACGATTTCCAAACCTTAAGTTATACTTAGGGAAATTACCGTTAAGGGGTTTTATGCAACACTTAACGCTTTTTAAGGGATTACTTAAGTGAAAAAACAGCATTTAAGGGAAATTCTAAGTGTTTATGACGTTTCACTTAAAGAAACCCTTAAGTAACACTTAAGGTTTTTTTTCTGCAACATCCTTAGGTTTAAGGGAAACATAAGGGCGAACTTAAGGGAAAATTACACTTAAGGTGCTTTATGCAACCGGGCAAAGGCCTAAATGTTTGGGGTCAGTTTAAAATTAAATATTCATTCAATTTATCAAAAGTTACAGTAGAGACATTTAAAATATTACAAAAAGTTGTCTCCCAAATAAATGCTGTTCTTTTTAACGTTCTGTTTACCAAAGAATTCTGAAAAAATGCATCATAGTTTTCACAAAAGTTTACATTGATAATACTAATAAATGTTTCTTGAGCAGCAAATCAGCATATTAGAATAATTTCCTACGGATCATGTGACACTGAATACTGGAGTAATGATGGTGAAAATTCAGCTTTGCCTCACAGGAATAAATTACATGTAGCAGACCCCTCCCGAATGATGGACAAAACTTTACTGATGTTGATGAAGTTTGAGTCCGTTTTCACTGCAAATATCACCTCATAAATCACCGAAAGAGCTTATGCCTTTTCGGGAGGTGCTTATCAAAGTTAATAGCCAGCAAAACTCCTAAGAACTGCGTGCTCTCCCTTTCCTATCCTTCTATTTGCCGCGTGCTCTTTTCGTACTTCCTTTTTTCCTATTTTGCCCCGTAGACCCCAAAACCCGTCAAAATAAAAGTCCCTCCTTAATAAGACCTTAATACGTTTCCTAAACCTAATTTAAACTAACAGGAATATCAATGTATATGTATATATATATATATATATATATATATATATATATATATATATATATATATATAAAAAAATAGAAGAATTAACACATCAAAGTCTGTTACATTACATTTTTATAATATATTAAAATAGAACTGTCTAATTTTAAAGTTATTCTAAATTGTAATAATATTTCACAATATTACTATTTTACTGTATTTCTGAGCAAATGCATCATTAGAGAGCTTAAGAGACTTCTTTCAAAAACATTGAAAAATCTTACTGACCCCAAACTTTTGAACAGTAGGTTTTGAAAACATAACTGTTTAATTTTTGAGATCAAAGCAATATATAAATATGTATATTAGGGCTTGCATAGACTAGTCGAGTAGTCGAGAGATCGACTACTTCAACCAATAGTCGGCGCTGTCGGAAACAATCGACTACTCGAGCGTGCATCTAAATTAATTAAAAATGGCGAACATCACCAGCAGACACCACACATCAGATGTGTGGAAGTATTTCATCAAGGATGACAAAAATATCGTTATAATAGAAAAAAAATAATTTGTAAGGGGCCGTTCACATATTGCATCTAAAAACGCGTGGAAAGCGCGGCTGTGCCGCTGTCTCCTTCTTTCCACAAGTGCTTGCGCTCCTATGGCGTCTTTTGTTGCTATGCAAGAGCTTGCGGCATTCTGAAAAGTTTAGATGTTTTCATTTCGCCGATGCATCGGTGCGTATGGAAAAGCTAGCGCACCGCATGAAGCTGAAATGAAAGGCAAGAACGGCTATTTATTTGGCTTTACTCTGTTACATGAAAATTAAAATATGTAATGTCATAACTATGTTTTGAGAGTTTACTTATGTAATTGTTGCATTAGGCTATGAATTAATAAATATTTATTGATTAGAACTGTTTCATGTCTTTTCATTTACAGTAGCATGAACCACAAGTAGTCCAGAAACTCGAGTATTGTTTTGATAAGAAACCGACTAGCAGAAATCAGTAGTCGTGCAACCGCTAATATATATACTGCATTAAAGTTTCTTGCAGTGAACTTTCACTGAAATGGATCTCTAGTGTGTACAAAACCGCAGAGCAGTGCTAAATCTAATGAAAATTCTTATGGTCCAACTTGAGTATTTTCAGTTTGTTTACCTCCAGCTTTGGATCCGTCATACTGCATCTCACTAGCACCTCCAACTCCGCTTGTAGTAGCAGGCATTCCTCCCACATCCATTCCTCTGCTCGGGGAACTGTTAACCGACCCCATCCCCACAAACCCCCCATCCTCCTCTTCCTCATCCTCACATACAGGCTCTTGTTCGTCACCATGACTGCGAGATCTGGACCGCTGTGTGGCTTCCCATGGTTTCTTGTCCAGTTCAAGTATGGATTCCACGATGACTTCCATCGGGGACAGTTCAATATTGGACCGTGCCAATCGCTGGGACACTGTAGCACCAGTCCGCAGAGCAGCCACTTTGCGCTTTGTGTCGCATTTGAGGTCGGACCATTTCTTGATCACCTCCATGATCTCTCTGTCACACTCTCCAATCTCATTAACACGCGCCGTGATCTCGGCCCATTTCCTGCGCTTCACGTCAGAGGGAATGCCTGCGTTAAACTTGCCTATGCACAGACACAGAAAAGTGTCAGAACATTTTATTTATGTACAGTTTGTCCATTTTATAGGGACATGAAACACATCTGGTGGTTGTCTGATCTGAGCAAACTCATTTAGTTTATAACAGACTGCTAACTTGCTAAGGAAGGTTTTGCCTGTCAAACGGAGGTAAAACTCACCCACAACAATGTGGCGATTCTTCCGCACTTCATCCAGCAGGATGTGCACTTCACTGAAGGAGAAACGTGCTTTTCTCCTCTTGAAGCGCACCATATTGTCTTGTTTGAGGTAATGCGAAGACACAGACATCTTCACGGCAGAACGATTCATTCAGTCCAATTAGGGGAGAGTCTGTGTAAAGTGTAGAAATTACCATTTTTTATAAAAAACAATTAGTAATTATTTTGCAGTAATCAGATTGCAGTATTTACTAAAAATGTCATTTGTCATTCAAACTTATTTGTTTATAAAGAACCCTGACATTTAATTAGCTTTACAAACCGGATTGCAGCATTATTTGAATGCTGGGACAAAACAGGCTGCATAAAAGAACTGTTCGATTAATCTGTTCACACAGACGTTTGGGTGAAACCTCTTCAGCTTCTTTCTTTTTCCTCACAAAATGTGTATTTCCTTGTCACTTAATATGAGGCAACACCATCAGAAATGAAAATATTTTTATTATAAATATGGATAAATATTGCATTCATTTCAATAAATGAAGTGGTTTCAAACTGATTTGAAGAGCAGCTATGCTAATTTTCAATTTCCTGTTTCTACCTCAGGATGCACAGATTGCAAAAATTTCAGATGTCAGCAACACTTGTGAAACTGGATAATGCCAACTTCAGATCATCATGGAAAACTGTTAGATATTATCCTCATATTGTAATCATTAAGAGCAAAAGCTGTAATTGCTGCCAAACAAATTCCTTGTATCTGCTAAACTGAATACAGAATGTCAACTAACCACATAACATGTATTATCTGATAGCTGTATATTACAGCCATATGGACTTTACTTTGACACACTCATCTGTGGCTTATAACAGAATACTTCAAAATTGTAACACTGAAACAAGCATTTTCTGTAAAGCTGCTTTGAAACAATACATATTGTGAAAAGCGGTATAAAAAACTTGAATTCGTTTTTAGCTCCATCTATTAGGGTAAGTGAACCTATTAAGCCCACCAAAATCTAAGTCGTTTTTTTCCTAAGTATTGACATGAAAAATAATTTGTTAAAATGCAATTAACAATTAGTTGATGTACATTTCAGAATATAAAATTAAAGATATTTTATGAATAAAGTCAGAAGGTTGGCATGGGCTTAAATGCACCATTTAAGCCTCCATGTGTTCATGATTGATTCACAAAATATAAAAAATATATTGATTTTAAAGAAGTAAAACATCAATATATTTATTCAGTGACAGGGAAGTTTTTAAAAAAAATTATTTTACTAATGTTTTATTAGAGCCCTGTGTGGGATGGGTAGGTGTCCAGGGGACCAGACAGGTAGTCTGGAGGCTTAAGTCAGCTTGACTCTGGAGTTAGCTGGAAGTTTGACCGGATGCATCTCAGGAGCCAAGCCGAGTTGGGGCGCCATACTCTGGGTCAGGGGGGGTCTCCTAGTAGTAAACTCAGAACTTGTAGCTAATTAAATATGGAAATGTGTTTTTCTTAAGCTCAATTCATATTTTGATCAATATGAAGTTTTGTGGTCTGGTTTTAGGGATAATTGCATCATTTTGCTCATTTGTAATTGTACATTCATGTTAAAGAATTATATTGATCACCTCTGATTAATGTCAAAGTGGAAATGTAGCCATTTTAAAAACTAGTGGCAGGCAAGGATATGAGACATGAGACAAAATACGTCTCACATACCAGCTAGTGAACGTCAGCGTCACCGTGAGTGCGATTTTTTTTTAACATTCATTGTTCAGATCAACAAATCACTTGATTTCCAACTAACGTTACATGATGATCTTAAGTAACAACACACGATGGATGTCCCGGAAGGAAGAACTAAAACGCCGGCTCATTCATTCACCCAGCTATTAGCCCCAGACGAAAGAGCGCATGTTTCAATCGAGGTGTAGTAGCTTAACTGTAGTTACATAAACACATTACAATCACGCGTTCTCTCTTTGTGCCACGAGGAAGCGCCATCGTGTTAAAGCAACTGAATTAAACCGAACACATAGATACATCCCCAAGCAGCACACAACTGTTGTCGAGCGAACATAAATCGAAAAATGATAAACAGAATATCATTGTTATAATGAAACAAAACCCTCGAATGCGGAAGGACATTTCGCCCCGATTTTCTTATTACCTACAATCATCACTGACTAGCTATTTAAGCTAGCTGACGCTAGCTATTTTACACGATATGTGCGCTCACGTTCACCTTAACGATCAGTTTGTAAACTCCAGAAAAGCCGTAAGCGTATAAAGTACTTTAAGGTTATAAAATCTTGGAAAATACCTCAGAATGGTCAAATGTAATCAATATTTTGCGTTGCGTCCAGATATCCAGAAACTTCGTAGAAAGCGGCGTATGCGCTGCGCAAGCGCATTTGCTAGCCTGTTCTCCGTGGCGTAGATGGGTGGGTGCAGTTACCAGGTCTGACCACTCCTGTATCAGTGGCGCTGGTGCTCTCCTTGCAGGTTCAGAGCTAAAGCTGACGGCAATGTCCTCCTATTAGCTAACATTTTCGCGTTTTTATGAATACATTTATGCTTTATTTATAGTAATTGGAGTTAACACGCTAGATAGATATATAATATATATAGAAACAGAAAATATTACTGCATCAAAACATACATCAATAATGATGGAATTAATCAATAAACAAACTGATGAAGAAAACAAAGTTTATCACTATATTTTTTTTTTTATTCAATATAAAATTGTATTTGACACCAGATTTTCATGATAAATTCGTGGCAATATTTTTTATCCCTTGCATCCCCCATTGGATTCATGCAAAATTGGCACCAACTGACAACATCAATATGTAAAACAGTTTTGCGTATTTGTGGCTGAACCTAAACCCTTCATAAATGCATATTTGTTCATTTTGACACATTTCTTATAATTTTCTTTGGTTAGTTTTCTGTTGAACAATGCTACTAATAGACTAAATGCACTAAAAAAATGGTAAAAGTAAAAAAAAAAAAAACGTATAGAGAAAGAGAATGGCATAGTTGAGTGACACTCATAACCCCAGAGGTTGAAAAGCTCCATGCTGGCATTTCTCTAGAATTAGTGCTATAGTGTGTGAAAAACAAGAAAGGGAGCTGTGTAAAGCATAAAGTCATTATTGCATATAACTGATTTGACGTCATCGCAGACCTTCGCATCACTCAGGAGTACATTGTCAACTGCAGCCACTGTGAACAGACAGAATTTATAATTATATATTACATAACCTTTTATCCCCAGTAAATTTGATACTATTTTTAAGAGAATGTAACTTTGTGTCATTAAGTTGTAAAGATATCAAAATTCTCTTACCTCCTGAATATTGACCTTGATTGTGCCATCATTGTCTTTGTCAAGAGTCTTGAAGGCGCCTGAAGTAAAAAAAAAAAAAAACCACGGATAAGTATCTTTAACACTTTATTAAATAAAGAATCATTTAATTTATTCTGTATAAAATTACTGACACATAGCTTAAAGGGGTTATATAATAAAAAATACACAAACACTAACTATCTGTAACTTTTACTAAGTCAGCTAAAAAACTTATTTCAAACTTGTTTGCACTGAGATATCATATTATAGATGATCTTAATATATATTCTGAAGGAATTAACAAAATGGCTGAATTTTCCAATAGCCTACAGGGGGAGCAACAAGTAACCGAACTGAGTAAATGTCATAAAATACCTTTAATCCCTCAACAGCTGCTCATATAGATTGCATGAAATGGACTGATTAACATTGTTTTCTTTCTTTATTGCAGACATCCCACCCAGCAAAAAAAATAATTTCCGGAAGGTAGTGCATATGAATGCGTAAAAATAAAAAATAAAAAAATATAATATTCACATAACCCGCGTAACACGGGTTATGGGTTAATAAGAGATTTCAATGAAATCAGAATTTGAAACGCATCTTAGTACCAGGTGTCACCAATAATGCGTCTTGGCTGACCACTTGTGATCTGATTACCAAAAAACGCATCTTAATACTGGGTTGAAACCGGGCTTCTCTCTCGCATGCTCGATCTTTGGGATATTGTGAATAATTTGCAGGCGTCAGGGAGCCACTATCAAAATGCTGGGAGACTTCCGGAACTTCGTGGAGAGGTGGGATGTCGTATACTGTGCTGATATTTTCCAGTAGCCTTCAGGTTACACACTACACTCATGTTTTGATATTTGCTTTTGTTAGTCAGAGACATGTGGTATTGGGGGAGGGGGAATTCTTATTATAGAAAGCATTTTATTGGACAAACATTTGTAGTGGCTGTGTGTGCAAGCTGAGTCATTATCCAACTCAAGCAGTACACTAGCACATGGCTTCAAAGCAGACATGGACTAAAGGACACAAAATAAGAGTAAGAGTAAATAATAAATTTGCCTTGTAACTGTCATTTTATTTAACGACTACTAAACAAGCCATCTTTCAAAATAGGGAAAACAAGATTAAGTCAGTGTTTACATTTCCAAACCATGTTACTCCCTTGTTTCTTCCTCATTTCCTGTACTCGGTGTACTCCAAGAGCTATTAAACACTAAGAAAGAAACCATTTCACTCAGCTAAAACTATTTAAAAAGTATTTTTCCTTTATTAACTTACGGCACATGGCATCAAGTCTCACAAGGCAGCCGATGTAATTGTCAAAATCCATGTTTCCACTCTCATCGCTATACCTGCGAATAAGCATCGCAAAGAGTTGCTCATTCAATGGGAAACCTGATGGAGGCACAAGAGATAGATTATACAAAGGATAAACATACAGTTCAAATGTGATCAGCACAATGCATATATATTAAAGGACAAGTTTGCCAATTTTTATCCAGCTTTGTATTGTTTCATGTCGGTAGTATATGAAGTGTACTCCATGTTACTAGCAACCTAATCTCCTGGTTTATTTGAAAGAAAAAGCAGACTTCTGACAGCTCCAGGACTATTGTTAAAACTACAGATCGTACTTCCACATTTTTTATTGCTGCTCACGGTCAGATCAAACCCAGTGCATTATGGGTTTTGAAGTTTCTTTTTTGCAAAAGGGAATACCACAGCCCTATTCACTGTATTCAATAGTCATGTAGCACCAGTTTTTTTCTTCTGCATATACAGCAAAGTTTTTATTAAAAACCCATCTTGTCAGTGGCGATTTACCCCTTTAACATCACTGAAAACAGAGCTATTGTGCCAGGCTTGTTTTAGGGGCCAGTTCCCACTGGACTGAAACTAGCACAGCACTAATATTGGCCAAGATAATTTTTCACCAACCAATTCCAAGCAGTCTTATAATCAATACAACATACATCAGGAACCCCTAAAGAATCCATTGATTGGGTTTTGTAAATGTTATTATTACAGATGAGGATGATGTAAATCCACAATGGGTGTTTACCTGCAGCTTTGAAGGCACCTGGAAGCTCATCTGCTCCAATAGTTCCTGAGCGATCCCTGTCATGAGCCTTATAAACTGCCTATAAAACAGACAGTAGCTTAGTTATGTTAACTTCGTTCTCTTGTTTTTTGTAAACTGTCTCAATGTTTTACTCTTAATGCAGAGTTCCATTTTCTGTACATTCTTAAGAAAACATGTAAATTCAATCAGCAATATGAATAGATCAAACACAACAACATACAAATACACAGCTTAGTTAAATCAAATCTCTAGTTTAAAATCACAAAGACAAATCTTCAAGTTGCTGTTGTTACATTCTCTACTCACCTGCCATTTCTTGATGTTGTTCCAGAGGTGTTTAAACTCATGGAAGCCCAATTTACCTGTGCTGTCACTCTGGAGCACAATGTCAAGATCAAACACCATCAAAAATCTGAACATCAGCTTCAAAGATTACAAAAAAAAAATAAAAAAAATTTGGTATTGGTTTTCGGAGCCGATAGTCTCGTGGGCATCACACAAACATGTAGTATGATTGTACTTCAGGCAACTCGTGTTTGACTTTTGCTTTGGCGGCACGGCTGACTTTTATTTTGACAGTGCTGAGAATGCCAGAGCCTGAGCACACAGCGCTCCTATTCTCCATTAGTTTATGATCTGTTTAACAGTCATGTCTAATATGTTATTAGATACTGTTATACAAAGAAAGTAGACAGTATATGAACAAGTATTAGCGTTTGCCATGTGGTTGATGTCCAGTGTCGCAGGCTGAGCAGAGGTACATAATCTTGTTTTGCTTGGTCCAAAGTTGCGTTGGATTTTCTCCTTAGCGTAAAGGTTAAGAGGTCCATCTATCACTGTTTTACATGTTTGTAGAGTTAGTTTGTGGAGTAAAAATATAGGTTATAATCTGTGCGAGTACACGACTTTTTTAAAAATGGCAGGTGCTGGTGTTTGGTGTGTTCTTGCCGATTAGCGTATGCTTACGTCACTGGTAGTTCCTATTGTGCTGGGTTAGAACCTACCCTAAAAGTAGGAGCTAATTTAGTTCCCCCAAAAGGAGTTCCTGGAACTAAAATCATTCCTAGTTCCTGGGGTGCGAACACGCCAAAAAGCGGGTACTTCCCCTTAACTTTGCTTTCGGTCTACTCTATACTACCCTATCGCAATAAAGGCAAAAAACTTAATTGTTTTATTGGTTGATATTACATATTTATTTGCTAATTGCTAATCTTCACATTTATATTACCTTTGATATCATCTAACAATTATTCAATCAAAATGAATATCTATCTTTCACACTGTACATTATAATGTTGTGATGCCTAAATTCTCTTGTACCATCTAGAATAATTTAATTTTAGTCAAGACAAAATTGTATATCCATTTACCACCAATAAAATAATTATCAGTAATAGATTTTCCACTAAAATCAGCACAAAAAATTGGTTTGTATGATAGAGGTGTGAACCTACACTGGTCTCACGATTCGGTTCGATTACGATTATCATGTCATCGATTCGGTTCAATTCGATATTGCGATGCATTGCGATGCACCGCATCCTCAATTTTCAATTTTACTTCAAAAGTGATGTGTGCGTGCGCGCGCGTGTGTGTTCGCCTGTTCGGGAAGTCGCAGTGACAAAAACAGAGACATTCCAGTTTAAGTTTCATGGGACTAAAGCCTGTTTATGCCATTAAGAAAATGAAATTCTGTCAAATCAATTTTGTTTTAAAGAAATGTTCATTTAAAAGCAGCGCTCATTCATCAGTGTATAATGTTACCCTGGAGACGCGCGCATCAACCGTCACCTAGTCCGCTGTTGAAGACGATCATCCATTTCTAATCACGCGTAACAACACAATTGTAATTTGACCATCGGGTGCGGAAGGGTTGTCATCTGTCTCGGTTTGTCCCGATTTATCTTTTAATAACCTGTCCCGGGAAATGTATCCACTCTCCCGAAAGGCTACGTGAATTTATGTTCAAAATGTGTAGCGTGCGCACAGCAGAGAGGGAGAGAGCGAGACCTTGCGTGTGTGTGCCTCAAGAAGCGCATGTAACTTGCATGCGCATGTAATGTATGTATGTAAATGTATGTAAGAAAGAATGTTTAATTCGCACTCGCGTCTTGCCTCCCTCTGTCAGTGTATGCTACCGGCTATCGCGACAAAGCACATGCGCGATAAATGACGTCAGAAAAGCGTCAGTACATTATAACCGGTTATGGTCTATTACTGAACCGATACCGAATCGTCCTCGTCTGCATCGCGGTGCATCGTAGAAACGATTAATTTCGACACCCCTTTTGTATGAAAGCAATTGTTCAGATCAAACAAGGAAGGATACATCCATGACAGCCACCATACTTCTACATGACTCGATGGTAAATCCATCTGTCTTCAGATCACCATCTGCAATAACATACAGGGCAGAGGGAATCAGCATTAAACAGCAGCAAACATCAGACACACACATACCCACACATACCACTCACGTTTGGAGATGATTCTGTTGAGGATGTCCATCAGTTCATTGGGGCTTACTTCCATGTCCTGAAACAAAAGGAAATGTTTACAACAGCCAGTGTTTATTGTACGTATCGGTGCATATATGAATATTTGTTCGTGTAATACTAACATCGCCAGCGAGCTGCTGGAACACTTTACGGAACTGCTTCTCTTCCTCCGACTCGTTAACCTCAGCATAAGCCAGCGGTCTGCGGGGCGGGGGCTGGGGAAGGATCTCAATAGTATCAGCATCTCCAATGCAAATATGTCTTAAAATTACTAATATACTGCTCTAGAATGGTCCTAACATAGAACTCTCCATCATTCATGTTTTAACTAAGCTACCAAATACACACTGTACACACTGTTCTCTTTTATGATACAGATAATACTTGATTAATTTTTAGCAGTTGGATTTATTTACTAAAACATAAAAGAGCATTTGACAAAGAATAAATCATATTGGATATAGCTCTTCAAAAGTCTAAAAGGTTTTTTTAGTCCAGTTTTTCAGGAAGCAACGTAAATAGGTGACACCATAATCTTTTGGGAAATTGATAAATTAATAAATCAAGATCAACAGAGAATTAAGCAGTCAACATGTGGATAAACAGATCTTTTGATTCACAGATTTTTATTCAATCTAATTTTCAAACATAGGCCTACTAAAAAAACTTTTTTAATTAAATCGGTAGCACTTTATTTGACAGTATGTGCACTTACAAGGAAACAACATGGGTTAAAGTTAGGTTTAGGGGTAGTTTCAGGGTTAGTACCTAGTTATTACCCAGTTATTGCAATTACTATAGTAAGTACATAGTATGTTCATGGGGAACAGGATTGTAAAATAAAGTGCTACCATTAAATCAAATTATGAATACATAAATGTAGCAATTACTAATATAGTTATAACTAATAAATTATTAGTTATAACTATATAAATTAACTAAAATATGATTACTAATAAATAATTCAAACAAACAATAGCTATTATTAATGTCATTATGCATATTACAAATGCATTTTCTCAATTTGTCTATTGTAATATAATCGTTCCTCAACAAAACATAACATTTTTAATCATTATTGTCCGTAATTGCCAAACTGAATATATCTAATATTAATATAATATGTATTTCTATGTACTTTAAATTATGTATCTAAATTTCTTTAATCGATTTGATTTTCAATTAATTTATCAATTTCTTAGTTAATTGATTTATTAATTACCCAAATGATGGAGTGCCACAATTGAGCCATAAATATATTATTGCTTTCCATTCATAATTCACTTTTCAAAGAGTTCTGTAGAAATAATACATATATTTTTATTATTATTGAATGTACACATCAAAACTAAGGGCACTACACTACACAACACTGCAGGATTCTTTCTATTGGCTGTTTTTTGAAACCGATCAGAGATGACTGACAACAACCATCAGAGACACTTCAGTATAACATCACACTGAGAGCTCCTATTACTCACAGGATCAGAAGGCACAAACTGGCCGGGGTCGATGTTGCTGTGGAAACAGGATGAGAAGGCATAATTATGCTTTCTAATCAACTACACAGTCACAAGAAGTCACAGCTGTATAAGTACACTTTGGTACAGTATTTCCATCTTATTAATAAACAAATATTACTACCACGACAGCAGTACTACTGATCCAAATTAAATAAAAAAATAAGATAGTGGATGCAGAACAGTCTGTTTATTGAACATATTATCGCAAAGTTACAAGACTGTGTTTTTATTATAGTTTATAAAGGAATGAACTACAATCCCACAAAGTACTTAAATTAATTAAAATGGCAGTCAATTTAAATCCTTTGATTTATAGTCATTAGATAAAAGTTAAACAATAATATATTTTAAGAAAGGTCAGAAACAGTAATTTAGCCTCTCTTCCATTCTTAAGTGTTATAGACCGAAGAGGAAGAAAAAAACAGTAGATGTGACATCAACCCGTGTGTGGTTTAGAGCAGAGCTGCACGATATATCGAAATAATAATTGATATTGTGATATGGCATAGCGTGATTGTCAAATTACCCAGGCTACCATTTAAATAAATATATGTGCTTTTCAGAGTGAGGTACATCATCTATTTCTCAATTTTTGGTTTTACATGTTTTTTTGTTATTATTTTGTTTTAATATATTTAATAATCACAATAAAATCATAATTATTATTTTATAGTCATATTGAAATGGTCAAAAACCGTGGGAATGTGGCCTATAAAATTCAGGTGGAAAGATTTGTTTTGAAAACTCTGTTCACGGTTTGAGTTGGTTCTTGAAAACCCAAGTATCACCACCCAAGTTGTCAAGTTTTTCGATTCGCACTCAAAAGTAATTTTCAGCTCCTTTTTAAAATTATTTTTATTTTCCATGCAGATGCATGTGAGCTGCTCTTGTCATTGCAATTGGTATCTGTGGCCCATCTTATCTGGCATTGTAGCTTTGTGAAAGGGCTGTAGAAGAATGTCTCTGTTTATTGTTGATCAAACTCGTCCAGATTTTGTTTTTTGAAAATGTAATGTTTCACTAATTTAAACACCTGATCCAGCAAATCAGCTTCTCAGTGTGTTGAACAGGAAGACATCTAAGCGATTGTGTTCAGCAGCAAACGGTACCGGAGTTCATAAGAACCGTACCACCCATTTTAGGAGGACTCGGGTAAGGTTTGCAGGTGCGCATCAGAGTTCGAAAGACAGCAATCTCATCATCCAATCGAACTCTAGTGTGCACCAGAAGTGCTAGTGTAAAAAGCACCCTAAAACATTCTGGGAGGTGGGTCCCGAGGACTGGAGTTGAGAAACACTGTGTTAAAGTATGATAACAGTGTTAAAAAATCAGGGGTATTTAATTTTATAATTGTATGAGTTAAATTTTACATGCATAAATGTAAACTTTCCAACAAAATACCAATTTTCTCTCTGCAGGTACATAAAGCTATAAATATTAGCTTGGTCTCTTTTTAAGATCATGTATAATACCATAGTTGTGTTTTTATTTGTAGGATTTTTTTTTTTTTCCTGTCTTTGTTGTTTGAAGCATAATAATAATAATAATAAAGTGAGATTCCAGCCTCAGAGGCTGGCTTAGGTACAGATGAAAGAGAGCAGGTATGTGGTGAAATATTGCCTCACCTGACCACATCAATAATGCCTCCAAGGAATTTCTTGGCTAGGAACATCTTATGGCACAAATGGTTCACTCACTTCCTGAAAGGAAGAAGAGAGCAAGAAAAACGTCTCTGAATTTTTATACATACATTACATTATAGTCACTAACAGAACCACACCAAACTTAAATACATTAGTATACACACATTATTCATAGCAACACACATGACATTAAAAAGCACGTTTGTTGAAAGGTTTCACAGAAGTTCAGTTTGTCAATGTCAATCACACGATGTTAAAACTGCGGACACACCCACTACAAGTATGTCCCCCATCTATCCACCACCCACACTAATTAAACCGCAAGAGGGGGGAAAAAAACACATGTACCAAGCGAAGTATGTATAAAACGACGTTTAAATAGAGATTAGATGCAATCCAGGGGCGTTTTCGTGTTGGCAAATCGCATGAAATACGGACGATAGGTTTGTTTTCTGACTGTTTTTTCGTAAGCAGAAAAACTTCTCCTGGTGACAGTTTTTGTTAGGCCTCTTTAAAAAATGTGGCTTGACAATAAAATAATAATCAAGCATGAGTGTGTTTTTGGATGCTCAACCAAATTTGGAAGCGAGTAAAACATGCTAGCACGCTAAACAAGCTAACGTTACCTGGCATGTAAGTTATCCGCATTAATCAAGTAAACCCCGCACATTACTTAACGTTACATTTACTGGGCAAAATTCTTGCTTGTAAACGTGTACGAATATTTTAATTAGCTGTTAAGCGCGTAGAAAGAATACACTTACCAGAAAAGAGAGAATGGGGTAAATGTAAACTGTCGCCTGTCACACGGCAGTACAGTTCGCATCTGACAGGATACGCGGATTCTAAAATAAGTTACGCAAACAGCGTAAATGTCAGAGTGAAAACCAGTCCATGGTGAAAACACCACCCACATTCCAAAAGAGCGAAACGCAAACATCGTAGAGAAAGACCATCCCATATTTTCAAGAATTTAAGGAGGGGAAGGCGCAACACTTGAGCGACTAGTTCTAGTTTGCAGGTTCTAGTTGACAGCCTGTATTGTATAATACAGGATTATACAAAGAGAGTTAAAATACTACAACAGTCAGAAAATACAGCAATACACATCATTTATTTATTTGTAAAATAGGCATTTGTTTATCTTTTCACTGAAAATGGTCAATGTAGATGTGTTTGTACAAGATTAGACAACCCTGTAGAGACCTTTAAGGCTTCAGAGGACAAATATTTCAAAGGCTGCTGCATAAATGACACCCAGTAAGATATCTACAGTAAGACATCCTTATAGACACAACTAATGCTTTGCATGGGCAATAATATATTGTAAGTTGTAGCCACTTTTTTGTATTGCATTTACACACTTTGCTTTAAGGGTGTAAACATGAATAACCTGTTTGTCTAGTTCAAAGTTCAGTCAAGTCTTTGTATGTGTCACTTCTTGCCAAGCAACAGATTGGTCCGGACGACTTTGGGTACGTGGCGGATGGTAAGGGAGACTCTGGTGCTTCGGGGCAGGGAGTTGCCCACGTGAGCACTCGTTGATGAGATATTTACCACGTGCTCTGACAAAATATCCTCAGAAACTCCTTGAATACCGTGCAGGTAACACTTGTACATATCATCCTGGAGAATCAGCAGACTTTTTCGTTGTACCAACAGCGATAGTATGTAGCGGCTTCTTTCTGTTTGAGGAACTTCAGACTGCAGGGAGAGGAGGATACCATTAAGAGAAGGATAGCATTAAAGGGATAGTTCACCCAAAAATGTAAATTCTGTCAGTATTTACTCACCCTCATGTTGTTCCAACCCCGTAAGACCTTCGTTCATCTTCGGAACACAAATTAAGATATTTTTGATTAAATCTGAGAGCTGGATCACTCCTCCATAGGCTTCTGAGGGATTGACACTTGTTCCCCGAAAAGTTATTAAAGACATCGTTAAAATAGTCCAAGTGACTACAGTGGCTCAATCTTATGTTTATCAAGCGACGAGAATACTTTTTGTGCGCAAAAACAAACAAAAATAACGACTTTATTTCAACTATTCATTTCCTTCTCTGTTGGCCTCTAGTCAGTTAACGTAGTGTGATTGCGTAGAGCTACGTCACATGTAGGCTCGCTATTGGCCGACGCTGGTCATGTGTGTGATGCGTGTGACGTACAACAACAGAAGCTTACGCTATTATACTAGTGAACTGACTCGAGGCCCACAGAGAAGGAAATGAATAGTTTAAATAAAGTTGTTGTTGTTGTTTTTTTGCGCACAAAAAGTATTCTCGTTGTTTGATAAACTTAGGATTGACCCACTGTAGTCACTTGGACTATTTTAACTATGTTTTTAATAACTTTTCACGGAACAAGTTTCAATTGCTTAGAAGCCTATGGAGGAGTGATCCAGCTCTAAGATTTAATAAAAAATATCTTAATTTGTGTTCCGAAGATGAACGAAGGTCTTACGGGGTTGGAACAACATGAGGGTGAGTAAATACTGACAGAATTTTCATTTTTGGGTGAACGATCCCTTTATGAGACTGCTGTTTGAAAGTTAGATTAGATAGTTTGTGTGAGTATGCCTGCTGCTACCTGAGACTCACAAACAGGCTTGTAGAAATCTAGAACTGTATGAGAACCCAGACTGATAGTTGTTACTGTGGGGTGATACAATGGTCCATCCACATGAGGCTGAGGAAGAGAAGGTTGAAATGAAAAAGGGTGGGTTAAAAATTATAACTACAGGAAATTAAAAGGAAATCCACTCACTCTCCTTACCATAATTCCCTCCCCAGCCTTGTATTCATTTACAAGCACATGATTAGCTGCCTTTCCAGCAAAAGCTCCAAGAGCAGATATTTTATCTGTGTACTTAAGCAGCCAATCAGGGAGATTTTCAGTGAGCATTCCTTTGGGATTTGGCAATCCACCTGTAAAAGAAAGAAAACAAATACTTTTTTTTTTAAAATACATCCCATAATTAATTTTGATGTCATCAAACAGAAATAAGAAAGTATATCTGACTATAGTGATTAGCCCTATGAATATTGAGGTGTTCAGTTTTATTTTGATTTTAGAAAATAAACATGTGATTGCTCTCCTCACAAATCATCAGTTTCTTGTTTTTCACTGTCAAGTCAAGTGCATATTTATTGTCATTCCTCTATATAACAGGTATACATTGGAACGAGATGACGTTTCTTCAGGACCATGGTACAACATGGAACATTTCACAAGACTACATAAGTGCAAATACAAATAAATAAACAAACTATCTATATATATATATACACACACACACAGGGACGGATTAGACTTGTAAAGGCCCTGGGGCCAGTTATCTCCAAAGGCCGTTTTTTCACGCAATGTAAAATCCCGACCCAAAGAAGCCACTGACACCGATAGACAAGAAAAGGCAGGTTACTTTCGATATCATCGATGTTAATTTCTAAGTCTCAGCTTTCAAATTATGTCAAGTTTATTACGAAATTCAAACAATAAATACCGTTTTGGCACGTGAACAGATCTAAAGCTCTTCTTTAGTTAATAGTAATTAAATAAACTCGAATTAACTATGTTGTATATGTATAGTGTACTATGTATACAGTAGCCTACAACTTGCTGAAATGTATCATGTCTCATGTAATCACTCAGTCAGTGCTTCAACCACGGAAATTGGTCAATAAAACAACTAGAGAAACAATATACGTAACGTAACATTTACCTCAGAAAAGTCATTTAATGACCACAGCATAGCTAGAAAAATTAACTAGGCCTATAGAGGAGTATTTTGCTAAATATATGTACTATAGGCTATTACATATTATAATTGGACTCATATCATTAAAAATATTATAACGCTATTATTATAAAAACCGCATTATATTTGAGTTGTTAATTTTACCCTTCAATAATAATAATAATACCAACTCCCTGTATGTTTACAGCATTAGTGAGAGATTTTTCCTTGAGGAAAAATTAACATGTAGGCTAGCTATATAGGGTACCTGATATTTACCATATTTTATGTAAACATTGTTACATGTTACTAAACTTAATGAAATTCTGTTTGGTCACCAAATGTTTTGAGAATCACAATACACTTATTGAGATGGAAGTTTTTTTTTTGCAACCCCCAATATTTTAAAATCCTTTCTAATGACTTTAGGCAGCCTGCTGAACATGGGTTTGTGCTTTTATATTTTTGAACTCTCAAAGTTCAGATTAATGCATTTAACTTTAAAATTGCCCCCGGATCTAGAAGAACTGAGGTCCACCCCTCTAAAATGCAGCGGATCATTTTGACGTCTCTAGTCTAGTGGTGATAGGTATTACAATCTGATTGGACCAATCGTTTCGAGTGCTGGATACTAAGATTTGGGTTTGACCAGTAAAAAAAAGAAAATCTGTAATTTCCAATATACACTCTGCTTAATTGCCTTTTTTATTTGAAGGTGCATCTTTTACAGTCATTCAAACAACGTGTAACAGTTGTGTAACAACTGTTTTTCCAATACCTTTCACACAAAAAATAAGCTCAAAGATTGGTTCTAATAAATGTATTTTTATATTTTATATTTATAGGGACAATAGTTCTATAAGAGGTTTTGGGGCCTTCATATTCACATAGGGCCCCACCCACAGTAAGTTCCAGGGAGCCCTCATAGTCCAAGAGCCTTGTTTAAGAGGCCTTGTGTAGGCTATGGGACACATTTATTACAGCATTAATAAACATTTGTTTTCATTGTTATTGGGTCTTCTGAACCAAACTGGATTGCGCGGCCTTAAACCCCAGGGCCCCCCCGGGCTTCTGGTAGTCAAGGGCCCCTGGGGACTGGCCCCATAGGCCCGGTCAGTAATCCATCCGGGATGTGACGGTGAGGATATTTTCCCACTGCGAGGGCTTTTAAATTCGGTAATTTAAAGTCAAACGTAAAATGCGCGCGTTTGCACAGGCATGCATATTGGTGCGGTCGTTCGGAGCAGCACTGTTTCGTTATTGTGCCCTGAATTGGCGCTAATTTGAAAACGAAACAATTTTTTTTTCTTACAACGCTTATAAAAAGCTGGTGCGACAGTGTGCACTTTACTTTAACTTTTGTATTAGCGTCAATTCATCCTTCGCAGGGAGTTTGTTTGACATGCGATCTGACCAACCAAAATCCACAACTTTTGTCCGCCAAAGCAGTCAGGAGAGTTAGTAGATAACGTCGGTGGATTTGAACTTGGCTTTAACTGAGGCAATCTGTCACGACACATTAAAGAGACACAAAACGGTAGGCATATTTATTGTTTAATTTTCTTTGACTGATAAAAAATTTTGAAAGTTGAGACTTTTTTCCATATTAAATATGACCTGCTCGGTCCTGTCTGTCAGCACGTTGTCAGTGTCCTCTATTTTTCACTTCTTGAGAACATGGGTTGAATCCGAAATCTCCCCCTAAACACTCATTCTCTAAGTAAAGCCCCGTTCACACTACAAGCGACAAAGCGACACGATACCATTCATTTCAATGGGGAGCGGGCGATTTCCAGCAACACGCGCGACAGCGACCGTTGGCGACCGGATGGGGCGTGTCTGGCGACGCAACAAAGTTGAGATCTGTTTAACTTTATGCAAATGAAGAGTGACAACCAATAGGAGTGGAGCACGCATGATCCTTCTCCACATCATTGGATGTCATTCATAAAGGCAACCAGTAGTGGGAACGCCCACTAGCGACCTCATCGCCAGCCACTGGCGACATGCAGCGACAAAGTCGCATGTAGTGTGAACGTAGCTTTAGGCCTATTCCCTACGTTAGTCCACTAATACTGTTCACTTGAAGGAGTGAATGAAAACGAGTGAGCGAATTCGGACAGCCGTTGAGCGTACATAAGCTGTACACTCGTTAATGCAGTGCAATGTGGTAACTTATTGAATAAGTGCACTCAATAACATCCACTATGGTTTCTCACAAATCTCTACGTTCATTTAAGACTTTATTTAAATCATTTAAGACTCTTATGAGGACACTCAACAAAACAGACATTTTGGCATAATTTGTAGTTAAATTTGTAATAAATAGTTTGTTTAAGACCGAAAGAGAACTCTATACTGACGCGCGTCTTTTCTGTGGGTCCTGTGTGTGTGTGTGTGTGTGTGTGTGTGTGTGTGTGTGTGTGTGTGTGTGTGTGTGTGTGTGTGTGTGTGTGTGTGCAGGACTTAACGGATACTGCGTAATTGCGTTAAATATTTTTAACGCTTTAAACTTTTTTTTTCTTTTCTTTTTCTTTTTTTACCGACTACCGTAGAAAGCCTAATACACATATATACACACGACACGTACATATTACACACACACACTGCTGTTCAAAAGTTTGGGGTCGGTAAGATTTTTAATGTTTTTAAAGAAGTCTCTTCTGCTCACCAAGGCTGCATTTATTTGATTATGAATACAAAACAAACCCAGTAATATTGTGAAATATTATTTCAATGTAAAACTGCTGTTTTCTATGTTAATATATAGTAAAGTGTAATTTATTCCTGTGATCAAAGCTGAATTTTCAGCATCATTACTCCATTCTTCAGTGTCTGTCACATGATCCTTCATAAATCATTCTAATATGATTATTTGATGCTCAAGAAACATTTATGATTATTATCACAGTTGAAAACATTTTTGCTGCTTCATATTTTTGAAAGTTCAAGAGAAAATCATTTAATTAAAAAATAAATATTTTACATTATTATAAATGTCTTTACTGTCACTTTTGACCAATTTAATGCATCCTTTCTGAAGAAAAGTATTAATTTATTAAAAAAAAAAATCGTATTGACCCCAAACTTTGGAACGGTAGTGTATATATACACATGTTCATACAAAATAATTTTTTATATATAAAATTTCAGGTCTTTTATTGTTTTAATACTGACGATTTTGGCATACAGCTCATGAAAACCCAAAATTCCTATCTCAAAAAATTAGCATATTTCATCCGACCAATAAAAGAAGTGTTTTTAATACAAAAAAAGTCAACCTTCAAATAATTATGTTCAGTTATGCACTCAATACTTGGTCGGGAATCCTTTTGCAGAAATGACTGCTTCAATGCGGCGTGGCATGGAGGCAATCAGCCTGTGGCACTGCTGAGGTGTTATGGAGGCCCAGGATGCTTCGATAGCGGCCTTAAGCTCATCCAGAGTGTTGGGTCTTGCGTCTCTCAACTTTCTCTTCACAATATCCCACAGATTCTCTATGGGGTTCAGGTCAGGAGAGTTGGCAGGCCAATTGAGCACAGTAATACCATGGTCAGTAAACCATTTACCAGTGGTTTTGGCACTGTGAGCAGGTGCCAGGTCGTGCTGAAAAATGAAATCTTCATCTCCATAAAGCTTTTCAGCAGGTGGAAGCATGAATTGCTCCAAAATCTCCTGATAGCTAGCTGCATTGACCCTGCCCTTGATAAAACACAGTGCACCAACACCAGCAGCTGACATGGCACCCCAGACCATCACTGACTGTGGGTACTTGACACTGGACTTCAGGCATTTTGGCATTTCCTTCTCCCCAGTCTTCCTCCAGACTCTGGCACCTTGATTTCCGAATGACATGCAAAATTTGCTTTCATCCGAAAAAAGTACTTTGGACCACTGAGCAACAGTCCAGTGCTGCTTCTCTGTAGCCCAGGTCAGGCGCTTCTGCCGCTGTTTCTGGTTCAAAAGTGGCTTGACCTGGGGAATGCGGCACCTGTAGCCCATTTCCTGCACACGCCTGTGCACGGTGGCTCTGGATGTTTCTACTCCAGACTCAGTCCACTGCTTCCGTAGGTCCCCCAAGGTCTGGAATCGGTCCTTCTCCACAATCTTCCTCAGGGTCCGGTCACCTCTTCTCGTTGTGCAGCGTTTTTTGCCACACTTTTTCCTTTCCACAGACTTCCCACTGAGGTGCCTTGATACAGCACTCTGGGAACAGCCTATTTGTTCAGAAATTTCTTTCTGTGTCTTACCCTCTTGCTTGAGGGTGTCAATGATGGCCTTCTGGACAGCAGTCAGGTCGGCAGTCTTACCCATGATTGCGGTTTTGAGTAATGAAACAGGCTGGGAGTTTTTAAAAGCCTCAGGAATCTTTTGCAGGTGTTTAGAGTTAATTAGTTGATTCAGATGATTAGGTTAATAGCTCGTTTAGAGATACTTTTCATAATATGCTAATTTTTTTAAATAGGAATTTTGGGTTTTCATGAGCTGTATACCAAAATCATCAGTATTAAAACAATAAAAGACCTGAAATATTTCAGTTGGTGTGCAATGAATCTAAAATATATGAAAGTTTAATTTTTATCAATACATTATGGAAAATAATGAACTTTATCACAATATGCTAATTTTTTTAGAAGGACCTGTACACTGAATATGACTATAAATTGTAAACATGGACTATGATTATTTTATGGCATAGCAGCACATGTATAGGAGCAATACTAGTAAAGTGATTGATGCAGCTACTTTATTTAAGTGCAGTTTGCAGTAGTACTGAGTCTTACTGGGTTAGTGTGTGTATAATGATATGAATGTTTACTGGATTATGTGTTCGACTAACCCAGGTATGAACCTTACTGGGTATGGTGGTATGAGTCTTATTGGGTTAGGTGTTCAACTAACATTTGGGGAGTGCATCTTTGAGCCTACATTCAGTACAAGTAAATTACTGTCTAAACTCTAAACCCTGTCTGTGAAACCAGGACTAAGACTTTTCTCAAGTCGTATTGTAATTTTTGCTGTAAGCTATCTGTACATTTACTCAAGTATGGTTTTCAGGTACTCTTTAAACCTCTACTATTGTATCATATATTTTGATCAGGGTTCCTACAGGTTTCTTCAAGTTAAATTCAAGTCTTTTTAATACCTTTTTAAGACCATTTATATAAAAAATAATAATACCCATTTCACGTCCCTACCAGCAAAGAAAAACAAAATCCTTCAACTTGTGTTCATTTATTTTTCAAATATGGAATGGGTAAAAGATGATAAGCCAAGCAGGTGTGAAAAATAAAAACATTTCAGTAGGCCACAAGAAAGTTTGCCGAACAATGTTAAGTTGTGTTTTAACATTAGCTAGCTACTTATTCTATGCTGGGAATATGGGGAACTGAGAGACCCCGGAACAATAAACATCGAAAATAATAATAATAATCGTGATTGACAAATGAAACGTTTGAGGAAAAATACAATACAGAGAAGTTACATACAGCAGTGTTAATTTTGACAGCAAATGAATGATATATGCATTCTTTATAACAACGTACATACATAATTCTTTATTCTTTCAAGCAGACAATTATTTGGATGAATTAAATATAATTAATCCTTATTAAAGCTATTAAGAAACAGTAAATGCTTTTCTCTTTTTTCTTTTGTTGCTTGATCAAAATTAATGACACAGACCGCATTATGTTTATTGCCACTGTCACTTTAAGACATCGGCTCATGTCCAATGACATGCGGATACGATTGCACTGTTGCACACCCGATTCAACTGTTTAAGACATAACCGACATAGTTTACATGAATACTCTCCAAACCGGACATTTAGACATAATGTTCTGTGTATTTGTCCATTCAGACACGAAAGAGAGCTCAGTGCAGTACCCGCGCGCTGTATAGGTGAATATGTGCATGGCTCCACGCTACGGGTTGGTTTACATGTTTAACATTTTATGAGACCGTGGGGTAGATCAGCACATTACAGTACAAATGTGTGCATCTACCACACACGCAGGACATCAGTTCTGACTGGATCGCTTCCCAGATCGACACTATCTAACATTTTCATCTAGTTTTTATTCGTTGACGAAAATGTAAATAGATTTTCGTCATAGTTTCTGTCATTCAAAACTAGGTTTTATTTAGGTAGCGTCTCGTTTTCGTCAGTGAAAAATGTCGTTGAAGAAAAGTTATTATTTTAGTCAATGAAATGAACACTGACATCCAACACAATTTTTAAGACCCAGACATCAAAATTCAAGACTTTTTAAGGTATTATTTCCAAACTCATAAATTCAATGCTTTTAAGGCTTTTTAAGACCCAAACCCTGTTTGATACATTAATTTGTAAGGTCTCTAAATTATTAACACGATCAAAGATTTGCTGAAAATCTTGTTGCGCATAATATACTACATGTCTTTTGCCCTTTTTTACTTTAGAAAGTAAAAGGCCTTTTAGTATAATTCTTATGGTACATGGCTTTTTGCTGTGAAATCGGTAATGATGAGTAAACGTAAGAATAACTTTTACATTGTTAGTAATATTTCAAAGTGAAAATTTACTGGACTTAAGCAACTTGTTTACTTGAGTATCCATACATAATGTTTTAGAAAAATGTTAAAATATATCAAATATGATACTACAGGTTTTTGAGGAATGTTTGTTTGTACATCTCTCAATCATCATCTTATTGTATTACCTTATAGGTTTGTCCCCCACAATTTAACTACAGAGCTTTGATAATAAAAATAAGCATTTAAATATCATCTTACTAAGACATATTATTGTGAGATATATAGTAAGTGAAAACTGATATTATTATGCATTTTATGTAGAAGTCTGCTATTCTGCTGTAAAAATGTCATTGATTTACATTACAATCAATCAGAATTGTATCCTAGTTTTTTGACATATAAAAAACATCTGCGCCAAATTGCATAGTTTGGGGCTCTTTAGAAAATTGACTCCATATTATCTCTATATCATACTATATAAGGGTCATAAACGCCTGATTTATCAAATATGATACAAAACTTTAGACCCATAAGTACTAAAAAAAATAAAAATAATAATTAATCAACAGGTTCAATAATAAACTGTTCCATTAAACAGAGCGTATGTAGCGTGTGTCAAAAAATCTGTACTGACCCCAGTTCTGTAGCCTCCTCCCTGACAACTGTGTCCATTTGGGCTTGGGAGCTCTGTACACCTTACAAAAGAGACACAGGCCAGAGTGTAAACTACTGATGACATGTTATGTAGGTGTAGAAAGTAGGATTGCAGGCAGTCCAAACCATTTAAAAGTCCTACCTGCTGCAACAGATACTCCTCCTCTGTCTCCGTTATAAAATTTGGAATATAATAAATAGTTGGAGGAGCCTAAGTATTAACATTGAGTAAAATATTAAATAAAAACAATAATATGCATTCATTCAAACATTACATTCATGACAAATCTCAACGCTTACCTCTTTCACAATGAATTTGTCCAGGTCAGTAGCAATGTTACATGGATTTGCCATCGATCTTGTGAATATTTTACCATCGCAGATTTATTGGCAATGCAAGCAAACGACTGTCATTACACAAGTATCTAAACACACGTTCTTCAAAAGCAACTACGTCTAAACATAAGATGACAGACATAAAGAACGTAATTAATGTTTAATGTTTACAGTGGCATCTAAGTTTTAAATCACTGAACTGTTGCCGACTGCGCAGAATGTGTTTGCTATATTTCCTCGCGTACTCTCGTGTCGTGACTAAAACAACACGTGACTTCACCGTCGCCGCCTGGAGGTTCGGAGAGGTAGTGCGCATTCAGAGGAGGGCGCTGTGACCATTGAAATGAATCGCCAAGAATGTACGCATAGAGCATAAATCTTCTCAATAGAAGACCATGATGTTTTAGTGAAGGAAGTACACAAACATCTCCAGACACTAAAGACAAAAAAATATAAATATATTTATTTACAAAACCAAATCAGAATCAGAAAGAGCTTTATTGCCAAGTGTGCGTGCATACACCATGAATTTTTCTTGGTACTGAAGCTTCCAGCGCACATATACAAATACAATAAGAAACATAGTAATACAAATTCTAAGAATAAAAATATAAAAATAGTATAAAAGTATAAGGTCACAGTTGGGTTTAATCAGAATAAACATTTACAGATTATAAACATATTTACAGTATTTTAAATATGAATAAATATAAATATCACCTGAGTTTAGAAGATATTGCACTTACAGGCATATGCCTTGGGAGGTATGATAACTGTTCAGGAGGGAGATGGCCTGTGGGAAGAAACTGTTCCTGTGCCTAGATGTTCTAGTGGCGAGTGATCCGAGTCGCTTTCTTGATGGTAACAGTTCAAATAGGTTATGTCCAGGGTGAGTGGAGTCTGTGAGGATTTTACCTGCCCTCTTCCTAACTCTGGAAGAGTACAGGTCATTGATGGTGGGCAGGGGAGTACCAACAATCCTTTCAGCAGTCTGTCTGTTGTAGTCTCCTGATTTCTGATTTGGTAGCTGAACCAAACCAGACAGTGATGGAAGTGCATAAAACAGACTCGATGACGGCTAAGTAGAACTGAATCAGCTGTTTTAATTTTAAATACAGCAATTTTAAATACATTCGTTAATAAAATTAGATAGCCAGAGATGTTTTGCTTATAAGTAAAGTGATGAAAGGATCATGAAACACTTGCATTTGTGTTTGTAACTATAGGGACTACCCTTCTCCCCCATTCCAGCTGAAATACCACGCTCCTTCTCGATCGCTTTTTTCCTCTCTTTTTCTCCCAACTCCCAATTTGAGCCTGCAGCGCTGCAGCTCCGGTTTCCATGGCAACGGCAGAGCAAGAGCCACATCTTGAATCAGCCATGGTTTCCTTCATTAATAGTTATTGATCAGGTGTGATAATGCTAACAACATCAACTCCAGGAGCACAGCGCGGACTGCATAAGCCTTCATCACTCTTGACCACTGCAAGCAGAGAGGAACAGACCAGCATGTAAATGGGGAAACCGGCCACTGCAGTGTGTGCTGCATAAACTGAGCGAGACCAACAACTGTGAAACACATCATAAAAATCTGAAGCACAATAAACGTCATGTACTCCTTGTCTTTAACCCAAGTCCATAGTGAGTTGGTGTTTTAACGGATTGTGTTGCTCAGAGATTCATGCAGCATTTTAAAAATGCTTACAGTACACAACTGTTCTGATGTTATGAACCATTATGATTGAGTGTTGTAACGTGTATTTACCTGGTTGTAGTATTGCGGTTTTTGGGGAGTTTGGGTTGCCAGGGTTACGCAGAAATAGTGATGAATTCGTGACAGGAATACGCCTGTGTTCTTCTGACACACTCTCCTCAAAGCCACGCTCCACACAAAGTTGTCGCCTTGACAACATGATTTAATGATGAGATCTTCCCCTACATCTATCTTCGAAAAACAGACACATCTATAGGAGAAAGCAGCAAAGATACAGTAATCTCACAGATTATATCCTTCTCCTATGATCAGACGAGACACTGTTCTGCCATTTGAAACAGGGAAGGCTCGATTGTATTGCTCACATTTTCCCATAAGGGTCTGTTTTCATGCAATTCTGACGTCCTTGAATGTCAATGAAGGTGACAGAGCATCACATTTAAATAAGTTGCATTTACAGCTGAGCTCTCCAAATGAAACTGGACTGCTAATGGCACTAAAGTTATAAATAATTTATTTTCTATTATTATTGTGGTCTTTTAGATGCCTAATCGATGTTGCATAAACAATATTTTATTATTCACAAATCCTTAATAATGATATCTTTGAGATTTGAAGATGCTGCACACTGTAAAAACAAAGTTGCTGTAAAATTAATTTAAGTACAATAAACTTGGATGTTTAAGTAATTTCAATTTATTATAGGCTACAATAAACTGACTTAAAAATGAGTTATCTTAAAGTTATCTTGTATAACTTATTTTAACGAGTTAAAGCAAAAAACATGTTTTCGTAACTTATTGATCACACAGAACGCATTTCTCCATTCCAGTGCGCTACTTTGCATAAAAACGCAGCTCGCATGTTAAAATCATTTCAACTTTTAAAAAAAACGCATCCCGAGACCAATTGCATTTTTTCCTCATTCCACTGACCACGTCTGTCAAAGCAAAAACGCGTTCTGTGAAAGAGCCCTAATGCAGCACTGAGCTTTCCTGGGTTGCTGCTACAACGTACACGCTTGATATCCCAATGTGTCTAATGAAGTATACTGACATAAAATAGTATGTGACATGTTCAGTATTGACTGAGATGTGTAAGAAAAAATTTAAATGTTTTGTACTGCCAATAATCATGTCTTATCTGCCAATATTCTGGGCCCTCTGTATTTGTGTGTGTGTCAGCATATAAAATATGGAACAGTAGTACATTTTAAAAACTGCCACAATGCAGACAGCACACTGAATTAAGGCGAGAGCGTGAGTGCGTGGAAAAGTGATCATCCCATATACCTTCGAAGGCTTTACCCATTAGAGCTTTGGAGGGTTCAACACTTTTTAAAATCATCTTAGTGACCCCATATGGCTGCCATGATTGTTCTCCCTTCAAAGTGCCTAATCGATGCCTAATCGATGTTGCATAAACAATATTTTATTATTCACAAATCCTTAATAATGATATCTTTGAGATTTGAAGATGCTGCACACTGTTACTGGTAGTAACAGACCATCATTTATGCCGTTTGGAATGGCTGCAAGAGAGACTGATAAAGACTGTATATGACAGATAGGGTTGGGTACCGAAAAGCGGTGCCAATAGGGAACCGGTTCCGACGTAAACGGTAGTAACAGACCACTGATCTATATAGAGTAGGCTTGTTTGAGATGAGCAAAATCTGCGCAGAACCGATCACCGGTGATCAGCGCGAGATGCATGCCGGTTAGAAATTGTCCGAGTGCGGTCCGCCTTGCTCTGATGTCATGCTGACGTGTATCAAAAAGCTCTCGCGAGCGCAAGGCGCACGTGTCGGATTCTGCAGTCGCGCGCAGTTGCTGTCCACCGACTGCGCTGATCAAAAGCATGATGGGAAACGACTTGCTGACGACACAGCTTAATGTTGATTGGTTTAAACAACCGTGAGGTATTGTTCTCTTTGAAAATGTTTGATTTTAAAACTCGAATATCATGTTTTATGTGTATGTTATGTGTGAATATTCCCAAACTCTCGGACAGTGCGATCGCTATGGGTTATGCAATGTCATTTTATTATAAAAAGGAAAACACGCAAATATATATATATTAAAGAAAAATGATTGATAAACACTTATTTGGAATGGAATTTAATAACAAGTACTGTGGGTGTATTGTTCATTATATTCATTTTCATATAAAAGCAACAGAACTTAAATTACATCCAGTTTATTAGCAACACTGTGCACGAGCGTGAATCCCGTGAATCCCGCTATACCCATCATTGATCTCGCAGGTGTCAGATCCACTGCGAGAAGCGAGAACTGTCCGGCTTGCCTGCGCTTTTTTCACTCCTCCTCTCACTGCAGCCGCCTACTCTCGCCTACATTTCAGGCGAGGCAAGGCTTATCTCAAACAAGCCTAATGACTGGATAGCTAATGACGTCATAAACAGTGAAGCCACCGCGCCGCCATATTGGTATTCCCTAGTGAGCTCACGCGTTCTATTGAATCAATAGGAAATTTTATGATTTGACTGAAAAAACATTGCCTAACGAGACACAGTTTTTAAATCTAAAGTATCCATGTACATTCTCACAACGCAAACATCCTAAGCATTTAAATGGGTATTTGTTTAAAGTCGAAAATTTTTCCAATTTCTTTGCAAAAGTAATAAAAAGCTGTATGAGAACACTAGTCGGCCGTCACTGAAGAGCTATCTTCACTGGTAAGAAAAACAGTTTGATAATATTAATTATATAGTGAATGCTAAAGACCTATATTTTTGTGAATTCGTGAATATTCAGGTGAATATTGTTTAACTTAATGGCCACAAATTAATAATATCTCAGCACGTTATACTAATTTGTTCCCTCGTTTTACTATATTGTGGCCACGTTGTAATTCGTTAAATCAAAATGAGGGAGGGAATTAGTTCAACGTGTCCACGATTTATTAAAACGAGGGAACAAAGTCGTCTTAACAAGGAATTATTTAGATCAGTGGACAGGGCGCATAAGAACGAGCAGAGAAAGAGAGCCCTGGCCGCGCGCGCGCACTCTGAGCCTTGAAGGCGGTGAGCCTTCAACGAGGTCGGAAGACCGATTGTGTTTTATAGATTAGTAGTTTGTTCATATAAAGTGTTTGCTTAGCAAGTACATGTTCAGAAAATGCATAATACAAATTGTATGGGTTAATGTAACGGTAAACGGACTCTGCACAAAGCTCTTTTGAAGCTGTTAAATGGTGTCGCTATTGGACACTTAATTGTGATTATTCCTGCTCTGATGTTTCTTACAGGCTAACTTACTGTTGACTGTTTTATCGTTGCTTGTTAAAGAAGCAGCAGCATTACCGTTACTCTTGCCTCGGAGAAAACAACACGGGCATAGCGACAATTCTGCATATAAATAACTACTTATATGGCTTGAATTACAACCTGTGTATGGCAAGCCGTTTTAACTTTTATTCATTTCCAGGATATGAATTCTTGATATCAACAATTCAATTTTCACTAGTTAAAATTATAGTTATTGATATCAGGAATTAGATTTATACTAGTAACAATGGCAATTTGTGATATCAGAAATTACATTTCCACTAGTAACAATGCTAATTCTTGATATCAACAATTACATTTTTACTAGTTAAAATGCTCATTCTAGATATCAAGAATTGTATTTCAACTAGTAAAAACTATAATTCTTGATATCTGTAATTGTATTTTCACTAGTGAAATGTCACCATAGGCTGCCATTCAAAATCAATTGTTGATATCAAGAATTGATTTCTTACTAGTTGCAATTCCAATTTCACATATCAGAAATACAATTCTTACTAGTAAAAACCTTTATTTTTGATATCAAGAATTCAATTGTCACTAGTTGAAATGTCTAGTCTTGATATCAACAATTGAATTGTTACTAGTAACAATGTTCATTTTTGATATCAATAATTCCATTTTCACTAGTGACAATGTTAATTTCTGATATCATGAATGTGATTGTTACTAATAAGAAAGCCATTTTAGATATCTGAAATTATATTGATATCAGAAATACATTTTCAGATATCAAAAATGAACATTTTTACTAGTAGCAATTAAATTGTTGATATCAAGAATAGACATTTCAACCAGTGACAATTGAATTATTGATATCAGGAATTCACATTCTTACTAGTAACAATGTAATTATTGATATCAAAAATTATATTTCTACTAGTAAGAAATCAATTGTTGATATCAACAATTAATTTTGAATGGCAGCCTATGGTGACATTTCACTAGTGAAAATACAATTACAGATATCAAGAATTCAATTGTTGATATCAAGAATCTAATTGTTGATATCAAGAATTAAATTGTTGATATCAAGAATTAGATTGTTGATATCAATAATTAAATTGTTGATATCAAAAATGTAATTGTTGATATCACAAATGTAATTGTTGATCTCAATAATTCATATCCTGGAAATGAATAAAAGTTGAAACGGCTTGCTATACCTGTGGCAGTTTTTCTACGTCGTTTTGTGAACGTCGTTTTACACTTGTATGCTGCTCAGCGTTTGGTTCATCTTTAAAGTGCCGTCGGGCCTACCAATCTCTGTATAACGGGCGTTGAAGCCCTCTGCTGGTAGGGAATCGTAAGATGGCCGCTCGAACACTTCCGGTGGCTTCACTGCCTGATGGCAGTTTAGAACGTCATGAGCTATCCAGTCATTATATAGATCAGTGAACCAGACCGAATAAGAACGAAAATTTCGGTGCCTGACTCTCTGTGTCATAAGGCTTACACACGCAAGGTCTCTCGCTCTCTCCCTCTCCGCCGTGCGCGCACTATACGGTTTGGAGCAGTCTGTTCTGTCTCGCATGCGCGCTCTTGCTCGCTCGGTCTAGATTCCGAGGGATTTTAACTAATTTGCGGGCATCAGGGAGCCGTTATCAATATGCGGGAGACTCCCGGAACGTCTGCTGATAGCGAGGGGATTAATGAAGATGCCGAAGACAAAACGCTCCAAGGTTTGGCTGCATTTTACGTGTCAGAACGCCCTCTGGGTGTGCCGATTGTCTGAAGCCCATATAGAATCACACCAATTCATTTGCTGATGGCGTGGGCGCCGCCTCGACGCTCTTACGTCGTCATATTATATTAGCGCGCGCATCATCTGCTCCTCAGATTTCTCTGCCGAAAAAGGAAGCTTGTTGGCAGCGCGAGGAGCTTGGCAGCGAACGCAGCGTCTCGTTCCCTATTCAGAGAACATAGGTTACAGCAGTAACCAGAGACGTTCTCTTTCATAGGTTCACTCAACGCTGCGTAGCTAAGACGCAGTGGGAACGAAATACCAAACTCGCCAAGCTAAGCGCTGCATAACTAGTACAACGACCAGATAACTTACATTACTGGTTCAAGCATACAAAACATGGGAACCTGGAGCCATGTCGAGATTAGATTACCCTGGTAGTAATCTCTAATCTCCAGTATTATTACATTGTTTGATACAATATTGTTTTATTTGATATTATGTAAATGTGATTTTTTTTATGTTGGTTTATTTATTATTACCATATGTTACTTATATTTATATTGTTTAAAGATTTAAGTTAATATTGTGTCCAGTTTGGCCCTGTAAATGAAAGGGTATTATTTTTTTGACACAGTGTGTGCAGTTTCTTTTTCTTAAGTACCGTTTCAAGAACCGTTTAAGCACCGGAACCGTTTAAAAAATACCGTTAGGTACTGGTATCGGATAAAACCCAACCGATAACCAACCCTATGTAAATGTGATTTTTTTTTAATATTGGTTTATTTATTATTACCATAGGTTACTTGTATTTATATTGTTTAAAGATTTAAGTTAATATTGTGTCCAGTTTGGCCCTGTAGATGAAAGGGTATTATTTTTTTGACAAAGTGTGTGCGGTTTCTTTTTCTTAAGTACCGTTTCAAGAACCGTTTAAGCACCCGAACCGTTTAAAAAATACCGAGTAGGTACTGGTATGGGATAAAACCCAACCGCTACCCAACCCTAATGACAGATGGTTGTGGAATCAACATAATGATTATTTGTTGCTGTTTCCAGTTTCCAAAAATCATCTTTACAAAAAATTAAATAAAAAATTCTTAACACAGATATGCAGAATTAAAAGAATTCATCTTCTTAAAAAAAAAAAACACCACCACCTTGACACCCAACCAATTAAACCATTTTCCAATACAACAGGTGTTGAAATATCAACAAGTTTAAAAATTCATGTCTGCGAAACATTACACTCTCTAGTAGGTCACTTTTCTGTCACAGATAGCAGGTGCCTGATTTATCGGGTGAATAAGACATGCTTTTAATGAGGTGTTGTGTGCAGAGAAAGGATGTACTTGTCTCCTGTGGGACCTATGAAGTCATTGTACAAGACATAGTAAAATAACACATCGGCATATGTGAGTTTGAGCCCTCACACTTTGGCATTAGGCTACCAACCTTTTACATTCATTTTGTCTGCATCATGGACATTTCTGCATGTAGAAAAATATTGACTTAACATTACATATCTTGTTTCAAAATACATGCTGCTGTGAGACCAAATGCCTATCCAAAAGTAGGCTATTAATGACTGAAGTTCTGAAGGACTGGAAACACTGGGATCCTTAACTAAATTTCATCATGATGATCCCCTATGATCTTTTATTTTCTTCATACATTTGGATTTAATAAGTTGTCATGAGCCTTGTGCAGAGAAAATGAGCCCTTGGGTCTGTTGTAATGAAATGTGCCATACTAAACACCAACAAAAAAACAATTGATTTTATGACCCACAGAGGTAGTACCTCTGGGCCTCTAAATTAATTTTAGTTGTCCAGTGATGTCCCACTAGATGACAACCAGGCCTATTTGGTTAGTAGTCTAACTAGGAATAGCCTAATAATAATTATTAAAATAAAAATGCAGCATACATGCAGTTATATAGTCATTACAATTTAAGTCTTATCATAACTGGTAAAACCTTAAAGAAAAAGAAAGAAAACATCAGTATTTTTATTTTCTTTTGACAATGCTCAATTTCACTCAATATTACTATTAAGTACTATGGTAATGCCGTAAATGAGTCCTACCTGTCCCAATAAAAGTATTGTTTAGTGTAAAACATGTTGAAGATTAGTTGACAGGCAATCAATTCATTAAATGATAAGCTATTTCCTTACAAAAGCAGTTTGTTCAGCGTAGTGAAGTCTCTTCTCCATTCACATCCATTAACAAAAAATGGTTCCGTTACGATTTTTTGGCAAAAGGTTGCAGGCTTGTCTTCTAGAGCTTTGATTGGACCCTTTTCACATTTCTTAATAGTTGGGTACATTTCTATAGCGGTGAATGAGAGACTACTTTAATATATTTTTCCCATGTGCTCAAATAACAAAGGAAAAACTCCAAAATAATGTTTTCACAACTTTCAAACAGAGGAAAAATAGAGAGAGATTGATAACGTCTGAGCTCAGGGAAGAGTCAAATCCGCTTAACTTGACGGTCCTTTTTTCTTTCTTATTTGAAGCGCTAGAAAGTCAGTTGATTGGTTCATCCTAAACGATCGATTGTCAGGTTTATTATAGTGAATTGATTTATCCTAAACGGGCAGCTTTATTCTATGTCAGTTTGTAAATTCCGATAGTGAATTCTTCACACACTCGCACTTGGAAAAAGCCCAATGCATTCTATGAAGAGCGATTCAATAATTCGAGTCACTGGCCTGTGTAGCTACCGTTTTCCCCTCAGTTATGTAAATTAGGCTGTTTTTGTTGTAGGCTATTTAGTGCAAGTGTGATAGTCTTGCCCTTATTAAGATTTTTCATACATTAATTGAATAGCTACTGTTTAAATTAGATTATTATTGAAGGTGCAATAGGTGATCTGGGAAATGCTAACTTTAGCCTGCTAGCATTTAAAGCATACGACCCCACCCTCCCTGCAAATCGCCGTCCAAAGCCACACCTCCTTCAAAACACATGAACGTTGCACACATAGACATCATATTTTGGTTGCACAGACCAGAAGCGAGACGACCAGAAACAACGTTATAGGATCACATCATGTATCATTCACTGGTGAGAAGACTTTACAGTACAGTGAGGGGAGAAGCAACGCGCTTGCTTGCATACATAAGTATGTGACTGTGAAAAGACTGCAGTTCAGAAGTTGACATAAAGGGAAGAACGCACTGTATTTCAGCTTTATTTAATATGCGATTTCAGGACACAGCGGCAACACACTCGAATCTCACTGAATTATCTGCATAGGGCAACGTCAGCGGTACATAGAACTACTGTCTGACCTGAAATGTAGGTAGCCTACTTGCCACTTGTTGTCGGTTCAGATGGAAATGTTGTTCGGTTGTCGCTGTTTGCCTGCTATCTTCGCTTTGGCTGCACGGTGTACGTGAAATGTGCTGATGACGTATGATGTCTGAGTGAACAGGCCGCGCAGTGGTATGCAAATACACCTTGATTGACAGGGAACACATGGTATCGTTTCTTTCAGACCGAATGCAATGATTGAACGAACATTTTATGGTCCCATGCCTTCAACAGACGATAAATATTTATAAAAATACATTTAGACCGGTTAACATTGATTGCTATCAGGATATACAAGGAGATGTTCAACCAGCTTAACATTTTTTTTTCACCTATTGCACCATTAATTAGGCCTATATCAGTTTTATTTATAAAGTAAGCTTAAATTCAGCTATAGCTATTTTTTTGTTTGTAGCTTGTAGCTTATCTAACTGTATTTGCAAAACAGTTGCTTGACTGAACTGTAGCGTAACTAATACAAATTATAAGTTTGGCAAGATAGGTTTCAATGCCTCCCTCCCCAACACTGCAGAATACACAATCCGTATCTGAAATGTGTGTTCATCATAGGCTTATATAGCAGGCTGGCACACTGCAATCCACTTTAAAATCTATAACCACTGAGGTCTAGAATTAATGGCATTGGGAAACATTCTTTTGATTCGTTATTTACAGGCATAATCAAGGAAACATACCACGTATGAGGATCCACAGTAATTTACAGCGGACTCACTGCCATGGCAACTGCTGGGGCGGTAGAGAACAAGTGATCACCTTAAATTCTTACCTCACAGATAGCTCTTCATTATTATATTACAGATTTGGTAAAGCTCAAATAGATGAGAAAATGTAATTAATAACAATAATAGTGAAATTGAGAGACACTTTTAACTGGTTTCTTTTATTATCATATTATATGTATAAAATAGAAAATCCCTTTACAAACCTCAATCTTGATATTTATTTTCAATTTCTTTTTTATTTTCAATATCCTACTAAATATGTACTATTTAGTGTTAGAAATGTGTAATTTCTAATAACAAGAGAGAAGATCTAGGAATAGTTAGGTTTGGCATTGAGCAGATATGCGTGTGTTGAAGAGGAGGGTTTGTTTGAGCAGGAAACAGGACATTTGAGGTTTAGTTGTAAGAGGTATCCAAGGCAAGGTAGCCACTTCAGCTCAGCAGTACCTAAATAAAAACTTACATCATTCACATAGTCCCTCCTGATACTGCGTATTGCCTAAATTTATTAAACTCAGCCTTTAACAGCCATACAGTTGTTTTCTGGGTTATAATTTGTTTGTTAGCTCATTACATAAACGTTGTTTATGCATTTCTTGTTCTTTATGAGTCTCAAGCACACACACGTTTTGGCTTTTAGCGACCTAACAGCGTCACAGGCAGGCATTATGATTCATACTGATCTTGCCATTCATCATAATGACACTTCAACCATGCTGTCAAGCTGCTGCACTGCAGGACTGTACTGCTTCCACATCATCACCACAAACAACTGTGTGTGTGTGTGTGTGTGTGAGAGAGAGAGAGAGAGGGGGGGAGAGGGAGGGGGAGGGGGGCTTTAAAAGCAGTTGGTTTTGGCTTTGCTGCGCATGCAGTATGCTATGTGAGATTTGGATGGTTAAATGGATAAATTATTTGTTTGCGTGCAGTATGTTGGTTTAATACACAACCATCCTCAACTCCTACAAATTTTTATATATATATATATATATATATATATATATATATATATATATATATATATATAGTATATCTATATAATTTAAAAAATAATTTAAATGGACAACATAAACCATAATTCAGTAATTCCAAACCAGGTGCAATTGGTACAATTGCTTTGTTAGAACCTATAGAACAGACAACTGTTAAAAGACAACTAAAAGCATTATATAAATTAAATTATTATTTTTATTTATTTATTAAAAACTGTTCAAAACAAGTATAAAATAACCCTATTTTCCCGAGAGAAAACTGTGTGAAATCTGTGTAGGTTTTATACATTTAGATGACAGAATATGCTGCTTTGTGAGGCTGTTTTTACTCATTAATTGTTCCTTTTTTAACTTTAATAATATTAGTGACCATAGTAATATTAAAAAGATTTTGTGTCTTGTGTCCTTGTGTCATTCCAAACCTGTATTCCTTTCACTGCGGAACCCACACACACACACACAAACAAAAATATATTTTGAAGAATGTTGACAATGCAATCTTATTTTGTGAAGAAAGTCCTACAGGTTTGGACTGATATGAGGGAGAGAACAGTATGACAGAATTTTAATTTTTCTGAACTATCCCTTTAATGATAATACTAAATTAAATAGATTTAGGGATACTTGAATATGTGGAGTACCTAAGAAAGAAACTGTTGGGAAACACTGTTAATTAACTGAGAACAAACTTTTCAGAGGTTTCTGCAATTTATTTTCCATTCCTCTAAACTGAACAGAACGTACAGTTTTGAAAATCAAAAATAACACCTTTCACTTTCAAAGCACTTCAGCTTCACACACAGTTGGCAATTACAATGGTAATAAGAGTGTCTGTGTGTCATTATAGACACTCACAAACAAACACCCATGCAAAGGCTCTCCCTCACACACACACACACACACACACACACACACGGGAATGTAGTAGGAATGCAGGACAGATAACACACACACACACACACACACAAACACTCTCCTTCTGACCTCTCCTCCCCAAAATGAACAGAAATACAAAAATAAACACACTTTAAAAAATTACAACTCATTTACAAACACCAAAGGAGGAAAATAATAAAAACACAACAGGAAAAACAACAATATATCTGTCAAAGTTTTCCATGTTAAAAACAGGTTGCTTGGTTCAGGTTTGCATCCAGTAGAAGGTTACACTGTGTGTGTTTGTGATGGGACCTAATGCTCAGTAAAGTGCATTTGATGCATCAGCAGACAGGAAGAGAGAGAAATGAATTTGGGTGCTAATGTGGCTCTGGGCCTTCCTAACACTGACAGATATGATCGAGCTACATGAACTTAACAACCTCCGCCGTAAACATCACACCTAAAAGACATTTAACATTGAAATAACATTTTGTTTCAGTTTATGCAAATGTAAATACATTCATAAATTACATGTGGGGTTAGGAGAATCAAGCTGAGAAACTAGAGAAGTCTGAAAGCGATGAACGCAACTCCTCGTATGAATAAACACGACCGTAGCCAAAAAACTGAACTCATATGACGTTTCCATGCATGGGTATGTTCCCCTGAAATTAGAAGCAGGGAGATGGAGTCTCACACGTAAGTACGAACACATTCCGCCGTCGTAAACTGGAATCCTCTCGCTTTTATGAATTCCTGATTTGACTCCAGTTCCCATGGTTATGCTGCAGTTCTTAGGCCTATGTGTATTGGCCTTTAGAAGACCACACCCATCTGACCGAGAAAAACAGTAGCGGCACAAACCAGAGAAAAACAAATGAAGTGGTAGAAAGAAAGAGCGCTCCGTTTGTGACACATGCAGAAGTGTGTCTCGGAGCGACACAAGACGCTTATTTTTTTAAATGTTTGTCTGTTTTGATTTCCCACCCCTCAATAATTCACTTGGATATCATGCAATAGAGACGTGCAAAAAGATAACACCTAAATCCACAAAACACACTTTCATAAATGGCTGTGTTATGAATGCGTATAACATGTGTATGCCTACTCCATGCCGACCTACAGACACAATATGACTTAAAAGCAGTGCGGAAGCCACAGGTCAAACGAATGCACAGGATGCCTCTACTGAGTGCATTAAAACCATATGGATGCATAAAACAATTTTTTCTCTTAGTCTATGCAGCTTATGGGGTCAAAACAATTCTAACGTTGCGCTATGTCTTTTTTTGTTCCTTCGCTGATTATCTTTTCATTGGAACTAAAAGATATTGATTAATTGGCACTTGTTCAATGCTTCTAAATAAGTTATCAATATCTAACGTTTCATCACACACCTACATGTCGAGAAGCAGTGAAGGTCTAGTTTGGCACAGGTTGACTATTATTACTGCGTCTATGTAATTAATATTGATACACCTCGTTTATACCCCTGTCGAAAAAACGAGCACAATCCTAATCAACAGACCAGACGTTTTTTTTCTCAACTAAAATATTTCTGTATATTTCACTTATCAAATAGCAGCATTTTTTACTTTTTTTTAAACTTACGGTATTACAAAAAAGTACATGTAAACCTATTAATTCAAAATTCGTAGTAAATCCAAAGGCTCATACAACAGACATAACAAAACACAAAACTTGACAACATGCTACAATATTGCTTCCAATAGTTCTTTACATTTTAAGTTGATCTAAAATTATCAATGACGTAGATATGGACACCAGCACTCCAAAGAGAGCAACTCTAATGCACAAACAAATTGCAAAGCTAATCTTAACCAGGCTTGATTGGCACTTTCATCATCCACACGAGTATAACGGATAATCACACACTGAAACCAACAGTGCAAGACTGCATTTAGACCACAAACTAGAGGAACTACACCAAAATACACAAAGAACATGAGACGCGACGGATTCCACAGTTTCATTTTTTTTTTTTAAAATGAAGGAAAAATGCAGAAATGATCTTCGATAGTTCTCAGAGAGAGGAAAGAGAACAGAGCACAAACGATGGTGACATCATCGTTTGAGTTTGAGGTGGCTATCACATCCATCTCCCTTAGGTTATAGTTTTTTTGTTTGTTTGTTTTTTTTAACCAGAGTTCTTTTCTCTGGGTTTACACCTCTATGTTCTCGCAGAGCACAGATTCCCTGTTCTAGCTAGTTTACGGTAGAATACTGAATCAATCAGGCAGAGAACACGAGAATCTGATCACATGTATTAATGTTAGACTGTGTCGTGTATTAGTCCAGAGGTACGGTGTTCGCGACATGGCAGAATACCCATCAGCCGCTGTGGAGACACACACACCCTCTGTGATAAACACACTCACACACAACACATCCGTGGCGACCGGCAGCCTGGAGGGGAAGAAAGCGAAAGGGAAAAGGAGAGACAACAGAAAGTGGGAAAAGTGGTGACAGAGCAAGACATGTGGGGGTCTAAGTCAGAGCACAGAAAAAGGAAGAAAAAGAGGTAGTGCAAAGACAGAGGGAGGACATGGAGAGAGTGAGAGACAGAATTAACCCTAATGTCATGAGGATCAACAAATTTGAACTGTTTTACTACAAATATAAATTACATCTTTGACTATTATCATATTACCCTCATATTGCTGCACCAAGTGCTTGTGCTTCTAAAATCAGGTACAGTTTGATCTCCAAACAGTATTGAACAACAATTTATACTTTGAGAACTTGATATCTCACGGCTGGTACTGAAATACAGTAACTAGTTTGGAAGTAGATTAACTGAGTGTATGGTATGTTAAACTTTGAATGGCATTTAAACAGCAATCATGAGAGATGTGGAAATGTTAATATTCCTCACAATTATGCAATGGATATAAATAGGTTACTCTCTCACCCCCTCTCTCTCTCTTTCCTTCTTTTTCTACGTTTCCGCTTTGCCTCTAGCGAGTAGATTAGAGGCCTGGTAGTTGGAGGGAGATGATGAATGACTTTTAGAGTGTGCATGTAGGTCAGCAGTAGATTGGGCTGTGCAGTGTTGTTATATATAGAAGTCCAGGGTTCAAATGGAGATCTGCTAATTAATGACAGGTCTGGGCGCCGCGGGGGGAATCGGACCCTCGATGACCTCTGGTTTGGCGAAAGAGCAAGGTAAACTACAGGTAGACGTTCCTACAGCGGAGCCGCTTGGCCCGTGTTCTTGTGCTCGCTTGGTTTCATTGCTTAATTCCGTCATGCCGTGTCTCAGTGGACGCACTCTCGATGGTGTGAAATATGTACAGTACATTCCATAGTTGCGATGGCGTCGGGCCGCTGGATTCACAGTGTGGTTCAGAGACGATTGCTCGCCCTGTACGGGAGCTCCTGCTCACTCTCCATGCAAGAGCCAATTGCTGGCAAGACCGAAAATGCTGTTAGCAGCAAACGTTTTGATGCAGTCTACAACTGTGGAATTAACTAATGAGTAACTATCACAATGTTCTGTGCAACTGTTGACCTGTTGATCAGTGAAAAAGGTGGAGGGGCTCGTGAAACTCTCCAGCAATGGTTTAGAAATGTTGGGCAAACGGAGCTGTGCGTCTGACGCTACGGCCTGCAGTTTGGTTTCTCAAAGGAAGCAGAATTATGATTAGTTAGCCTGCAAGAGTTTGCCTCGTAGTGACACTGCTTTACAGAAGAAGGCTGAAGGTCGACAGTAGTATCCTCCGGCCTTCAAATAAGTTCAGACAGGTTACAAAAACTGTGTGTCATTTTATTCTCTCGTCCACTACCTCAACCGCACCTCTGCTGCCATCCTGCCAAACTGCGATGTGAACGAGGTGGAATCTGTAATGCACCCAAGACTTTGCTGCACTGCATACAAACTGGAAATCTTTCTCCTTCTTCACAAACATGAGGTATGACAACCTGAGCTCCTTTCAAACAAAACAGGCATGGACATTGCCTGGCTCCTCCAATCAGGGGAAGAGGAGGAGTTAAGAGGTACATCTGTCTAAACAGGTCCAATTATTTTTCAAGTTCAGGATTCTAAGGACTTCAATTCCTTGGTAGTGTGTCCAAAGTTTTTCTGTAGTAAGAGTTAAAAGTCAGTGAGACAAAACAGGCTTTTAAGATCCTACTGTCTCTTCTCTAGCAGGATCTTTTGAATATGCACTCGCTCTCAGTCTCGTGAGTAAATTGCAAAATGCCCCCTAATAATTCACAAGGGCTCCCGAGAAACTCCCATAAATACTAAAATCAGTATATATGACAACAAAATCTCTTCAAATGTGTTTTCTTATAGCACCAAATTGGGATCCTGTGACTAAACTGCACTTGTATGTATGCGTTACATTCCAGTTCTCTAATGCAGAGTATCTGAACTTTGACGTATGATGTCTGTCTCTGTCTGTCTGTGGCTGAAGATTAGCTATCTACTTTTGACAGCATCTCAATTTGATACTCTATTTACATATAAAAAACGCCAACAATATCAGGAAGTCTATACATTCAGGTCAACCTGGAATCACAGGTTTGAGTAAATCTAAAAGAGACTGAGTGTGAACTGACCATAATGGAGAAAAATCACAGAGATATTAGTAATGTGATGCAGATCAAAAGCTTTCAGCAAGTGTTTTGGATTAAGTCTCAGTTGAAAACAATAAGGGGGGAACCAAGAGTACCTATGGAAATGGTTCACAGGTATGTTTGTTTTCACTTCAGGCCTACACTTGTGGAGACTGAATTTACTGATATCAAAAGGGGGACCACTTCAAACTTCAATTCTCCTTGCTCAGGGTGTGGATCCGGTATGAACTAAACTGTGAGGGTTTAGCAATGAAAGCCAAAAAACAAACAAACATAGAATTCAAAAGACCCTGGCTAAGAGAGAGGAAGTGAGGTTTGAGCTGCTCCTCCTCCTCTGAGTGCCCCAGGGCACATTACTCTGACCTACACAACGTAACAACTTTAAAAATACAGCAGAATTTCAATCACAAAATAGCTCTTCCCACTCAGATTATCGATCCACAGTTCCATCAGATATTTTTTTCATTTGTTTTATAATTGTCCTTATTTTGTGTTTAAATATTTGGACGCGTTTCTTGCTCCAACTCATCCCGTTTGCCATCGATTTCATTCATTCAGTCATCTATCAATTCTCTCTGGTTTCCTTCGCTTTCGTCGTTCCCCTCCCCACTCCAGTCCATCCCTAGCCCACCTTCTGAGGGTTGGTGGCACGTACGCCTTGCTCGTACGTGATTCGCTGGCTGATGAGATACTGGGCGGCCTGTGTCGCTGCCGGCGACCCCGTAATGGTCACCTTGCGATTTCGTGTGCCTGGAATGAACTCTCCCTTTTTGGAGATCTGAATTCGTGCCCCAGTCAGCTCCTGATACTCCACCAAAGTCTTGCCGCCTTTTCCCAAGATGGCACCGACCAAGTTCTCGGGCACAGCGATCTCCACCACCTCTTTTCCACCTTCTGCCAGCTTCTCTGTGCCCAGCAGAGATGATGCCACTAGCGGTGATGAGGGATTCAGATACCCATTAGAAGCCCCTGTGGCGGCCGCTAGAGACCCCAGCGTGAAGCCTCCTAAACTAGGTCCGACAGGGTGACCGCCCCCTCCAGAGGCCTCACTGGCATATGTAGCAAGCAGATTGGCGGCAGCTGCAGCCGCTGGATTGGCGCTAGCCGCAACGGCAGCGAGCACCCCAGATGCGGCGGCCGGGTTAAGGCCAAGCCCCAGTGTATTGGTATTGTAGCCGTAACTGGCCAGAGTGTTCAGGGCAGACGTAATGGCAAGCAGATCATTACCGGAAAGACTTGACATAGCCGTAGGGAACCCACCCATGCCTGCAAGACCCGCCTGGCCAAGGAGTGTGGAGGCTGTAGCTGCTGCGGCGGCGTTGGGTAACACCTCTGTAGAGTTGGCAAAAGGGGATCCTGTCGGGTTGGAGTTGGCCACAGGGCCGGTGATGTTGGAGTAACTGATATTCAGACAACTGCTGCTCTGTGGGTCCTCCTGGATCTTCTGGACAATGATCTCCACTGCTTTGCGGTTCTGCTCTGGCTCCCCGCTCACTGTCACAACGCGCTCCTGCAGATTGATGCCCTCAGGCTTCTGAGAAAGCTGTACCCAGGCTCCTGACTGCTCCATCACAGCCTTAACTGTTGCCCCACCCTTACCGATGATGAGTCCTGCTGTGCTGTTGGGCACGATCAGTTTAGCCTGTGGAGGAGGGGAAGTGTCACTTTGATTGAGGAACAGAATTACATGCATGAGACTGCATACAGCCCCAAAAATAGATGCTGCAATAAGCTCAAATGCATCTGTGCTGGTTAAATAGATGTTTGTTTTCTGTCCACACTTGCACAGTAAAAAATGTTCGCAATATATTAAAGAGTGTTACTTTTACAATATCTAACCCTGCGTGCTCGTATGTTTAAGAGTGTATAATAGTGTATGTGTGACACTGTAAGGTCTGGCTTATAAGTCAGTGCTTATTTCAGCCATTTGTTGATCCCCGGTCTTACATTGCAGCTGCTCGCTCTCACTCCCTCTCTGTTTCTCATTCTGCAAAGATCAAGCAGGTAAAAATAACCCACTGCTCTCACACTTTGCTGCCCCTCTCAGCCACTCTTTCCCTGGGGAACAACCACCAGCCTGCCCTGCCCTCTCCCTCCTCTGGGCTGGTATATTTTCCTGTCTTCATTGTTGCTTATCACTGTCAGATAGCTGACAGTAAGTACATTTGCATGCACCTTAGAAATTGATTTCATTTGGACTAAAATAATTCACCTTTTTGAAATGTAAACGCTCTTGTACACATCCAAACTGCTTGACTAATTGTAACTGCACATGAAAAAAGTACTTATTGTCTTTGCTGTCATTCTATTAGCAAAATCATAATATTACAAATATTATGAACTAAGTTATGGTTCAGGGGAATAACTGATTTGCATGTTTAATTCCTAAACTGCAAAGTCTGATATGTTCAACTCTTCATCACCCATTTAATAACTAGGAACTTCGGTGTGGATTTGGTGCGGTGTAGTAGTAAAGCAATCTCTCAAACTAACCTGTTTAACACGGTCAGGGTTAACAGTAGTCTGCGGCTGGAGAATGCTGACAGGTTCGGTCTTCTGACTGCTCTGAGGCATCTCACGAACTTTTTCAGCGATGAAGTTATGTACTCCATTCAGAGCTTCCACTGTACCCTGAATCAAACAAACACGCTCTGTTGTACCTGATCACGCACGCACACACACACAAAAACAAAAAACCACAATGTTAGCATATAGACAAAATGCACATTAACGTTATCAAATTAAAGTATTAGGGCTGGGTATTGATCTAAATTTCACGATTTGATTTCGATTCACAAGCTTGCAGTTCAATTTGATTTCGATTCATATCAGATACAGTACATGGCAAATTTTCCCAAGGGAAATAAATCTCATCTAATGCTATAAACCAGTGTTTCTCAACTGGTCTGCCGCAACCCAAAGGTGGGTCGCAAGACTGTTTTCGGTGGGTCGTGGAGTGTGTAAAGAAAGAAACAATAACAACAGAAAAAAACAATTCTAAATGTTTTTCTGAAGCAAGACTTTTAAAAGACGTGCTTGAAAGCTGTTGATTCTTCTGCCAGAACCAGTTTAAGTGAAGAATGCCAAAGAAAAATGCATTGTCCTGATTCAGTATCTGCTGTCAGATGAGATGTTGTCAGGCTTTAATGTCAGTGTCATTATTTAAACATTATCTTCATTTTGCTATAAATTAAAAGTCTCTCACCTCAGAAAAACAAACTGTCCTGTCCTGTCAGACATTATTACTGTGTTCGCCATGAAGAAGAAAGTTCAACACTTTTACTAAATGTACTATTACACGTTTAGTCTAAAACTACAGTAACCTCTGCACCTACTTACGATTTCTCTCAACATGGGGACAAGATTGGTGTCAGTCAATAAATGGGTAAACAAAGTAACTTGTGTTACTAATTTAAAAAAAGTAATATAATAATATTTTGTTGTAAATTTTAAAGTAATGCATTACTTTACTAGTTAGTTGAAAAAAATAATCTGATTACAGAACTCGCATTACCTGTAATTCGTTACCCTGGTCATGATATTATCAAAAAGTAACAATAACTTACGTAATGTTATGTGTTAGCTGGGAAGGATTTGCATGCAAGTATGATTTTCATTAATCAGGAGCAGTTTCCATGTTTTATTAACAGTTCATGTTAGTATTGTGTATTCACCACGGTAACTTGTTTCTGTAACCCCAAAATGCCACTTTATTTTAACTTAATATTAACAGTTCATGTTGTTGTGGTGGAAATTTTAAACTGAATATTAAACTAACCCTATTTCTATTATTTAACATCTAATATTTGAATTTGAAATGTATGTTTCCCCTTTAGTTGAAAACTAATGACTTTGGTTGTGTGTGCATGTGTATAGATAACATAATATGGGAAATGAAACTAGACAGATGTCAAGTCAAGTCAAATATATTTATATAGCGCTTTTCACAATACAGATTGTATCAAAGCTGCTTCACAGTATCAATCAAAACAACTTAACAATGTTTGTTTATTACTGGAAAAAAGACATCCAAGTTTGGTAGAGCTGATCAATGGTATGATTGGTTAATTAATTTGAATATCCCCAACTGAGCAAGCCAAAGGCAACAGTGGCAAGGAACCGAAAAACTCCATCCAGTGACCTAATGGTGTCCTAACACCCCATCAGATGACCCAATGGAGAAAAAAAAACCTTGGGAGAACCCAGGCTCAGTCGGGGGCCAGTTCTCCTCTGGCGTTTATGAACTAGAGGCCGAATTTACAGTAACTGTAAGATAAAAAATTTATATGAATGCCTGGCTAAATAGATGCGTCTTCAGTCTAGTTTTAAACTGGGAGAGCGAGTCTGAGCTACGAACAAAATCAGGAAGGCTATTCCAGAGCTTCGGAGCTAAATGTGAAAATGCTCTGCCTCCTTTGGTGGATCTGGATATCCTAGGAATGACCAGAAGCCTCGAATTTAGTGATCTCAAAGAGCGCGATGGATTGTAAGGCGATAGAAGATCCGTTAAATAGACTGGAGCTAAACCATTTAGAGCTTTATAAGTCAAAAGCAATTCCTTGTAATTAATACGGAACTTTATAGGTAACCAATGAAGTGATGATAAAATCGGTGTTATATGATCATATTTTCTTGATCTAGTAAGAACTCTAGCGGCTGCATTTTGGACTAACTGTAGCTTGTTTATTGAAGATGCAGGACAACCAGCTAATAAAGCATTACAGTAATCTAGTCTCGAGGTCATGAATGCATGAACTAACTTTTCTGCATCAGAGACTGATAGCATATTATGTAGCTTAGCAATGTTTCTAAGGTGGAAAAAGGCAGTTTTTGTAACATATGAAATATGCTTTTCAAAAGACAGGTTGCAGTCTAATGTAACACCCAGGTCTTTTACTGTAGCGGATAAAGTAACAGGGCATCCTACTATGTTAAAGTCGTGCTGTGAAAGGTTTTGTGGACGGTTTTTAGAACCGATAAGTATTACCTCTGTCTTGTCTGGATTTAATAAAAGAAAGATGTCTAGGTTTGAAAACTTGTGATTATGAAGTAATAAAGAATCAATCAAATTGTAGAGAAATTATGTAATGTATCATGTCATTTTGCCATACCCCCATACTATAAAAACTGTTGTATTAGTGTTTACTGGTGGGATCCTCAATGGGATTTGTCAAGAGATCCACCGGCCTTGCTTCTTCTTGGGAGATTCTCTGAGTATTCCTGTCTGATATTACTGCTGCGCAGCAGGTCAGTTTAGGGAAGCAAGTAAGTTAGAGTTAGGGAAATCGGCCAGTTGTCGACGGAAGACGCAGGAGCTAGAATATAAAGGTTATTAAGTGTCGATTTGGAGACGCTTGGGTGTCGACGAGTAGACGCCCCAGATATGTATTAAGTGTCGACGTGTAGACACTTGGGTGTTGACTGGACGCCCCAGATAAATTTTATTATGAAGGTAATTAGGTTCCAGGTACGTAGGTAGGTTTAGGGAAAAATATACAACATTGTATACCCTAGTGAAAAAAAAAGTATACTTTATTGTATTTGAAATATATTTCCCTTTTCAATAGTACATTGCAAATATACTAAGAAAAAATTGTAATCTCTTTAAATAAATTAAAAGTATATTAGCATCATGCTTTTACCTATTTTCACAATACAACTTTTAACACACTTTAAAGATTTTAGAAAAATAGTGAAGTGAAAATTCAGTTTATTTTTTAAGTGTATTTATTTGCACTTTATTAAATAAAAATATATTTTAGGTATATTTTAACTGTGTGCTGGAAATTATCATTGTAACAATGCATTGAAAGTATACTTTCAAAATACATTATAGTATACAATAGTATTATTACAAAGTATAGCTAAGATTAATTTGTGTAATAATGTAATTTGTTATCGAAGACAAAGTATGCAATTTGTAGTATTTGGAATAAGCCAAAGGTAATAATGAGCCTATACTTTTTACTCGTGGGCAAGTGTGCCAGCATGAGTTTCGAGAGACACAAGTTCGAGTCCCGGCTCATGGACCTTTTTCTGATCCTCTCTCTCCCACCTCATTTCCTGTCTAGCTACTGTCCTATCCTAATAAAGAGCGAAAACGGCAAAAATAAATAAAAAATTATAAATACACTTATGGTATATTGCCTGTATGTTTCCAAGACACTTGGTTTTACAATGAATTTGTAATGTACTTGTAACACACAAAGTACACTTTAATATCACTAATCAAGCATGTAATTAGTCGCTACACAGGCATATACTTAAAGTTGGTCCAATTTAGTACACAAAGTACACTAAATACACTTAAAGTTATGCTTTACTACAATTTAATTACAACTAAAATATACTTAGTACAAAATGAGTCGTTTCAAAATAGCACACTTCAAGTTAACTAATCATTAACACACTTGAAGTATACTGATTAGTCTGGCTGCAAGTATATTTAGCACTTTCTTTCCCACCAGGTTACAGTATTTTGTATTTACCATAGTAACTGTAGTTTCCAAAATACCACTTTTTTCACTGTTATTTTCTATATTTTTTTTAAAGACTGTGATGACTCATACCAAATTACTTTATTGTTTTATCAAAAACTAGCTAGGGACTGCTATTTAATAGCCTTACCTTATGCTGTTTATTCATCGGTAACCGCGTTTCCATTACAGATTTGTGCAAAACTTTTGGGATATTTTCTAAATGTCGATAAAATCGATTGCTCAAGAAACATTTCCAATTATTATCAATGTTGAAAACAGTTGAGAATTTTTTAGGGATTATTTGATGAATAAAATCTTCAAAAGAAAAGCATTTGTTTGAAACCAATCTTTTGTAACTTTATAAATGTCTTTACTCTCACTTTTGATCTATTTAAGTATTCATTTATTTTAATTTTTTTACTTACTGACACCACATTTTGAACGATAGTGTATATGTATCAAATCTGGACATATATCAATACAGTACAAATCTTTGTAAGTAAAGCTTAACATCAATCAAGTAATTACAAATACAGTAGATACTGTACATTGCTGTGTTTAAATTAAATGTATGCATTTGGCAGGCACTTTTATCCAAAGCAACTTGCACTGCATTTGAGCCAAGGTGTACATTTGATCAGTTCATGAATTTCCTGGGAGCTTAACCAATGACCCTGGAGTTGCAAGCACCACTATACTCACCAAACACACTCACACACACACATTACATTTTCAAAGAAGCAATTTCTCCTTTCAGTATAAATGCATATATCAGAAAGAATGAAAAGAGCTGTTGTAACACAGGGGAAAAGACAGATGAACTTATTGGCTGCATGATGTAATTCATTCAGAATGCATTAAATTCTGAACCTGTCCTCTCTAACCACATCACTCCTGTGGGACACCCCACATAAATGTCTAGGACACACATACAATCTCCTAATCTCTGGCATCTCACTGCCCTGAAGTCCATGGACTGTCTTAAATACTGTTGTAACTGAGAGAAACCAAAGCGCTTACATTGGACTGGACCCTGTTCACCATGACCAGAGAGATGAAGTCTACAATGAGTTATTGTTACACAATCATCTACATATTGTGTCAACCTGAATTCAAGTTTGGATTTGTTCAGTCTTGTGGTGGAAAGTATAATTCAATGTCCTAAATATACTGTCATGATCATCTTCTATTTTTTTTGGAGGGAGAGAGATGTGGGAAGCGGGGGCATGTAGGTTGTTGGTAGTGTGTTTGTTTCTTGGCAACAGTGCAGAGATATTGCCGTGTGTGTGTGTGTGTGTGTGTGTGTGTGTGTGTGTGTGAGAGAGAGAGAGAGAGAGAGAGAGTGAGTGAGTGAGTGAGTGAGTGAGACTCCAACACTGAGGGTTTGTTCCTCAGCTGTGTTTTTTTTACCACTAGATTGAGTATCACTCACTTATTTGTATCTGAAGCACAGCACCACACACACACACACACACACACACACACACACACACACACACACATACACTTCAAAATGTTGAAGACTTACAAATAAATCATGCTTGAATAAAGGACACACTAGTGTGTGTGCAGTGTTCATTTCAGTCCTGCCCTCTTTGAATAGGTGTGGTTTGTGGTAAGAATCTGCGTTTAAAAGAGTTTTAAGAAAAGACTGAATTGTAATTTACATGTGACAGACTACAGTGTGTGTTAAAGCATTGCTGGCTGGAGTGAAACCGCTCAGCTGTAGGTGAATTCTTTTTATAGCTCTCTTGCGAGCCAGAGAGAGTTTAAATGTTTCCCTTTCAACGTCTCATAAGATAAATGAGGTTTGGAAGAGAAGCTGCTATTATATCAGAGACCAGAATGATTGAGGATGTGCTGGTGTTTGTGCCAGAGCAGCACTACTTGTTATACGCAGGGTTTGGCAAAAATCAGTATTTTATGAATTAACTCAGTTTAAATGTATGAGTTGGAATTTGAATTGGTCACAGCACACAGGAAGTTGAATTTGAATGGGAATTACAGGAAGAGGAATTTATTAATGATTAATTTAGATGAAATCAAATATCCATCCATCCATGTAGTATGAACTTTCAAATTTCAAAACATTTTATTTAAAAGTAAAAAATAACAAAAAAAACTTGAAGACATATTTACATTAAATTCAAATGTCAATTCTGCATCCAGCTTGCTACCTCAATTTAAATTTAGGATTCAATTAAAATTCAGGAACTGAAATTGAACAAAGTAATTCTCATTTCATTTCTGACTGGTGAATAACTGTGGTTGTATCATATTGTGTGGTACTACAACATTGTGCAGTTAAAATAAACACAGAGAAAAGAAATGATTTGAAATCTATAAAATATTTTTAAAATTAGGATGATGAAAGGTGAATTTGCAAGATAAAAAAACTGCAAAAGCAAGTGAGAAGGCAAATGAGAGCGAGAATGTGTGTTTGTGTGTGTTAGTAGAAGGGTGAAAGGCAGAACAGGTGGTCTCAGTATAGTTTGTAACGAGTGTGTTTAATGAATGAAAACATAGCTATTCACAGACAAATTATGTTCACAATATTCAGCTGTATGCTTCACAGCTGCGACACAGACACACACACACACACACACACACACTTTCTCACATATTTCCTCTCCCTATGGGCACATTTTCCACTGTCATTCTCAACCATTTTTATTTTTCACGCTACAACATAAAGCAGCTTCTTAATGACACATGGTGGAAAAAAACACTATAGTCAATGACACAAATAGGCCAACATCTGTAAACGTCCCCGTACACATTAATCTACCTCCATCAGACCTTCTGCATAACATTCAGAACACTTCCAAGAGTGCCGTTTTCTACAATTCTAGAAATTTTAGCTTGCAAAAATCTGCTAGTTCAGGGAAAAAAAGCTTTATCAGTGAGAGTAAAGATTGTTTATTCTAAAAAGAACCAAGAAACCAACATACTAAACTGAAGAACCCATCATCATAAAAAAACTGTCTCTAAGAATCCTATAAAGTGAAAAAAAAGTTACTGATAAGGAGAAGAAAAATACATTAAAGGATCTTTATTTTCAAGAGTGTTTAGTCTGAAAGAGAGTTATGCATGGCACTATTAACTCCACCATCTGTTACACAGTAAATAAAATGATTTAACTGTGAGGATTTATAACACAGTTCTAATAATAAACATTTTTTTTTTTATTTAAAATAAAATAAAATAAAATATATGTGCTTAGCTCTGAAATAAGTAATGTTGATCATCATTAAAGCCAGACAGAAGATGTGATGCATACCTGGGTAGAAGTCTTTAGATTTGGACAGTTTGATGGTGGCTCCAGTCTCTTTCTGAAGCTGGACGATGGTTTGACCCCCTTTACCGATGATTGAACCAGCAGCATAGCTGGGAATCAACACCTTCAAGAAATATTCACCCTCCTCTGCACACGCACACAAAAAACAAACACAAAGTTAGAGATAAAAGGGGGAGGGGGGGAGAGTAAATTAACAGCACCACTGTATATGTAATAGTAAAATAATTTGTAATTGTACAATAATAATAATAACAATAATGCTTTTGTTTAAAATATCTATGTATTTTTGTTGTTAGTTATGTGCAATCTGTAGTCATGTTTAATGCAGAGTATTTTTGGGATGCGTTGCACATTTCTTTAAAACTGTAGTAAGATTATATAACAGTTTGAAAACCTCATGAAGCCAACCAGAGACCACATGAGTGCACCTCACAACAGCAACTCCTTTTCAAACAATATACAAACAACAAAACATGAAGAGAGACGCATCTGGTTCTTTTGTTCACTTCCCCTCCTTTTCCATTTATATTTCTTTCTTCACTTTTTCCTCACTCTTTTTCTCTCCCTGATGAGTTCCTACTGATTCTGCCTCTGTCCCACTTTTTCCCCATGCAGAGATAAAGTGACCTGCTTTGGGTTGGTAGAGGTCTAAATTTAACCAAACTATCTCTGTGTTTTGTGTCCTTCACTATTTTTTTTTTTGGCATCTCTCTCTCTCTCTCTCTCGCTCTCTCTCTCTCACACAAACACACACACACACACACACAGGGTCGGAAACAGCTCAGATCCTCAGCATGGAGGTTCTGTGTCACAGTCAGAAGTTGAGGTTTAAGTGAGAGTATGTGGCGGGTGGTGTGTAGGCAGTAGCACTTCACTATACTGAGGCTGTGGGCTTGTGGGTAATTGCCTGGAAGGCTGTTCAGGCAGGAGCATATGGATGCTAAATCCTCAGATTTGTCCAGAAGAACCCAGCCAACAGCGTATAAGTCACTCAGAGGTTCCCAGGGGGACAAGGCTTCCCTCTCCCACCACAATATTACACATCCTAAACACAACATATGGACCAGAGTCCATTGCTAAAGCAAGGAAAGAACCAGAAGTTGACATCACAGTGACATTATATAGCTCAAGTAATGTTGAATACTTGATATACCCTTCTAAATGTTATTGTTGGCACAGCTAAAACTATTTTGATTTGTAGCAGAATTGGCATTTAAGGTAATTTTATTAATGTATTGTGTGACAAAATGGAAGCAGGTACAAAAGTACATTGTGTTTGTGTACTAGGCTATATCAGTGTCTTTCAGAGACTGTAGTAAATCCGAAAGATAAGATGAATTTCGCAGACTCAAATGCCCCCAATCTCTAGCAGCTGACCCTTTACCACTGCAGAGAGGAGGAGAGAGAGAGTCAGAGATACAAGGGGGAGAGAGACTGCAGAATAACTGCAAACACACTAATAATAATAAAAAAAATACATGCAATGAATGAGAAAAAAATCAGATGCAAAAGATTTGTTAGGCATAAAGAAAGGAATATTCTACAGAAAGGAAGAGACATGGAACGGTAAAGGAAAACAGCAACTAGAAAGGGAAAGGACAGATAAGGGGAAGAGGAGAGGGGAGGGGCAGCAAGGAGAAGGTGAAAATATTATGGTCTCTAAGCAACTCTGCTTGACTCTCCTATGGGAAGGCTTGATACATTCCAAATCACACCAAACGTCACCTGTACACTAATGCTGGCGTGAAGCATTTGTGCAGTTCTTCCAGAAATGCAGCACACACTCTCACAACTGGAAGGCCAGTCGGGTCGATATGTGATCAATCGTCCTATCCAGACAATCCCCATTAATACCAGAAAATCTAGGAATCTGGGAAATCCAATGAAATGTAATTGTCAGCCCAGGCATATATAATCAAGCCACGAGTGGGAGGGCCAGTTAGTAGATGGCACCAGGATCAAAGCAAACATTAGCTTCAGTTGTAATACATTGTCTAGTCTAACAGACAGAAAGAAAGAAAGAAAGAAAAAAAGAAAGAAAGAAAGAAAGCTCACATGCAGTATAAGTCGCTTAAGCGCAGTTGAATGTGCAATGCAGAGTTAGAAAGATACCCGAGCAGAATTTAAATTGAAAAGAAAATTCGAGAAAAACACAGAGCGACCCAATCACTCACATTTCCACACATTCCTATAGAAACGCATGAAACTCTGGAAAAGGGAAAATAAAAACTGCATTCCCATCTCACTTATACAGATCTAAAAGCGGTTATCTGCAGCATTGCTATTCTTTTGTTCATCCCTCTCTTTTTTCTCTATCTCTCCCTGACTGACTGGGTTTGCTCTGTGCTCAGTCACTTCAGAGAAAATAATTTGTTAAATGATTGTGTGCAAAAGTCAGAGGGTGAGAGATTTTTTTTTAAATTCTCTGCACTGGACTGACATCAGGGTTTCTCCATAAAACACATGCAGAGTCCGACAAATACTTCATCTTGTGACGACGTCATACACAAATGCTCACACAAGGACACTAAGCTCCCTTCATAGGGGCTAGTAGACACGATTAAGATCTGGATAGAGCAGTGCAGAGTGGTTCAATCTGTACCTGTCCTCTGCAGCGCTCCAGGTGCGCAGTGGGATATGCATTACATCATTGCCTCACCCGACTCAATGCTCTCTGCCACACACACACACTCACACACACATATGACTGACAGGTAATGATAGGATTCCAGTCCATGATGCTCGCTGCAGCCGAGCAAACACACACACACAGCTAGGCAGATCCCGATTTTATCAATGACCGGTCTGTTAAACGGGAGGGTGCGAGTGTGAATGGAATGAATGCAGACACTGTTAGAGGGACTGTTTAATGAGGGCTCTTTGCAGTGAACGGAGGAAGAGGACAGGACACAGTGGACACACGCTCAGGAATCCATGATGGAGGTTTTTGAAGAGTGCAGCCGGAGGAGAGATAAGAAAAGAGTGAGTGCGTTCATATGAACGGAAAGGATATAGAAAGGGCAATCAGAGCTCTCGCAATCATTGAAGTATGTCGCACCAGCACGCCACAGCATCGCAGAAAAGCGAACCTCCGAAAAGCGAAGAAGCCGTTTTTTACAGAGCGGCAGTGTCGGCGTGTGGACCGTTTGACCTTGGCCAGCAAGGAACGAAACTTCGCTCTCTCTATCGCAACCGCCTCACAATCCTTTCAAGATGACTTGGAGGTGACATTCTGAAGGCACAAAGAGCCAATGGGAAGGTCTGTTGTCGCTTACCTGTTGTTAAAAGGAAAACCTAGAGCACATTCTCATGCAGCAGTGATTTGAGAATGACGAGCGCTTTGGGAGCTCTCCTCACCCATGCGCTCCTGCTTGCGGTGATGATGTAAGAAAAGCTGGTGTAACAGGTTTTCAGCAGTGAGTGTCTGAGTAAATAATACAATCTGTTGCTGCTGTTTGCCAGTGAGCCATACTTACACAGCCGCTAACACAGGCAGACGGTTACGGGCTCAAACCTATGATTACACACAGCACATAGAGTGTGAACAGAGTGTCATGCAAACACACAGAGGGAGTGGGTCAAGAGGGATTGCATTGTTAAACCCCCCCCCCACCCCCAAGCAACACACACACACTCTGCATGTGAAAAGGAGGGCCTGTCCTAGGCACACTGCAAGGACAAGCAAGCCTCTCCTTCCCACAGAATGAATGGAGAGACGCCAACGAAGGACGTGAGAAGAAAGGGCGAAAGAACAAAAGACGCAAAGCGAAACGGTCAACTCATCCGCACACGCGCATTCAACAAGTCAACAAAAGGGGACCGAATTTCTTACCCATTCTGCTGTAGCGTGGTGGAGGTGGGGTTCAGATAGCCATGGACGCCGAGAGGCTGGACCTGTGAGCGATGCCCGATTGCAGGCTGATCATAGAAGCTCTGCCGCCGTCAAGGAATGTGGCCAGTCAACCTTTTTCCCCAGGTTCGTATCCGAGAGGGGGACAACGTCAGCGCATCCTCCCCTCCATACCCGCAGTCAGCCCCCGTCTCTCTCTCTTGCTCTCTTTCCCTCAATTTCCCTCTCTCTCTTTCTCTGATTGTGTGTGATGCCAATGCAATTGCTGTGTGCTGTGTGTATGTGTGTGCTATGTGTGTTTGTGTGTATGTGTGTGTGTGTGAGTGAGTGTTTGAAGCAGAGAGGTTTGGTATTGTTCAGGCAGAGGCGGACTGACGGGGGGAATCTTCCTACTGCATCACCCTCTGCTTTCCTTCTCATCCATATTCAGCGAGAGCTCCAGCCCTGTGCTGCATTCTACAGAGAGGCACCTAGCGTGTCCAATCACCCCGCACCCCTCCCCAGCGTCACACACACACACACACACACCAAGGCTTTCTTTCCCATCTCCCCCCCACCACCACTTTGACGCAGCACTATAAAAGACGTAGCGCCTCGCTCACGTTTGGGTGAAATATGAAAAGGTACGATGGAGGGAGGTTGCGGATGGAGAGAAAGAAACGAAAAAGAAAGACAAAAAGAAAGTGCGAGGGAGTGACCTTGCATGAGCGGAGAGGAGGTATAGAGCGAAAGCAGGGAGGCAGTGGGCTCCTTGGACGGCCATGTTGGAAACACAGCGAGAGAGAGAGAGAGATTTTTAAAAATGGCAGAAAGGATCTGCCGCAGAGCGCCAAGGGGCCGGCCAAGTAAATTACTGCCTATAAATCCAGCGACGCTATACCCAACCAGCGCAAGTGTGCAGGTGCACGCACATACGGCGCCTGGGGGGGGGGATGTTTGTCTGAGCTCAGTCCCAGGGTCATACTTAATTTGCATAGTAGCTTTTTTCAGCTGAGCTTGATAAATTCCCTACATATCCATACTAGGTATATCGATGTGCTCTGTTGGGTATCACGGATGCAGCATGCAGAAGTATAGATGCTTCTGTTCAGGCAAACCGATCACGTTCAACACATCCACTGGTCATTCTAGAATACATGAGCCCTCTCCCTCTCTCTAGCCCCTCCTTTCCCCACCACCTGCCCAATTCACAGTCAACTCACGTCACCACACACTGCAAGGGCACCTGTGTCCTTCTCTCGGCTCGCTCTCACTCTCTCTCACTCGCACCTTTTGATCTAATACCGAACTGCACAAAAACCCACCAACATAAATAGCTCTGCCAAAACCTCCATTAGCAGCATTAACATGCCATTTCAATTGCAACTGGTAAGAGGCCACACACATTCTAACTGTGTGTGCACTGTTGAAATTAGCATCAGCAATCAATGGCTGTTTACAAAAGGGAGGGCATAAAGAAGATCTCAATCACTTACCATCCTCTTCCTCACCCTCTTCAGGTCAAAGGTCATGTAAGGGGGAAGGGTGCGTCCATTGATAGGACTTAGTTTTAATTAACAAAGCCAGACAGGTGGACAGAATTAAAGATGGTCTGAACTGCCAGTGAACAAAGAGATAACTAACTTACTGACTAAATAAAAGACGGATCATTAAACTGTGCTTAATGAGATGCGTTTATAAAAGCTGTCAAACACACTAGTCAAAAGTGTTCATCATTATAAAAGCCTCTTTCTTTATATCTATTTAATTTGCCACAGCCTTTTCTGTCATTTCTACTTAATTTCAAACTTTTCTGAATTTTAGCTAGATTTTCGGCATTAGTTGAGGTTAAATTAGAAAATCATTAAGTAAAAAAATAAAAATCAATGAACTTCTTACTGCAGGTTGTAACTTTGATTTCAATTTGATTAAAGTTTTTAATTTGTGTGTTTTACAGTGCATAATAGGCCTTATTGCTAGCCTTCAATTTATTATATTGTATAATTCACCGAACTCTTAGAAGATTATAACATTATCCTGTACAGTCCGCATTGAAATTAGAACAAATTTTTAATCATTTGTTTATTAAAGTATCTCATTATTTAACATAATGATAATAACAAATTGTGTTTAACAATAAAATAAAATGTGAAAAGTAATAGGCTAATTGTGCCATTGCATTACTATGAAGCATATTGTCACTAAGCAAAGTCAGAATCAAAATCAAATAATGTAAATTATTCACACAAATAGTGAGCACTAATGATCAAATTCGTTAGGTAATAACGTTTGTCAAATGTCTATAGTTTAGTTTTGTGTAGCCTATACAAGATTCAGAAGTTGCTGTCTCAACAAATTTAACTTAAACCCTTCATAACATACTCATTAGCTCTGAACACTGAAAACCATTAGTTGTGCATAATCTAAAAAAGTAGTGAGAGCCAGTCAGTGAGAGTGTGTGTGTGACCGTAATGCGGGGTAATGTTAGTTAAAACACTCGCTGGACAGCTGCACCGGGACTCCACAGCGGTAACTGCCGCCCCGTGCGCAAAACTCACATAAATGTAATGGTCACACACAACGTTGCTGAGATTATGTTTTCTTTTCCTAACATGCCCAAACAGTCACGTTTATAGTAAAAGACGCGCTCTGGAACATAATTGTTTGTATCACGTGACCTTTACAGCTATTATTTAAAGAGCAATGACTCAGACCGCCGTCTCAAGAAATAGCCTACGGATCACTATCTAAATCTACTAGCAAAATCCAACCTAGAAACTCAGCATACTTGTAAATTATGTCTAAGATGCTTTAAAAAAAAGAGAAGAAGAAGAATTATTGTGTTATGCGCACAAGTGATTTACATTATCAGCAACACCTGAAGGAAATTAGATCAAAATGAACCCTAATGCTCTTGTATTAGCTCCAAAAGAAGAGGGAATTCAATCTTTTGTTTCCATTGGAGTCTGTTACTGCATATGAATAGAGATTAAACTACAGCAGCATGTGTTCTCTCCCCCTTTCATTCATTTTCTGCTCAATTTAGCTTCAGGTCCAGAGGGGCGACCACCACCACACATCATCACCACGGGGTCATACAGGGTCAGGCCCCTTTTAATTGTAGTAGCCTATTAATTATTTGTAGCGCTGCTGTAGCATTTAATGTCACCTGCTTAAAACAGCCTCTTACGAACTAAAAAAATATGGGCAATTCTCTGAATTCTTACCATCTGAACTCCCGTAGAGTAGGCTAAAAGAGCATTTAGAAAAACAAACAAACGTAAAAGTGGACTAGGCACGCGACTCGTTTGACATGACTTTATTTAGAGCAGCAGGCCCGAGTGCTGCCTGAACACCCGCGAACTGTCAATCGGATCTTACCTCCGGTGTTGGAGCGCTTGGTATTGCTCGCCTCGGTCGGTGTTTCCAGGGGTCTCTTTCGGGAATCGGAGATATCCTGGTCCATGTGTGGTGACTGAGAAAGGTGCTGAGGACTGGAAAAGACCCCGTTCTGCTGAACTGCTCCGCCAGCCATCATTTTGTCACCGGCAGGAGTTTACACCGCGTTAGGACACCGAAAATCGTTAGAAAGCACATAAAAACCAGTCAGCGTTTCCTTTCCGAGCTGTCCGTATGTTTATTGGAGCTTTAAATGTCATAAAAATGCCATGCTGCAGGGTCGCTGTGTGCGTCCGTTTCTGCCGCGCTGTCCACTAGTTTCCGTCGGAAGAGGCGCATTAAAGCTCTAAATATAAAAATCAATTCAGTGAAGTCTATTCATTAGCGCGCACCCGATACTTGAGACGTCTGTGTGTTTAACGAGCCCTCACACACACGCGCAGCGCCCTCTCCAAAAAGATTCTCGCGACCATTGCCTCGCGCTGACAAACTACTAAAAGATAAACAAATCAAGATTCAAGCTCAGAACAAAATACAAAAACGTCACTGTCGCTCACATTTTTCCGGTCTCCACGCAGCGGTGCTTGGTTTTGGAAGTAGTGTATTGCTGTTGACGCTGTCAGCCCGTTTGTTTTGGGAGTGTAAAAGAGAAGATTTTGTTTAAGAGATGCGAGAGTCTTGGCCAGCGCGCGGCGGCTGCTCGGGTGACAAGAGCTCTCGCGCAGCATCCCTGGACCAATTGTGAGCCAGAGCGCGAGAGCCTTCCTGACGTCACGAGCCGCATCTTCCAAAAGAGTTTTCAACGGTAGCAAGTTTCAGACTCACTCACTAGTTTAACAACTTGAACTTGAACTAAAACTGTCCATGTATTGCTAACTGTGAACATAATAGCAGAATGTTACATATGGTGATTATTAAATAAGTTACTTTCAAAGTGCTTCAATGTGGAATAAATTGCATTTTGTAGACGTTGATTAAAAGGCAAGCTTATGTACGTTTACAAAGACAACAAACGACGTAAGGTGAAAACGTAAACATAATTATGCAAATTATATGTGTACTTTTCAGAGCATTTAATTACTCTGATATTTTAAGTAATTGATAGTTACCACATGTTTATTAATGGAAAATTGTTGCATATTTTTTTTAAGATTGAAAATTTTAGAAATAAAAACAACATGTATATGGTACAACAACCAACAATAACTGGGGAAAAACACAGATTAAACAGAGTTAAACAGATTGTCATTACAGATACCACATGGGCTCTTACATGGAGTCTTTAAATTTAAAAGAGAACTGTATTTATAGTCTAATTTCAATTTCACAAAATAAACAAAAAGGACAAAACTCTGTTAACGAAGTTTTACAATGCGCTTACTTAAGATGGAATTGCTAATTTTTTCAGTCACAAAACAGCCCCAAAAGCAACTAATTCCAGTACAAAAGTGTTCTAGGTTAGAGTTTTGGGGTAATAATTGCATAATTCAAACTCTGTATTAGATGATTAGATTATAATCTTATATAACAGAAAAGATTTACATAGAGGTTATATGTAAACAATACCACATCCCAAGTAAAATAAAGGCTAAATATAATTAAACATGTTAACTATTAAATAGTTACCAATCCACATAAGAAAAATCACAAACAGACAGTGTAATCTTGTTATAGTGTACACAGGCCATTTCACAAATTCAGGGCCGAAGAACACATCACAGATTTTCAATAAAACAAAAACAGAAAATAAACCAATCATGAAACCAATTTTCATATAAAAGATTGTTTATAAATCTTAATTGTAAGTATTTCATATGTTTTGGGTCAAAGGTAATATCACGTTAAAAGCAATATTCTCTGGGCCCATGTAAACGTTTTAAAGGACATGATTATGGTTTAACTGACAGTACAGCTAACAAGCCCTAGCTGGTGCTTGTAAGGAATTAATAATGTACAATTTTCTTCTCCAGAAGTATATGGAATTGCAAGTATTAGCACATATGGCTAGCCACATACTCAGAGGCAGACCTCTTCCTGTGTCAGACAGGGCTGCCGGTTTCACGGAGTGCCTCTTGAGCTCCTTGCAGTGTCTCTCTTTTCACACATTTCCAATAACCAGAAATACCCAGCTGGGGCTGAACCTATACAACACACAGGTGCAATCTACAGTAAGTCTACCGGTTGCTGCTTTGAGCCACTTACACACATTCACAAAGATTAACAACTACTGTCACAAGATTGGGCTATAACTGCTCTTCAGATTTTTATTGTCAGCATCGACATTAGAATTTATGTCAGAATTTACTACCAATAATTATTTTAACACTTAATGATTTTTATGAAATGATTAATTTTAGCACAACATTGTAAATGAAATAAATAGAATTAAAGGGCTAAATGGTTTCTCACCCTGAGTCCACGAAGTACTCTGTCTTTCATCACAGCGAGGAACTCTTTATCACTCAGACAGTTGTCCCCGTCCAGGTCAAAGATCTTAAAAACGGTGTCCAAAACGTTCTCTGAAAGTTCGTGGCCTGTCGCTATCTTCACGGCTCGCTTAAACTGAGCTATAGAGCAACATAGTGAGGGAGATTGCTATGCATTTTAATGACTTAATCAACACAACTTGGAAAATGTCAAGAAATGTATTAAGGACAATCAGTAATGTATTATTAAAAGTTAAAACTTTTGGCATTGAGATAAGTCTTACCCATTCCTATTGGCTTGTTGGCATCATTAATCATTTTTACTGAGAAGGCGAAGTCTTCCAGATTATTGGTAAAGAGACAGAATGCTTTAAATTCATCAAAGGTGATGCTCTGACAAAGACAAAAAACAGACACTATTTCACAAGACATTTTAAAATATACTAATGGAATTATAATGTTACAGGATGTTACAAATGCACAAGGTCTTTATTTTATGTCAAATAACGCTAAATTGATATTACAATTTAAATGAAATGTATAATGTAATGACCATGTTTGCTTTACTGTTTGCATGACACAGAATTTACCTTTTCTTCTTAGGACAATAGTTTTTTACAAAAGTTATCATGGGCATTGTAATGTTTGAAGCTGATGTCATAACAAATGTCAGTAGAGTGAGAAGATTTTAAAACGAGTGGTTCATTAATTAATTCGTAAGATATTACCTTCATGCTGTGGAAATAAAAACCTGAAGACAGAACACAACGAACGGAATGCTATAAAGGGGCGGGGCTACATAATGTCTATAGCAATCAGTCTGCTCTTATAATCCAATCAGAATGATATAGTAATTTCACCTGACTAGTACTCGTTCACACTTTCCTATGTGCTGATGATATGATTAGTGAAATGATGTTAGCTGGTCATTTTGTGCCAGGGCCAAAAAACTGTGAAATTTAGGTTGTGATAAAGTTCTTTTTTTTTTGGCCAATGAAGCTTTTTGCAATTATTTAAAATGCATCTGATTATTCTGCACAATAATCTACAAACAAAGTGAATCAACACCACAACAACTGAAGCAGCAAACTTTACGAAACACCAAATTAATGTCACTGTCAATTCTTTTGGCCAAGGGTGTATTTGAATAATATTCAGGACTATAAGTATTAGAGTTTAAAACATGTTACCTGTCCAGTGGGGATCCTCTTCCTCATGTTTTCCCAGTATGCCTCATTGTCCTCTTCATTGGTGTAGTGAAGCAGCCATTCAGCAAAGTCCTCCCGCCTCATGGTCTTCATCCCTTTAGAAAACCGCAGGAACTCAACTTCTTGAACCTCCGCCTGCAGATCTTCCATAAAACTACACAAAACCAAAACAAAATCCTTGAAATATCTCTTAAGGCTAAACAAAAGTTAAAACACATGATAGTTGGTAGACAGGAGATGAGTTACCCGGCTTATTGAACAATGTTTGTTTTAAATTTACACTACTGTTCAGAAGATTTTTTTTTGTGAAGAAAATTAATACTTTTATTCATCAAGGATGCATTAAATTAATTTCTATTTTAAATAAATGCTGTTCTTTTGAACTTTCCATTAAATAAATAATACTGAAAAAAATGTAATATTTAAATAGTTTCCACAAAAATATTATGGACCAGATTTACCAAGCAGGTCAAATTAGCGTGAGAGCACAATCCCATAAAAGCGCCGATGGGAGTGTAAAGTTCTGCGCATGATCTACTGTCGACGTGCAAATAAAAGAAAACATACGCAGGCGGATAATTTCCATAATGACCAACGCAATCTAGAGAGCAGCGCAAATTAGCGTCTGGTTTAAGACTTTTTTGGGACATTAAATAATGGTGCAAATACCAGTAAATTGAATAGTACAAACTTTAGCAAATCACGTAGCGTAATTTATTTAAATACTCTCCTCCCATAAATTTTGCGTCTGAAAGGGAAACTCCTACAAATGCATATGCAATAAGGTCAGCCGCAAAATGCGTCCACGCCTTTTCAGCACAAATTTTTCACTGCATGTCTTTAGTAAATCCTGACAGTAGCTTTTTAACGCCAAAAGAGGGTTTGCGCTGGCACTTGCTGTTAGTAAATCTGGCCCTATATGTTTAACATTGATAATAATTAAGAAATACTTACTGATCATCAAATCAGCATTTTAGACTGATTTATGAAGGAACAACACTGAAGACACTGAAGACTGGAATAATAATGCTGAAAATTCAGCCCTTCCATCACAGGAATAAATTACATTTTAAAATATAGGAAAAAGTTGTTTTAAATTGTAATAATATTTCAAAATATTACTGTTTTTAATGTTTTTTTAATCAAATAAATGCAGCCTTGGTGAGTATCAGAGACTTCTTACAAAACATAAAAACAATCTTATAGACCTATCGATCTTATGTTGCTGTATTCAGCTAATCTCATGTCTACACTTAACACTATTCACAATCAATAATGTTATTTTTGTAGCATACATAAAGGAAATGAGTGAGTGGAAACATCATAGTAAAGGCAACAAATAACTTCTGACTATAACTGATCATCACTAGGGAGAAGTTTACAGATTTATACTATAACGCAAATTTAAGCTCAGACAGCCTAATACTACAGATACCACACAATTATAATTTTTAATAATCACACAGACACTTAAACATGCTTAAGTAACCAGAGGTAGTGTGCATTTTGGGTAATGCTGCTTTACCTGCAAAAATCTTTGTAGTGGAGTTTTTTCTTGCCATTTTTCCCAAAAAAGAAAACCTGTAGTGTAGTGTTGACCTCATAATCACTGTCTGAAATCTGCAGAGAAACAGACAATGCTGTTTGCCTAAACATCTAAATGTAACAAATGTGTTTACAAAGATATTAAATAACTGAACTTTGATATCGAACACAACTAAGAAGTGTTTCTATACAGAATATAAGAATAACAAATCTCCCATATAACATGCAAAGTTGCTGATCTTAAACATGTACCCACCTCTGTCCCACCCTGCCTAAGCAGCTCTTTCCTTGGTCGAATAACTTTCTTCAGCTTCAAAAAGAGAGTTAAGTTAGTAAAAGAAGTCATGCACATTCAAATAACTGATTTACTTATTTACTCAGATATTCACTAGTGTTTATGCATGTGTTTGTGTGTTAAAAGGGCAGTGGGATGTAGATATGCTCTGAAGAAAAATTATGAGTCTATTCAAATAGCTTTTTGAGCTTATGTGAATCTTCTGCACCACATGGCACACTGATCCATGTTTGTGAATAGACCAAACATTTAAATCAAACTAAATTCAATGAATTAATTTATTTTTCTGATGCTCCTATCATGCACCAATCATACATCAACCACATACCTGGTGCACATTGGTCACATACACCACATACCTGGTGCACATTGGTCTCATCTCATGCCAGCATTAACAGAAACACAAAGCAGATAGACCCTAATGACCACACTATTTACGTTCCATAATGTTTAAATCCAGTCAGGAGAACTTTCTTAGTTAAAATCATTTTTTAATTCAAGTTTTTTTTCCCTTCACATTTGCACTTATTATCAATTTGAGTATGAGAAAACATGTGTGACAATACATACCTTCTGAAATTCCTTCTTGTCCACATGCTCATTGCCATCAATGTCAAGCATTTTGAAAGCAATATGAAATCCTGTTTGAGGTTCTGTAATCAAAATGCAGTTAAACGGAGTAAAGCAATGGATACTGTCTACAAGGAGGAAAAGACTAACGGGTATAAGCTGGAAAGAGAATCATAAGGAAATATTTTGGCTTTGAGTCCACTTAATGATTTTGTCTCCCTCATTTTTTTTTTTTTTTACTACTGAGAAAGCAAGTCATCAAATCTCTCATTTTATTTTTGTTCCCAAGTTGGACTATATTGTCATACTGTATGTTTAATGTGGCATGCAACCAGCAAGGACAATGATGCATTGTCTAATTATAATGTGCTTGTATTATTTCACAAACGCCAGTCTCTTTCTTATTGCATTCAAATAATACTGCAAACTCAGCTAAAAATAATTTTGCCATGATGCTGTGAATTCATCAGCAGTGCAGGATGGTGCAGACGAATTTTGATAAAGGGTCAAAGAATCAGACCTCAAGAACGTCACAAAAAATGATAGATGATAGAAAACTCTTTATGAAATTATGTTAAAAAAGGCCAGGAATACTTACTTGTAAGAATAGTGAGGAGAAACAGGTACTCTGTGTAAGAGATCAGCCCTGAAAATAATTGTTCAGACAAGGATATTCAATGTTCATTTTGCTAATTAAAACACTCAATTATGTGAACAGAAACAGCATATTCAAAATTACATTTTAATTGTGACATTTCATCAATGAGGCATGTGTTCGCTCAACATATACCTTTGTCTCCGATTCCTCTTAACAGGAGATTTCCTGCCTCAGCCCTGGAAGCCACCCATATCATATTGTCCACATCCTGTGAGTTGACCAATCATAGATAATAAGGCAAAGCTTTAATTGTGTCGGTGAGACTTTCAGCACAATCACACATCACATCACATATGATCATATATTAATGGTATTCGTTTAGAGCTATTTGTCTTCAGAGCAATATTCATGTGAACTAACAATATGAACTTACTGCTTTGGTCAGGATCTTCTTCTGAAGTTTGCCTATAAGAGGAAGATCAAAAATTGTTGTAACAATATTTTGCAGCATAGTGAAAATAACAGAAAAAAATTGCTTTGAGGTCTGTAGTGGTGTTTGGAGAGATCCTGGAGTACATTACGCTTACTTTATGAATACAAGGCCTAACACGCATAGGTGATTACTTCCAGATAAACAGCGTTCTCTTTCATAGGTTCACTCAACGCTGCGGAAAGCGCAGTGGGATATTCTCTGAATGTGCCGATTGTCTGAAGCCTTATAGAATCAAGCCAATTCATTGGCTGATGGCGTCCGCGCGATATGGCTCCGCCCCGACGCTCTTACGTCGCATCATTACATATTCGCACGCGCGCCATCTGCTCCTCAGATTTCTCTACCTTCAGAACGAAGCGGTCACGTTTGCCCTTCGCTCGTGATTTTTCTGAGCTACAAATACATCTAAAAGGATTATTCTCGGCACTTCTGCGACTGTTCAAGCGGAACTCTGTTTCTCCTTACGGTGAAGTTGCCATGGATTACAGACGCTGTACTCCGCCATGTGCTCGTTACATCGCTAACGACGACCCACACAGTAAGTGCGTTAAATGTTTGGGTTTTGGGTTAAATGCGCGTGAGGCAGTTATAGGATCGTCTAAATGCAAATTCTGTGAAAATTTGTTGCTCAAAACCCTCAAATTGCGGCTCGCAGTCTTTGAGAGGGAATCATTCGTCTCCCCCTGTCGCGCTCCCGAGGCCTCTCGAGGATCCGCGACTTGGGGTTCGGATGTAGAGCTTGAGGATGTGGAGTTCGAGCAGACGAGCCCCGCTCTTTCTCTCCCTCCCTCCCCTCGGCACGCGCGAGGCATGCCAGTCGAATTTTCACACGATTATTTGCGCCCCAGCCCGGGAGCACGCAACGCGGTTTCTTTCGGGCTGGAGGATATACTTTTTACCGAGGCTTCCGACTACGAGGATTTCGGGCCTACTCTCGCCGACGAGGTTATCCCGCCGAGCGGCCAGGAAGCGCGGCCTACTGCGGCCTACGCGGAGCTCGTTGACGTGCTTTCTCGCGCTACAGAGAAGCTTACTATTGATTGGCCCGACGAGCCACGTGAGTCTCAGTCGTCGAAACTCGACGAAAGGCTTCTCAGTGGCCCTAATTCTAGGCTTCAACGGAGGAAGCTGCCATTTTTCAGTGATCTGCATCATGAGATCTCCAGAACCTGGAAGCAGCCTTTCTCTTCGCGCCTCACTAATGCGGCTGCTGCTGATTTCACCAACCTGGTAGCCTCTGTGGAACAGGGCTATTCCGCCATTCCGGCGATTGAGGAAACTTTAGCCGACCATCTTGCTCCGTCATCTGCGCCGTCCTGGAAGTCGCGCCCCCTTCTCCCTTCTAAAGCATGTAGGACTACTTCCTCTCTCATTGGGAAATCCTACATGGCGGCTGGGCAGGCAGACATGACCCTGCACACTATGGCCATTCTTCAGGCCTACCAGGCGGACGTCCTGAAGGATATGGACGAGGGCGACGGCGTGACCCCTGAAGCGGTCAAGGAGCTTCGTAAGGCTACGGATTTAGCCTTAAAAGGGAAATGAAGCAGTCAGTCAAGTTTACATGATTTACAAGATGGATGTCTACTATAATCAAAAATTATATAAGAAACATGACAAATGTTAACATATAAAAGAAACACCGTTATATCTTTCGGGGCAAGGGCGCCGCCATTGTGCAGTATTATAACCGGTGACGTCACAGGGTGGGTTTGCTCTGGGCTGAGTTCAGTAAAATACAGTGAAAGATGCATGTAAGCTGGTTGAACCAGCGTACAACTAACGTTCGGTACAGTCATTGTTAGCTAACAGCTGTTTAGCTAGTGAACTTTATTAGTAGGCTACCAGACAAAAAGACTGCACATGGAAACATTGTTCGCGATGTCTGCCATCATATTCCTGTCTCTTGTCAACACCATGGTTGCAATACATGGTCAAGATAACCGTCTTGACAGCAGATGGATTGTGCTATTGTGGCGTAATAATCTGTTTGGTTGTAAAATGTATTACCTGAATGAAATGAAATCGAATGTATCGACCTGTGGAATCATTCATTCACAGACAGCATACGAATCTTCCTGTTACGACTCCTAGTCGAGTGTGAATTGAAAGAGCTTCAGTGATTCAGTGCGTGCAGGAAACCGAACAGATCATTCAAACTGATTCGCGAACCGATTTAGACAGATCTGCCAACATGTTTGATGAAGTCTTTGAACAGAATCGACTAAAAAAAAAAGAGTGATTCATTTGTAAATTGGGCATCGCTCATCATGCCCATAAAAAAGATACAGTGCGCTTGGAAAACTCATTCGCATTTATATACATGTTTGCATTAAAATAAAGTGCGCCGTTTGCATCCCTGCATATAACGAGATTTGGGCCATAAAAATTACGGGAGTTTCACGGGAGCAATAACAAAACGGGAAGGGGGCGGGAGATGGATGTGAAATACGGGAGACTCCTGGGGAAAACGGTAGTGTTGACAGGTATGAGCTACACCTAATACACCATAACACCATAATTTGTATGGCCCTGCATATAACGAGATTTGGGAGATCTGTCTAAATCGGTTCGCGAATCAGTTTGAATGATCTGTTCGGTTTCCTGCACGCACTGAATCACTGAAGCGCTTTCAATTCACACTCGACTCGGAGTCGTAACAGGAAAATTTAAGAACATCAAGAGCGTTGGATGAAGTGGCCGTGGACCTACCTACAGTACAGTCTAGTGAAAGCAAATCTGCAAATCTATATTGTTTGCCAGCGATGAAGATCTTTATTAGTTGAACATCTTCGTATGCTGTCTGTAAATGAATGATTCCATAGGACGATACATTCGATTTCATTTCATTCAGGTAAGTAGGCTAATACATGACAACCAAACAGATTATTACACCACGATAGCACGATCCATCTGCTGTCAAGACGCATATGTTGACCATGTATTGCAACCATGGTGTTGACAAGAGACAGGAATATGATGGCAGACATCGCGAACAATGTTTCCATGTGCAGTTTGTTAACGTTAGACGTCGTCTTTTTGTCTGGTACTAATAAAGTTCACTAGCTAAACACTAAGATAGCGTTAGCTAGTTCATGCTTACAGCTGTTAGCTAACAATGACTGTACCTAACGTTAGTTGTTCGTTGGTTCAACCAGCTTACATCCATCTTTCACTGTATCTTACTGAACTCAGCCCAGAGCAAACCCACCCCGTGACGTCACCGGTTATAATACTGCACAATGGCGGCGCCCTTGCCGCGAAAGATATAACGGTGTTTCTTTTATATGTTAACATTTGTCATGTTTCTTATATAATTTTTGATTATAGTGGAAATCCATCTTGTAAATCATGTAAACTTGACTGACTGCTTCATTTCCCCTTTAAGAGCCACCAAGCATACCGCACGCGCTATAGGTCGCTCTATGGCTGGTTCTGTTGCGGTGGAGCGCCACTTGTGGCTTAATCTCACGGAAATCCGTGACAAAGAGAAGGTTTTCCTCTTGGACGCCCCCATTTCTCAAACGGGGTTGTTTGGTGAGGCGGTCAACACAGTGGTTGAGAAATTCCGCCCCTCCAAATCCCAATCGGCCGCGTTCAGACAGTTCATGCCCAGGAGGGCTAGGGAACCTTCTGTCCCCCCCCCCCTCTTGGGTTCTTCGCACAATTCGGTTCGGCTACACTCTTCAGTTTTGCCGCAATCCCCCCCGTTTCAACGGGGTGTTTCCTACTGTAGTAGACAGCGCCACTCAGGCTTCTGTACTTCAGCAGGAAATCTCTTCCCTCCTTCTCAAAGGAGCAATAGAGGAGATTACTCCAGGGGAAACCGAGCGGGGCTTTTACAGCCGTTACTTCCTGGTCCCGAAGAAGAGCGGCGGTTTGCGTCCCATACTGGACCTCTGCCAACTAAACTTAGCCCTTTACAAAGGGAAATTCAAGATGTTGACGCTGAAAGCTATCATATCTCAGATTCGGCCAGGGGATTGGTTCGTGACGATAGACCTAAAGGATGCTTATTTTCACATCCAGGTTGTACAGCGACACAGGCAGTTCCTCAGGTTCGCCGTTGGAGAAAGGGCGTTCCAGTACAGGGTCCTTCCCTTCGGCCTATCTCTGGCCCCGAGGACATTCACAAAGTGCATGGATGCAGCTCTGGCCCCATTGCGGCTCCAGGGCATCCGTGTTCTAAATTACCTGGACGATTGGCTCATTTTAGCCCAGTCCAGGAAGCTAGTGGCCCACCACAGAGACATCGTTCTGAGTCATATCCAGTCTCTCGGTTTGAGGTTTAACTCGGAGAAGAGTGTTCTTGCTCCGGCTCAAAGCACCGTTTTCTTGGGGGTGAACATGGATTCCGTTCTCATGCAGGCCCGCTTGGCCCCTGCACGGTTTTTCAGCTTGACGGCATGCTTGGCTCGTTTTTTGCTAGGCCATCATGTGTCTGTGGGCACCTGCTGCAGGATGCTGGACCTTATGGCCGCAGCCTCCTCCGTTCTACCGCTGGGCCTACTCCATATGAGACCCTTCATGTGGTGGGTGAAACTCTCAGGGGTTCGACCCTCCGGGTCAACCCTTCGCCTACTGAAGGTATCGCGCAGTTGCTTTCGAGCCCTGTCAGTTTGGCGGGACCCTCTTTTTCTTCGGAAAGAGGTCAGCATGGGTGCGGTATCTCGTCGCCAGATGATTACGACGGATGCCTCTCTCACCGGCTGGGGAGCGGTTTTCGAGGGCAGACCAGCGTGTGGGGTCTGGACCGGAGAGGCTCTCTCTTGGCACATAAACTGCCTGGAGTTAAGGGCCGTTTTTCTGGCTCTGCTTCATTTCCTCCCTCTTCTGGAGGGTCACCATGTCATTTCCAGAACAGACAACATGGCAGTGGTGTCTCATGTGAACCGGCAGGGAGGTTCTCGGTCGCGCACCCTAGACAGGCATGCGCGTCATAGTGTTGGGCAATATGCTCCATTTTCATATCGTCCTATCGTCAGCCTGTGAGATCGGCGATACACGATATTATCGTGAGGGGGCGGGGCTTACTTATTTGATTATTAACTTGATTATTTACTCGTTAATTTGCTTCTTTTATTACTTCATTTTATACGAGAGTATTTTTCTATTTTGCTAGCAAAGGTGGAGTGTTTATTACTAGGCTAGATCAGGTTATTTCCCGGTATGAGGTAAAAAAAAGATCCTAATCATTTTTGTATCTGACTCAGAGTATTTCAACATGTCAGCGGGAGATTTACGGACACACATTATCCTCTCATGCCGTTAGATGCAGCATTTTGACTGTACTTCTGCACGAGATGAAAACTCGTTTTAATAATTTCTAAGGTCAAGAAAGAGTCGGAGTTTGCGATATATGTCCTCCCACCAGTGCTCTCTCTGTTTGGATGCACTTCACATTATGCGCACTTCAATAAGCCCAAAGAACGCGGGTTCATGTGTTTTAAATGCCGGGAGAAATCAGAGTAAGTGGCAGAAATCGATCGGTTTATACTTAAACTTATATGACTTGACTCCGATAAAGGAAAACAGGTTAATGCGTTTACATGACCACATGCATTGTCAGTTTATTCAGAATAATCGGGTTAAGAACGTGCCTGTAAACGCGCTCATTAACAAAGTGAAAGTAGAAACGGACTGAGCTTTCAGGGCTGCATAAACGCTGCATTCTCTCAGAGACGACGATGGATAGGCTATAACGGTATAGCAACTATCTTAATTTACTGGCTTAATATTTCTCTTGTGGACCTATATGATGACAGTGAAAAAAATAGCCTACAAGAATATTTCTTGTTAAACAAGTGTTTGAAGCTGCTTTTGATTTTCACAGAAGGCAGAGTTGTGCTGTGTTCGTGAACTAAAGACTGGCCTATATAATTTTAGTGATATTATTATTATTAATAATAATATTTAGTAATTGTATTGTTTTTAGTGTTATTAGTGTCATTAAACTTTTTGTTAATGTGCTATGGAAACAAAATACTGACGACGAACAACGATGCCGTTTTCATCTTGGATCTGTATAAGATATGCGTGCGTCTGTTAAAACAAGCACTCTTGACAATTTGTGAATGGATCACCTTGCAATTCAATGTTGATGTGGGATGTATGTAGGCCTAGTTTTTTATTCTGTTTTAAAAACATTTTCTTAGAGGAGTCCTCATACGCGCGTGTCGGTGTTGTCGCAAGTGTTAGGCAAGTGATGTCGTTATGAATTTAGGCAAGGCAAATTAATTGTAGTTCCTAATATTAATATAATAACAATACTAGCTTTATAATAATAATAATAATAATTTAATACGTTCATGGTAAAACGAGCCAATATCGTATTGATATCGTCAAAGGCATCTGCCATCGGCAAAATCTCAGACTATCGTCGATACACGATACTATCGTCTTTCGGCAGAACCTTAGCGCGTCACCTTCTCCTGTGGTCTCAGAGCAGATTCCTATCTCTAAGAGCGGTTCATGTCCCAGGGGTTCTGAACCTCGCAGCAGATTTTCTGTGGAGACAGAAACTCAGATCGGGGGAATGGATGTTGAACCGCCAGACGATGGCCCTGATCTGGAAGGTTTTTGGAGAGGCGTCAGAGTGAGAGAGCGGAGTCCGGCTCCTCCTGGTAGCTCCGTTCTGGCCATCTCAGCCATGGTTTTCGGAGCTAATTCCTCTACTGGAATCTTCCCCCTGGAGGATCCCGGTCAGGGAAGATCTGCTGTCCCAGCTACAGGGCAGGATATGGCATCCTCGCCCAGACATGTGGAAGCTGTATGTTTGGCCGATCAGAGGCCGTTAGCATTAAGCTCTGGTCTCCCATATGACGTTAAGGAGACCATTGCGAGTGCTAGAGCCCCTTCTACAAGGAGATTATATTCTTCCAAATGGAAGGTTTTTGAGACTTGGTGCTTAGCACATGATAGGAGCCCAGTTAACTGCCCTGCTGGTTCAGTACTGGAATTCCTGCAGGAGAAGTTTGCGGCTGGAGCAGCCGCTACCACTCTCAGAGTTTATGTCGCGGCTATTGCAGCGCATAGGGAAGCGGATGAGATTCCCCTGGGCAAATTAAGGTTAGTTTCTGCCTTTATGCGTGGGGTGAAGCGCCTGAAACCGGCTCGCTCCCCTAGAGTTCCCTCATGGGATCTTTCTGTTGTCCTAGAGGGTTTGACGAAAGCCCCCTTTGAGCCCTTGGAGTCAGCTCCGGAGAGGATTCTGACTCTCAAGGTTTCTCTTTTGTTAGCTTTGTCCTCATTAAAGCGGGTGGGAGACTTACAAGCTCTTTCTGTTAGCGAGTCTTGCTTGGACTTTGCCCCTGGCCTGGTCAAAGTTTCCTTGAGGTCGAGACCAGGGTATGTCCCCAAGATTCTTTTCTCAACTTTCCGCTCACAGGTAGTTAACCTTAACGCTTTCCACCCTCCTCCATTTTCGTCTGAGGAAGATAGGAAGCTTAACTTGCGCTGCCCAGTGCGTTATCTTAAGATATATGTAGACCGCTCTGCTCTGGCTTGCCTTCACCTCTTAGCATTAGAGCACATTCCACCAGAAGTGTAGCATCTTCTCAAGCTCTTTTCAGAGGAGCACTTTCGGAGGATATTTGTGCTGCGGCAGGCTGGTCCTCTCCGCACACTTTTGTAAGGTTCTATAGCTTGATCTTGACATGACCCCGGGTTCCCAGGTTCTTTCTGTTTGAACTCATTTCGGTCGTTGTCTCTTTTATCTACCAGTCATAAAAAGCGCTCTAGCTTGGCGAGTTTGGTAGTCCGTTCCCACTGCGCTTTCCGCAGCGTTGAGTGAACCTATGAAAGAGAACGTCTCTGGTTACTTGCGTAACCTATCTTCTCTGAATAGGGAACGAGACGCTGCGTTAGCGGCCAAGCTCCTCGCGCTGCTGACAGTTTCTTTTCGGCAGAGAAATCTGAGGAGCAGATGGCGCGCGCGAATATGTAATGATGCGACGTAAGAGCGTCGGGGCGGAGCCATATCGCGTGGACGCTATCAGCCAATGAATTGGCGTGATACTATAAGGCTTCAGACAATCGGCACATTCAGAGAATATCCCACTGCGCTTTCCGCAGCGTCTCGTTCCCTATTCAGAGAACATAGGTTACGCAAGTAACTAGAGACGTTTTCACTCGGATGTACACTCAAACCAGAAACATGTTAATATAAATGAGAGTGTAAGTGAAAGAGAGGGAAAGGCTGCATGTGTCAGCAATTTGGGGTCTTGGTGTATTTTAATAGTAGTCCACATAAAGAGATACATTTAAACAGGGAAATATTAAAGTATGCTTTTCGTAAAGCTAAAAACTATCATCCTAAAGTAAACGTAAAAGCTATATTCTATTTAGTCCAATAGAACAGGAATGCACAATATCACATACTAATTTAAACATAATAGCGCCTCCCTAGTGCATGTCTCTTTTTGAGTGTTTCCACATTCATATGATGGTATGTCACTTACAATCCACCTTCTCCATCAAGACTGAATGGAGGAAGTCTCTGGGTGTCATGTATGGCTCCTCTTCATAGATCATGGAGGCAAACTGGTTAAACCGCAGTCGTCTCATTGACACTTGTTGTACTCTGATCTCCTCTTTCTTTACAGACATACCAAAATGAAAGAAAGAGTACAAGTTGCATTCATGAACTGTGCACTTGCATTGTATCTATAGTTTAACCTGGCCTCTAGAATATTTTGAGACATTAGAATTATGAGCCCTTATCTTTACTTGAATAACTTGAATAGTGTTTAAATAATGTCTAACTGGAAAGTTCAGTATCATTTTACACAGAGAGCAAGAGGCAATTCTATGACTTTTTAAGAAGGGACAACAGGGGAGCAGTGTTGTGATTGTTAATTAAAACTAAAACTATTAAAATAGTTTTGTTTATAGAAATAAAGCTGAAATAAATTATAAATATTAGATGAAAATCTTAACCTTAAAAATGGAAACAAAGCAAAGTCGCCTGTCAGCTAACTGAAATAAGTTGAAGTACCAAAATTACTAAAACAAACTGAAATAAAAATAAATTTAAGACAAATTTGCACAGTGGTAAAATGATTGCAGCAAATATGATTTGATGTTCTTTATATGTGAACACAAGATTTATTATTTCTCTTTAACCAATGTAAACACTGTTATTGTAAGATTACCTTAAACCGGTTTAAACTGTTTATTGCGTTTTTGTAGTAACAGTTATACGTGTACATAAAAATTAATTTCAGTAATGTACTTGTACATTGTACTATGTTTTAATTAATTCTGTAAATTTTCCAAATAATAATTACATGAGTCATTAACCAAGCATTAAGATTACGTAACCTGGCTGACACATACACTCATGGTCAGAATTATTGGCACCCTTGGTAAATATGATCATAGAATGTAAAATAAATCTGCATTGTTTATTCTTTTGATCTTGCATTAAAAAATTCTAAAAAATCTAATCTTTCATTGAAGTGTCATATTATGAAATAAATGTTTTTCTCCAAAACGCGTTGGCCACAATTATTGGTACCCCCATGAAATTCTTATGAGAATTTTTTTTTACTAGAACTTTTCTAGTATATTCCCATTCATATTTGCATTTTTTAGCACACCAGGGTGACTAGGAACATGAAATTGTCTAGCCATGACTTCTTGTTTCATATGAGTATAAATATATGAGGAAACGCAAAGGCCAAATTCCCTTAATCATCCATCACAATGAGTAAAACCAAAGAATTTAGTTCTGATGTGCAGCAAAAGATTGTTGAGCTTCACAAAATAGAAAGGCTGTAAGAAAATAGCTAAAGCACTGGAAATCCCCATTTCCATCATCAGGGCAATACAGTTCCAATCAACTAAAAATGTTACAAATCTGCCTGGAAAAGGACGTGTGTCTATACTGTCTTAAAGCCAAGGGGTGGTAAAATGCCCTTTTCACAAGATGTAAAATAAATCTCTGATGTCCCCAGAGTGTGCGTGTGAAGTTTTTGCACAAAATACCCCACAGATATTTTTATATAGCATGTTAAAATTGTCACTTTTTGAGGGTTAGCAAAAAACGCACCGTTTTGTGCCTGGCCCTTTAAATGCAAATGAGCTGCCTCAGAGGGCGGGGTTTCAAGAGCTCTTGTGTGTTAGCAGCTGCGATTACCTCACGCAGACACACTAAAACGAAACTGTTCTGCCTTTAATGTTAAAACAGAGTCAGACAAAGATGGAGAGACTCAAGAAGAAGTGACAACATGTAGAATGCAACCGGACTCTGAATGGTTAGTTGATGAATTTATGTTGCTGATGTGGAGTTAACTATCTTCAATTAGCATATTCTGTCATAATAATCTACAAATCGGTCATATAGGAACTGTTGTGAGATGCACACAGAGTGACTTTTTATTGCATGCGAAAAGAAGGATGCTAAAGTTTGAGCTGACTCACAAATGTACTCTTATACAACAACTTTTCCTCTTCTTAACATGGACTGCCTGTCCCGGGGGCGGGGTTATGTACATTTTAGGGTTGCTGATGTCACTAACCCGGGAGGAATGTCGTGTAGTCCCTACCAGCCGTTTGTTGTAGTACTTTTCTTTAAAAGCAAATATCTCCCTTTGCTTTGAACTTTGAGCATTGTAACTTTGCAGATGTTGTTTATGCTCAAACAGCAACATTTCACACTAGCTAAAGTTAGAAAAGTGAAATCGTGTTTTACCACCCCTTTAATGCACGGCAACGAGGAAAGTTTGAGTGGCCAAAGACTCTCCAAGGAACACAGCTGGAGAATCCAAAGCCATATCACCCTGTAGCCCAAGACTGGTTTCCCACTGAAACTAAGTAGGGTGAGCCTGGTCAGTACTTTGATGAGAGACCTCCTGAGAAAACTAGGTTGCTTACTGGAAGAAGTGTAAGTGAGACCAGCAGGGGGTACTCACCCTGTGGTCTATGTGGGTCTCTCGTGAAAGATTAGGGGTGTAACAGGGGTGTCCTGGCCAAATTCCATCTATTGGCCTTTATCAATCATGGCCTCCTAATAATCCTCCCCATACTTTCAATTGGCTCTATCTCTCTCTTCTCTCCACTTTAGCTGGTGTGGTGAGCGCACTGACGCCGTAGTTCTGTGGCAGCTGTCGCATCATCCCAGTGGGGTTTGGTGCATACAGGGATAACAAGTACCCTATGCCCACGGTTAAACATACAAAGGATCTGTGAAATTTTGGGCCTATTTTTCTGCTGGTGGTCCTGGATTTCTTGTTCAGATACATGGCATCATGGATTCTATTAAATACCAACGGATAAAAAATCTAAACCTGACGGCTTCTGCTAGAAATCTTATAACGGGCCTTGTTTGGATCTCCCATCAGAACAATGATCCAAAACAAACATTAAAATCAACACAAAAATGTGTTACAGAGCACAAAATGAAGCTTTTGCCATTACCGTCCCAGTCCCCTAAACTGATAAAAAAATGAGTGGAGTGAGCAGAAGAGAAGATGCACCAACATGGAGCTGGAAATCTGAAGGATCTGGAGAGGTTCTGTATGGAGGAATGGTCTCTGATCTCTTGTCAGTTGTTCTCCGAACTCATCAGGCATTATAGAAGAAAACTCAGAGCTGTTATCTTGCCAAAAGGAGGTTGCAAAAAGTATTGAATAAAAGGCTGCCATTAATTGTGGCCAAAGTCTATTGGAGAAAAACATTTATTTCATAAAGAGATTTTCCTTTTTAATTGACATTTTCAATTATTTTACTTCAATGAAAGGTTAGATTTTTGTGAGTTTTTTTTTAATTAAAGATCAAAAGGATTAACAATGTAAATTTATTTTTTACAGGCTACTTTGTTCATATTTACCAAGGGTGCCATTAATTTTGACAATGACTGTAGAGCTACAGATAGCTGTGACAGCATACAGACAGAACTCCGCCTACAACGTGATGGCAACAGTGTAACTATCTAAACTATTCAAAAAATGTGTACATACAGAAGACATATTAGGCTTTTACTGACTCTCCATGTTCAATTCACCATACTGCAATAATATAATAATAAAAGTAGGCTAATTATCGGTTTGTGCCATTTTAATAGGCTACTTAAACATAAAAAAGATGACAGTATAATTTTTGTGACTCTACAAACAAAAAGACGGCATGGCATAACAGTGAGTCTGTTATGTTTTTAACTTCTCGGACAACACGACGTTTTAAAAAGTTAAGAGGTTACTTTAAAAGTTGTCTCTGATTAGAGAAGTTTGTTTACCTTCGCGACCTCCTCCGCGTACACGATTTGTGGCCAAAGTGTCCATCTGGGTTCATTGTTATAGTGAATAAATCCGCCAGCTACAACAGAGCCCAGCAGACCTGCTCCAACAGCACGACTATACCATACACTTCTGAAAGGCCACAAACCTCTCACTGCGTTCCGCCAAAAAGCGCCTAACCTGGCCCAAGTCGCCATTATTCTAATACGGGAAGTTTTTTATCAGTCTTTTTTGGTCGATAGTGGAGTTCGAGTGATAAGAGGCGGTGATTTGTCGCCCCCATCAGGCGCACATCATA